>JAOTQZ010000776.1:10700056-10710603 GCA_026546895.1 Pogonocichla stellata
GGCACCGCACCCGGAGCTTTGTGAGCGCCGAGCCGGACCCGGGGCGGCCCCGCCATGGGCGCCCCGACCCCGCTGCTCTGCCCGGCGCTGCTCCGGCGCCTCCGGGGCGCTGGGTTTTTGAACGCCAGCGTTCTCAAAAATCATCGCAAAAGTACAGGGGTTTTTTTTTCCATCTACATTAACGCGACAGGAATAAACACCGTGCTTTTCTAGTGGGCATTTTAGGAGATTTTTTGCAATTTTTTCGCATCACTGAATTTATAGAATTTTTTGTTTGTTTGTTTAAAGAAGAAAATTTGCAAAGTATTCTGCTTTGTATTATGAGAGCAAGGACGTTTAATGAGAATAATATTTAATGAGAATAAGAACATTTAACAATAGTAAGAACATTTAACAATAACAAAAACATTTATTGTGACTGGATTTAGAAATGAATATCCATTTATTCACATATAGCTAATACCATTGCCTGGCTTTTTAGCTCTATGTGATACTCAATAACGTTTTGCTTAGTTCAACACTGAAAAAATAAAACTGGACGAAAACAACCCAACGTGAAATCATTGCAAATCTGAGCTGTGGAGCCCGGAGTGAGCGGTGCTCTGTGAATTATGGTGCTTTATGTCCAAGGGTTTCTTTGCTACCGGGGATCCACTTCAGTTCCTGCTGACAGCTAAGCACTAGGGTATTGACTGTGTTGTGAATATTAAGATTGATTCTGCTTTATGTTGCATTATATTACCCGGGATAAGGGGAATGATCCCTCTCCCTTCCCACCTACCTACGTTCCACCTCGGTCGGCTCGTAGCCCCTTTCCTTTGGCTTGTGTTTGTTTCCTGCCTTTCCCTAAACTTCTTTGCCCATCCTGCTCCGGAGCCAGAAAGCAACCTGCCCTCGCTGTTCAGACATTTGCAGGAGGCACATTTCAATTAAGGAGGCAGGCATAGGTCCTGCGGTCACTTTATTTGCAGAGGGTTTAGCCTCAGTGTTTTGAAAGGCAAGTGTAGTCAGCCACATGTCAGAGGTGAGCTGCGAAGAAAAGCCGAGTCCTTTCAGCAGTGGGATTATGGCTCAGGGTGTTTGTGAGGCCGCCGCCGTCTCGCAGGCGAGGGGGAACCTGACAAGAGGCTCTGTGGTCTGAAACCTTTCAGGGTGTTTCAGTGAGTACTTGTGAGTTGCCATCCTGCATTTGTGTTGCAAGAAGTCGAGCAAGTTTTCAAGTTATCTCTCTTTTGTGAGGTCTCTCGCTGAGAAGCAACAAAGAGTGAAGGCGTCTGCCTGCCCAAAGGCGAGCTCCTGCCAGCCCCGCAGCACGGGAGGGACACGATTAATGCTCTGAGTGATTGATGGAGATGGATCCACACCTCCACCAAAAACTCTTCCCGGAAGGAGACCTTCACTCAGGGTCTGCCAGTTGAGGTGAAATGTCTGCGCAGGCTTTACTTAGGGTGCTAAAGCAAAGAAAACGTGAAAATAAATTGTAGCCTGTTTTCTGGAAGCTGTTCTCGGAGGGAACGGCTCAAACAATTCTAAATTGGAAGCACGAGGAAGGGTCTGAGGCGCAGTTAAAGCAGAGGTGTCCCCTCTCCTCCTAGGGCTTTGCATTGTCTTGTGTTCCGACAATTGTCAGGTGCCTAAATCTGCCTCCGATGGGGTCATGTGCTGGCCTTTATTCTTCCTGATCAGGACCAAAGTTTACCTGGGTGTGGGAATTACCGTGATGGCTTTATCACTGTCTTCCTCCGAGAGGTGAGGAGGGAGGCTGGAGCCTAGCAGTCATGTCTGTTCAGAAACAAGCCATGCGATATTTAAGTAATTTTTATATTGAACTAAGTATTTATTTACATTTTAGTAGTTTTCCGTACAGTCAGCGAGGACTTTGGGAGAGAGCATGAGGAGGGATCCTCAGTTTACATGGAGCCACTCTGTCATGTCCCAGCAAGGGTTAATGGATGCATCTCATTTCTGAAAGCCTTACACAGGGTCAGGAGCTGAAGATTTTTTTCTCCCTGTGAGATATTTACCATGTACAAAGCAAATCACTGAGTTACTGAATTTAGCCTGACATTTCTTTTTTAACATTTTAACATTTTCAAAAGTGCTGCATAATACATTTAAGTGCTTTACAGCTATTATTAGCTGTGTGTATTCTGAGAGGCAACCACAAGGTAGCACGGTGTTCATAAAGAAGCTGCCAATTCTGGCTTTAATTAGTTCAAAGAAAAAATTATACCAGAGTTCTAGTGAAGACCCCCAATAAAACAAAAAGATAAGCAAGTGAGGACGGGGTGGCTGTGTTGGGCTGAGCTTTGCCTGCTCTCCGAGGTGTCCCTGCACACGGTGCACGTTCTCATCTGTTGCATACCTGTGTCACAGTCCTCTTCCTCATGTCCTGCCAGGAGGAATCAAAAACTGATTTGCGCCTCTGTTTGGGGTTTTTTTTAATAGCTCTTTTTTACGGACTAAAACACCTTCAGATTGGTGATTTTATTAAGCTTCCCCCAGGATGTTGCTCAAGCTGGGGTCCTGGTTATTCTTATAGAGAAAGAAGTGAAAATATATTAATTCTTGCAGTCTTAAAATGTCTTAGGGAATTGCAATTATTTCCCAATGGAACAACATATTACTAGGTCCTGGACTGCGTTGATAGATAATTTGGGTTTTTGTCTTTAAAAATCATTTGTAGAGACAGGATCGCACTTTTGTAAAAATGTCTGAATTCATGTGCATAACCATGTACACATCTACAGTTACTTATTTATTTATTTATTTATTTATTTCCCCAAGTCCAGCAGCAACAATGATAGCTGCCAACCAACCCCGAATTTACTGTCACCACCACCCCTAAGTAGCATTCATTTCCTAGTAAAGCCTAATGGCATACATGATGGTTTGCCAGATTTGTGGCCTTTGTGAGGCTTATAAGCAGGACTGACTTGGGAAGATCATAAAACTTAATGAACTTCTCGACTGCAGGAGGTGTCCGCAGGGGAAGCGAAAGGCCTGCTCGGCTGCTCAGGCTGCTGCAACTATTTTTTATGTCTAAAGAGAGAGGATGAAAATGTTCATTAGCAACGTTCTCCCCTTGCATAGATTTTTGTTTTAAAGAATGAGTAGGAAAAGCTCTGAAAACCAGACAAACCGTGCGCTGGCCACAGGGTTAATTCCTCGCAGTTCCGGCGTAAGTTACCTTTATTTTTATTGCTACCGCTGTAGCTAGCGGTGCGATGGAAGGGCTGCATCGGGCCCTGCCTCGCTGCCAAGCTCCGTATTGATGGCACGGCCCGAGTGCTCAGGAACGCCCCTTGTCAATATGCTGCAGAGCCTGGAACCCGCGGCGAGGGGACTCCTGGAGCAGCCCTGCCTTCGCCTGGCTCTGCCGGAGTTGGGAAATGTTAACCCCTGGCGGCACCGGGGGCTTGTAAAAAAGGCAGTCACAGCACTCTGCCCTTGCACGGCACAAAATTCAACTTCTCAGCGTTTGCAAAGTATTGTTTAGTGCAAACAACTCTCAGTAATGCATTATAACCTGCAATCCTGCCAGAACACGGGAGGATTCAGGTGGAACAATGAAATGGCACTGATAGCATACATATATATATGTGTGTGTGAGTGTGTGTGTGTGTTTGTGATTTGGCTATTTTCTAAATATCAGCTCTGATGTTATTGTTACTCACTTTAGCTGTTTAAAATATTTATGTGCAGTCCTGTTTGGTTTTTTTCAAGCTGCGAAATACGTATTTTGTTGTTCCCTGACTACCTGAAGAAGTCAGTGCTGGGTGTTTATGTGCGTCCAGCTCAGCTTAAATTGTTCAGCTTTTGCTTCCCATCTCATTCTTCAGTACCAAGGTTTGTCACTGACCCAGTGGTTGTACTTTTGAATGTATTTTTTTAATTGCCAGCAGATGTATTACAAATGATGCCGTGCAGCAGAACGTTTGGTCGTTTGCACTGTCCTTATGGCAATGACATTGCTTTTCTTCATAAATGTCCTACTAGGAAAAAATAAATTGAATAAAGTGTCTTGATTGTCGTTTGGTCATCTGTTTCCAACACATTCATTATCAGCAGCCTGGTTCTTTTGTGGATTTCTACCAGGGCACTTCTCTAGTTGAGAAAATGGCGATTTGGTGATTATGGGCATTAGAGAAATTTGTGGTATTTTGTCTCACAGAACCTGAGACTGCACCTTACCTTCAGTGCTTGCCACTGCTGGTGCTCCTTGCTGCATTTAAATACCCATCTTCACCTTGAGTGCTGGGATTAGTGGTTCCAGAGATTTTTTTTTTTCCCTCTGTAGAGGATAAATTTGGCCCTACTTGTCAATACTAATTTAACCAGGAGCAGGGATTTATTTTATTTTTTTTTTATTTTATTTTATAGCTGTCTTTCATGCCGTTCCATTTATTTCTGAATTCGACATATTTGCTTGCTTATCTGAAAAAACCAAATTATAGCAGTTACCGTGTGGTGTATTTTAGGATGCTTGTTGTAAGTTAAGGAATTTTTGCATTCAGAGATAAATTATTATCATGGCATGTAGGGAATGCAAAGCAGTCCTTTTTTTTTTTTTTTAACAGGATTTAACACATTTATCAAGCTCTGTTCCTGCAGCTTTCAATGGAAAAGTTGTATGATATGGATATTATGCTGTCTTTTTTCAATTTAAACATTGATTTGTGTGAAACATTAATATAATGATATTTGCAGTCTACCGTAGACAAATATAAGCAGAATTAGACACTCTAAATTGTTACAAATGCACCGCAATATTTAAATGTGAATGAAGGCTGTATTAATAATCACGGAGCGGCGCGCGCGGCAGTCCGGTTCGGATGCCTCTCCGATTTTTGGGCTGTTTTTCGGTTGCTCGCACACGGTGCCCATGGTGGCTCGATGAGATTTTCCTGAGCGGCAGGGATGGGTGTGAATCCGAGCCCAAAGCAGCGGAGCCCCGAGCGGAGCTGCGCGCCCGGCGCCGCCGAACGAGCCGGAGCGCCGCGATTGACACCCCGAGAAGAATGCTTTGTTTGTTTGCTCAGCAGTCATGTTTAATGCTCTTCGCTTATCAAGGTGATCAGCATGGTTCAGATAACACATGCCTGACACCGCCTGCCTTTTCTCACCGCCGTGTTGACCTTTTGTCACGTTTGCTTTTCTCTGGTAGGCAATTCCTGGCTTTAAGTGTGAATGGAGTAAATAATTCACATCAATATTTAATATAAATTATTAAAGTTTCTGTCAGCTCTTACAGTTCATGCTTTTATAGAGTTGGAGTAGTTCATCAGCCAAACAGATGAATTGTGCAGCTCAGCTGGACATTAGAGCTCCTCCGTCGTGCTGCCGGGACTGAGGGAGGAAGCAGGGAATTAAATAGGAAAGGTAATGCAGCCCGCTCCTTCAGCACTGTGTGCTTTTCACTAATGAACATTCTTTAGGAAGGCTCGAAGTACCAGATAAATATCCAGCATAATTTATTTTATTATTCCTGTACTTTTTTTTCGCCTTCATGTTGCAAACAGAAATGCAGAAAACCCCACTGACCCGCCGTGTTTTCCTCTACTCTTTGTTACTGGCCTTCCTTTGGTGCTCCAGGCCCTTCCTGGGCTTAGGCTGGGAATACTGGTGTTGGGAGGTAGGGTTTGGCTGTTTGGTTTTTTTCCCCCCTCAGTGTTCTTTTTCTATTTTTAAAGACTGGTGTGGATCCCTAAGGTGATGAAGTTTCAGGGTTTTTTAGACCTTGTTTATAAATTGCAATTTATATTTTGCGAAGTGACCTGTGATTGAATGTAGATTCTGAAAACATTTTTTAAAAGGCGAAAAGCTCTGATCTCTGATTGTAGCAGCTCAAATGTGTTTATTGCATCAGGAATTGAATAAAAATAGCGTGTTTTGCATAAAAGCATATAGTAAAAATCATTATGCACTTACTTTAATTTTGTGCTCTTCTAGGTGTTTCAGTTCTTTTGTTAATGATCAGTTCAGTGCATGTTGCACAGTCACAGGGACTGTAACAACGTGAATCACTGAATATCCCATGTAATACAAATCCATCACCTGGAAGGGAGGTGGGTTTGTATCATGTGTTTACAGGTCAAACCCTTTTGCTATACTTCAGTCATGCATCAACATTTAAAGCCAATCTCTCATTCCTCATTGTCCAGCAGGTGGCTTTGTCATAGATTATTTAATTTTTAATCATTTATTGTAAGTGGAAAAGGTTATTTAATAATATTATCCTGGCAGCATTTTTGAAAAGAACAGTTTTCCAGTATGTCCTGTGGTGTATGAGGGGGTCAATGGAAGCATCTAGAGAGCTTCAAGTACACAATCTAAATTAAGATTCTAAACAGGCATTACAGATGCTGGTAACTTTGGCAATTATCATTTTGTTTGGTGAACAGTAGTAAAACAGTGTGCGGTAAAAGTGTTTAGAGAGAGAGGATAAATAAATTGAACAGTTTTGCAATGCAAAGTGGTTTGTGGTGTTTTTGAGGATTTCTTGGCTCTTGCTTAACTGCTATTGTGAAGCCTGGAGCAGATTTTCCCATTGCTAATGCCCTAGAAGTATTAATTCACTTTGATATGCTAATTAGAGGGCATTATGCAAGAAATGAGATTAAGTGGCAGCATGAAGCCATTTGCCTGTCAGTAAATTGAGAGCTTTAGCATCAGGAGGAGCTTTGTTTTTTCTGAGTTTCTCTTGGTTTTGCATATAAATAAAATTGATTGAAAGGTCTAGAGAAGCTTCTAGAACATTGGTGGTTCTTTTTTTCCTTCTATGATTATTTAAACTTCATGTTAAAGCCTTTTTCTGAATATTAATTGATCTAATGGGAGATACTGAACATGAAGAATTTCATTGTATTCTCAGTTACTGTATCTTAACAAAAGGAAAGTATTTGAATTCTTTGTGTCATCTGATTTTTGTGGGATTATTTTAGATATATCTTACAGCTTTGTATTCTAATGTCTGTGCCTGCTCACGGCTCCTGTGCTGAGAGCTGTACCTGTGTGGAGGTGGTTTTGCTGTTTTGGGGGGTGGTGTGAGGGCCCAACCAGCTGAAGGCAAAGGGAAGGCTCGGATTCCTGGCCAATGGGGCTGTGGACATTTGTCACCCCCACTCACCCACTGCGTTTCCCACCATTTCTGATGCAAATCACACATGTATTTTCCTTCCTTTAGGAAGGAAGGGGTTGTAATATTGACCATAGATTTTATTCAACTGTCAGAAATTGTGTTAAAGTAACATTAAGGGATTGACTTAGAGCCATAAGAGTGAGGGAATTTGGAGTTAATAGTTAAACTCTGCCCTTAACTCAACTCATTGAACCTATTTATTAGAGCATATATGATACATAAGATCACTGTGCTGAGACCTCTGCTGTATCAGGATGCTCCAGGATGGCTCAAAGATGAGATGTTCTGATCTAGTTCAAATTTTCCTTTGTTTTTTGAGGTTTGGAGTTTGTGTGTGTAAGTGTGATTTTCATTCAGCTTCTGAATTGCTTTACTACGGTTTTGTGATTAGTTTTCTTTTTGCAATACTGCTTTTAAAAAATTAGAGAAGTAATTCTGGAAATCGAACAAAAATTTAGGAAAAAATAAACCCAAAGCAAACCCAACCCAAGCCTCTCTAGTCCTCTTTGCCTGAGTGCAGCAGAGTGGCTGTTTGAGTGCCCATCTCCTCCACGGATCATTGTCGCAAAGTCAATCAGGGGAGCAGTGCTGGAGTGACAGTGCTTGTTATGAGCCCCAATAGTTATTTAAAAGAAAGGAAAAAGGATAAAAAAATGGCCCAGAGCTGCGTGCGGGGGCTGTTCATGCTGGATGCACATGCTCTCCCTGATCCTGGCAGCTGAAGTCTATCACTGTTGGGAAATTTTTAACATGAAGCACATGAGACACGGAGCACGGCGGTTTCCCCGGAGCCACGGGGGTTTCACTCAGCGCAGGACGAGCGGCACGTGCGCTGCGGGTCCCTGCCCGCCGCCCCAACAAAGGGGCCCCAGTGCTCTTCTCATGGGAAGCCTCATGTCCCTGGTCACCCACAGCTCCCCAGAGCTTGGCCCTAAGAATCCCATCGGGAATTTGCGATCCAAAAAACTTTAGTTGTCATAGTGAACCTTTTGGATACTGGAAGGAACAAAACGTCGCCCGGCGCTGCAAAGTCAGTTCTCACAGGCAGCAAAAGGAAGCGTTGCTGGGCTCCAGCTGCTCGTTTTGGGTTTCAGATTGTTGAACAAAAGAACTAAGTAATGAAAATGTTCTGAGGCCGGCCTTAACTTTCCCAGTACCAGTAGACCCCGATTGTGTCGTTTCAGGAGAAGACGATGCCGGAGAGGAAATCCTGGCATTGCTGGTTTGAGTGCTGGTGTGCTGTTGACTGGGGAAGAAACCTTTCTCCCTGTGAGTGAGGAGGGACGTGGTGACCTCGGTAGGGCAGAGCCCGGGCTCGGCCGCCGCCTCTGGGAAGTGAATGCAAGAGCTTGCTTCTCTTTTCTTTAAAATGGGAATGTTATCCATCTGATTTTTTTGTGAAGGTTGTGTTGGCTTGGTGCTGTGTGTTAAAAAGGAGTATTTTTATCAAGTGTTTGGTTTAATTAAAATTGTTATGTCAGAGGTAAACTATTGATACTATTTACAGTATCCGCTTCATTCCATTTTGGCTGCAGGCGAGTCTTACCACCTGGAGATGAAGAAATTAAGCTTTCCTTAGACTTCTTCTTTTCTTGGCTTTAATCAGGAATGTTTTTATAGTCCATGGTTAGACCTCTGCTTAAAGGATATCAGGGTTTTGTGCCTTGGTGGTTGGTTTGCTCGGTACAGAAAGAGAAGGTTTGCTCCCGTCGCCGGGGATCGGTGCTTTCCTTGTGCAGTAGCTGTTTGAGGCAGGGTGGCACACTCGAAAGGCTCTGCCAGGCACACTTTCATATATTTGTTGATTAAAGAAGGAAGTGTGCTTTTTAGTGAGGTTTGTAATTACAGAATACCCAAATGTTTGCTTATTTTCTTTCATGCAAGATCCTGGTAGCGTGATTGACTGTCACTAGTAAGAACAAGTTACAGTAGATTGTGCAATGATTCTTATTTGACTTCAAGGATGTATTTATTACCATTTTTGAACAAATTATACTAACATGAAAAGTTGTGGAAATGATTGTGCACTAGATAAGGTGATACATTACAGGAGTGGTTGGGTTTATGGAGCTTTATGCCGAGGTTTTCTCAGAAATTATAGCACAGTCCTGTCACTATAAAACCTGGAGATACACTTGGTAATAACATGCAGTGGAGGGATTTTTAGGATTTCACTTGTTATTCAAATAGAGTGGGAACTATCAGTTTTTCTGCCTCGTATTTCTTTCTTGTGTTGCACTGGGTGAAGAGAGGAAAGGAAGCCCGAGGACAGCAGAGTGGGCACCGGGGTGTGGGCACCACAGCCCTGCCCGATGCCTCCAGTGCCACAGGGCTGGGGAGGTTCTGGCACTGATGGGGCTCTCTGGGCACCCAGTGCTGCTGTGGGACCTTGAGGGAGATTTGCCCTCCAAAGGCAGCTGAGGATTTTTTTTGTGAATTATTTCTTTCTTCCTCTCCACTTGTTAGGGCAGTGACGTGATATCAATATGGAGCTTGGGAACTTATTGACTTGTTGGTTCTTGACCTTTTGACTGTGACCAAGTATAGAAATTGAATGTCTGAAAATTAAATGATAGACTCTTTATACATAAATTCTTGGATGTCAGTGTATTACATGAACTAATTTCGGTTTACCTAAATTTATGGTGTTTTGTGTTCAATAAAGGAAATATTTCTTCCTTTCAATATACCCAGCATCTAATAATATTGTAGTTGCTAACACTAAACAAATCCATTTCCTTTTACTGACTGATTATCATAGCAGCTGCTGTTTAATCACCGTGATTGTTATGTAACGTTTAAATCTCTAATATTTTGGAGAGGTGCAAGTGACATCATCTCGCTGTGTTGCGCCGTGATGTCATCGGTGTTTCGTGGGGCTCCAGACTCAAGTTCTTATTTAGTTTACTCATATTTAATGGGCTGGGAACACTTGCTGAGCGAACTGCTGGTTTGAAAGGAGACCCGAAATAACACACAGCCTGTTTTCCATGAAACAAAAAATGGACATTTGTTTTCCCGGCCTCGAACCGTGGTGGAGATGCGGTGGCCCGGCTCCTGTCCGATGGAATTAGCCGATGGAATGAGCCCCGTGCAGGCAGGGCGAGCGGCGCTCCGGCTTTGTGGCCGGCAGCGAGCCTCGGGCCTCCAAACCGGGGCGAGGAGCCGGCGATATTGTTCTCCCCGAGCGCCGCAATAAGGCTGTGGTCAGCACTAATGTAAATATTTGTACAACAACCATGTTCTACAGCCTCCAATTTAATGGCAAAAATCTGCCCTGAACGCCTGGGTAAATATGCGCTGAGAACAGACGCCCATTGAGTGGAGGAACAATTGACTTTGGGTTCTTTGTTGCTGGAGTGGCCCCGGTGCGGGGCTGCGGGCGGCGATCGCGCCGGCGGCTCCC
>JAOTQZ010000776.1:10717280-10749159 GCA_026546895.1 Pogonocichla stellata
CTAGGAAGACAGTGTACATGGCTGCACGTGTGGCAGTGGTGGCAGGACACAGGGCCCGTGCCCGGGGTGCGCTGCCCGAGCTCCGTGCGGGAGCTGTGGCACCCGGCCAGGGCTGGGTGCGAGCTCTCGTTACCGCCGAGGGCTGCGCCTGTTCTCATTTCTTCTTGAAATGGCTTAATTGGTGTCAGCACCCCAGGGATAAAGGCCTCCACCACTGAAATCCACACGATTCACCCTGTCTCTGCTCAGTGTAGGGAAACTGGTAACAACTGGTGCTGAATGAGGAGTGAACGGTGCTGTAACAATACTCGATGATGTTTGGGATGACAGAAATTAATACGCACTTGCTTGAAGAAAGCAATGATTAATGGCAGTGAGCAAGGGAATGCTGTCCCTCCTTTAACTCCACTTTGATGGGGATTGAAAAGCAAAAGGCTGTTTTCATTCTCTCGCACAAGCAGAGGTCATCCAGAGTACATTACAGCAATTTTTTCTCTCTGTTTTTTATTTCATAAATATTATGATAAGCACAGATTAGATAGATTTTTTCACGGAGGCTTAAAAGGATATTTTGTCTGTTTGCTGTTCGTGCTCAATGAAGAAATCGGATTTCTTCTGTTTACGTGTGAGATCGTTATATTCAGTGGAATAATTAGTATAATTAAGAATTTCAAAAGCTCACCATTGTGTTAGTTTTTCTGAGGTTTTACAGATGGAATTTCATGGTCTCCATTTCCAAAGTGCTGAGAGGTCAGAACAAGGCGAGGAGTGTTGCCGAGGAAAGAGAAAAAAAAGGTTAAAAATCCAAGATTCCTCATTGAATTGTTGATGTAAATATATTTTGCAAGATCCTCACACTTGTCAGTGGCTTTTTAAGCTATTTGATAAAGAATCTTTATTCTACAAGGAGCCTGAAATAACACAACACTGCTTTGGATAATGAATTCTTCATCTAAGCAGAACTTTAAAACAAAGTACAATGTTGGCATTTTTTTCTCTGAGTGAGAGGGCTGATACATCTTTGGGATCCGACAGGAAGACATAAATTAATAGAGTTCTGGAGATCAGTTTCTCATTAATAATCCATTTTGTCATGGTTCTTGGCATTGTCAGCCTCGGAGCTGGTTCATATTTTGCTAAAGGATAAAAGCACACGATGTCTTAAGGCATAACATAAGGAGAAGGAGTTTATCATCTTCTGGAAAAACCATCTCTGAAAAAATAGATTGTTTTCCAGGAAATAAATGTCAATTGCGAGTTTTATGCATTTTTAATCTTCAAACAGGTTTTTTAATGCCTACAGTTGCAAAAATAGACTCGAGTTGGAAGAGGTTGTTGCCAAGAGCCGTTGCTTTGCCTTTGTCCTCTCCACTCCTTTTTGATTTTTCAGAAGTTGCAGTGGATTCCAGACCTTTAATTCTGCTGGTTTAGAGACTCTGGCAGATTGTGTCCAATTTAAAATATATAATTGAAAAAAAATTACAGTTCTTCTTTTGAATGGGTAAACGTGAAAGATTTGTTACATTTGCACTTTCCCAGCAGTATGGGACATCTCACAGACCAGTGCACATTCCCCCAGTAATTTCAAATTGGAAAATGTTGCTTTTTCTTGAGTGCGATGACATAAATGGAGTCACCCTTTTGAAGTCTTAAATTTGGTATTTTATGTGTCTTAAGGTAGTGGCAGATTGGCAAACAGTGTAACCACCAAAAGTGTTCAGCTTGTGCTGTCATCCCAAGTAAGGAAGAACAGAGATCTGATTTAGATGCCTGCCCTTTATTTTATATACTGAAGAGTGACATAATGCAGTTCTCCTCAGGAACGCGTGATGTGTTTGGGAAGGATAAAGGGGAGGAGGAAAAGATGACATTAGCCCAGATTGCTTAGTTGTAAGATTTAACTGGGCTCAAACATTTATAATTTAATCAAAGATAAATGGTCTACTTGAAACGGCATGGAGGGAGGGAGTGGGAGGTTCTGGGCAGAGGGCTGAAGGGAGTGGGATCCTGCTGGGGTTGCAGTGGGATGGCTGGGGAGGAAGCAGTGTGTCCAGCATGCTGAGCAGAGCTGCCCCAGGAGGGGCTGCAGCAGCACCTCTCCAGCAGCTGCTTCCAGAGGGGTGCTGGTGCAGGATGAGACGTGGCTGCTGTGGCACTGGAGGAGCCCCAGGCACGGGGCATCCCTGCCAGTGGGTCACTGGCCTGGGATACAGGCCATGGTCCTAAATGCTTTGCTTTTAAACACAGCAGTCCCTTTGGAGTGGCTGCTGGGCTCCACGAGCTCCGTGCTGGCAGCTCAGGAGTGCCCAGGACAGGAACACTGGGGGTGCCTGCTCCCCGCGGTGGGTGTGGGGTCCGAGGTGCTGCCTGTCCTGGGTGAGTGCTGGCTCCTCACCAGGGATGGAGGTGCAGCATTTAGCCCATCAGCAGGAGGGCTGAACCCTTTCAGGCTTGCTTTGTTGCCTGAAAACAGGGAAGGTTTGAATTACGAAGATTTAGAACATGCTTCCTTCCACGGAGTTGCAAAGGACATTTGTCTCAGCACATTGTAGTGAAATTTTAAAGAGCAGGTTTTGACAGGAGACATTTTGCTGACACAGAATATTTTGTTCACTTCTGACTCTCAAATAAGTGCTACTTCTGTCATAATGATTGATTTATATTCGGTTTAGTCCATACATTTTACATCCTCTTCTTTAGTGCTTATGGCTGCATGGCTTCAGAACAGCCCAGTTTAACACTGGTACGAGCCTGGCATCACATTCACATTCCACAACAAAATTGATTGTAACGAGCTGTAGGTATTTTGTGCTATGGTGTGTTTAGAATAAAATGATGATGATGATTATTATCTCCTGGACAAAGAAAATTTTAAAATGCAGATTTCTGTTAAAAATTGTTTTTTACAGAGTTGTAATTTAAATTGTTCCTAATAACAGTGCCTCAAAGGCCCAGTGACCCACAGAATGGTGCTCCCATGGCTTTATTACAGGTGCTATAAATGAAGTACTGAGCATCTTTGCCCTCTCTGGGGGTGTGCTGTGAGCTGTCTGGATCAGTCCCTCTGGCACCCCTGGAAACCTCAGCCTGGGCAGGTGGCTGCTCTGCATTTGCATTAACCCAGCTTCCTCCCTTCATGTGCTGGACAAGAATCTCAGCACATTTCAGTCCATAGATACTTCAGGAAAAGCCCTGGAGCCTTTGCTGTGAGTTTTGTTTAGAACAAACTCCCCAGGTAGCTGAATCATTCCCCTGGGGGCAGAGCCCTCCCTGGAGCACTGTGAGCGGTGTGGGGCAGAGGAATCTGATTTGTGTGTGTTTGTTAGACCATGGAGGGTCTGCTCTCCCTCGGGGTCTGGAACTGGAGACCTTGGGCAGTGATAGGTTTGGGTTTTGGTGGCACAGCCTTGATTTCTCAGTGATCCTTTGGCATTGGCATTGCTAGTTCACATCTCTGGAGGTGCTCAGGCAGAGCAGGTGCCCTGCTGGCACTTGCAGCGTTCTGAGTGCTCAGTGGCACTGCAGTCCAGGAAAAAGAGGAGACTCCATTATTTTCAGAACAAGAAATGAACTTGTCCCTGGTGGCTGCTCCAGTGGGACTGTGAATAACTGAGATTTCCACGTTAGCTGAGCTGGGCAGTCCAGGGCAGGCTGCACTGCGGGGCAGGAGTGACTCCAGGGTTCATTCATTCCTCCTGCCCAGGGCTTTGTCCATCAGCACTCAGAGCAGGTGGGGCTGTTCTGGCACGGCTGGACCTGCATGGCAGTGCTGGCATGGGCTGTGGGAGCACCAGCCTGCGCCCCCCACAGCCACCCACCAACCTGTTCTGGGCGAGGCCTTGGTCTTGCCCTGCAAAATTAGTGCTCATGCACATCTTATTATGGAATTACAGCGCTGCTCCCTCCCATCTATTAAAAATATCCCTAAGAACCCCTAAGAACATAGCATGTGTCAGAGCAGGTGGGCTCCCTGAGCCCTTCCTTGGCTGTGGGAGATGATGCTCTGTTCCCCAGACCTGAAACGGTCAAATCCAGCTGCCTTTGGCTTTGCTGCAAACAAATATATATTGAGATATTTATTTCTCAGAAAACGAAGAAGCTAATATTCAACAAGGCTTCAGGAAAAAAGGGCTTCCAAGATGTTACAGATTTTGGAAATATTTGACAATGTTAGCAGCATCAACTACTGACACAAAACCCTCTCTCCAGAAAATCTTTCACAGTTGTGCCAAGAAAAGCAGCTTCGATGGAACATTTTCATAAACTATCATCAGTTATGCAGCAGCAGCTTCACAAATCAGAAATGATATCTTCAGGCACTGCTGTCAAGTGTTATTCAAATAATACCAGCCTCACATTTGAATAACAGCAGACATTTTGAATTAATTAATCAGATGAGATAGTCTAGGCCTTTTCTCATTAGTCTCTGGGTCAGGCATGGAAAGATATATGCGTTGGTGATGATATACTTGTCTTTAATCGTGATTTATGAAGATTTAGGATTGTGTGTGATTTGTCAAAGGTTCTGGGAAAAGGCTGGTGCATATTTCATTACCTAATCTGAGATTGATTTCGTGATGCTGAGAGATAGAACCCTATTGTTGGGGGGGCTGGGAAGCGCAGGTAGATGCAGCATCCCAGGGTTTTACTGGCTTATCTTTGTGACTGTCAAACAATGCTGTAAACTTTTACTGCCAGCAGTTAACAATTCCTGCTTTAATTATAGGCAAATTCTTCATTCCGTCCAAAGGGGAAGCTGCAGTAGTTATTTAGTTAAAAAGCATAACAGACCTTATAGCTATGACCCAATGTAAATCATGGACAAAGTTGGCAAATTTCATGGCTTGGTCATGGTGAAAATATAAAATTTCATGGTTTGTCACAGATTAATAGAAAAATCCTATTAAAACTGTGCAAATAACAGCACAACAAGTTAGGTGGAGCTCCCTACATGGCACCTTCGTGCTCACAGCATTTATTTTAGGTTAGAATTGCTGCGAACGACATGAGGCCCTTTGCAAGCTTTTCTCTGCTGCACTGTTTTCTATTCAGTTTAATTAGTAGTTGTTGTTTGGTTTGGACTGAATAATTATCATGTGATTGTTTTGAAGCATTATTTACATGAGAAAGCGTGTGTGACATTGCTGCTGCAGTGAAAGGGACTTGGGAAATGAAATATTTGAATACAAACGGTGCATTTTTTTTTAAAATCCTTGAGGTGGCTGTATCTAATAACTCATCAGTAATCAGGATTTCTGATATTGGAGCAAGGTCTGAGCTGTGCTGGGTCCTCGGCCGCTGCAGCCAAGCGCTGCCCACGTCTCTCAGATCAGCAGACCGTGGCCAAGCCTCCAGTTCCCTGCAGATTGCTAATCACCTACTTCTTCATCTTTAATCAGAAAGTTCATGTCTTTTACTGTTCTTGGTACAGTTTTGCAGCCCATCTATGGCGGCGATGCTCGGTGTCCGTGTCCCTCCTGCACAGCCTCCTGCACTGACTGACAGGGCGGGGCTTGGGCACACAGGGTTATACTGTTTTATTTCTGACTGCTTTGGTTGCCTCCAGAATTCTGATCGGTGATTCAGGAATTTGGATCTAGGCCAAGATACTCCAAACACATGGAGCTCTTCCACTTGATCTTCTAGAGGGAGCAGTTTGTGCTGAAGTGGCCAATTTCAGAAGAAAATGGCAGTTGTTCTACATTGGAATAATGATAAAAAAGAATCAAAGTCTCAGAATAAGGACTTTTAAGGATGACATCAAGATAGTCATCACTGATAGCAGTAACAACTTTGTATCATAAATAGCCCAGAATTGCACATATGAAGCTTATTTAAAAAATGAGTTTGGTTTTTTTCATGTGAGACTTTTCTTCCTAAACAGAAGGTTGAGAAACATGTTTTTAGGGGAAGGGTGCAATGGTTCAATAATCACACAAGTATGACATTTCTGCCTTTATGGGAGACAGAATGATGAGCTGGCAAAAAGGAGAAGCACCACGACATGAGGAATCAGTTCATGATTCCTATTCAAGAAAAACACATCAATAAGTGTTGTTTTGTATCAAGTTTGCAATTAACTGTTGTCAGATCACCTCCATCAAGAGCTTCATCTGCACTCTGACCAGCTACCAGGTTCAGGGAGTAATTAAAGAACAGCTAATCACAGAATCATTCAGGTGGGGAAAGCCCTCTGAGACCATCAGGTGCAGCTATTCACTGATCACTGCCCAGGCACTGCTCACCCAGGTGCCACATACACACAGCTTTTAAATCCCTGCAGGGATGAGGACTCCAGCACTGCCCTGGGCAGCCTGTGCCAGGACTTAATAACCCCCTCTGCCAAGAAATTTTTCTCAATATCCAATCTAAATGTCCTCTGGCTCAATTTGGAGCTGTTTCCTTTTGATCTGTCACTTGGGAGAAGAGGCTGACCCCCACCTGGCTCCAGCCTCCTTCAGGTAGTTATGGAGAGCAAGGGGGTTCCCTCTGAGCCTCAGCCTTTTCCTCATCCTTTGTCACTGTGATTCTCCCCACATCCAGTAAGAGATGGAATTCCTCCTTAACCCTCCTCTTGTTCCTAATGTATTTATAGAAACACTTGATTGCCTCTCATGGCAGTAGCCAGGTGAAGTTCTAGTTGGACTTTGGCTCTTCTAATTTTCTTGAACCATAACCTCGTGGCAGTAGCTCTCCAATGACAGTGAAGTGGCAATTTGTCTCTTTTCCACATCACAAATAGGCATGAAATAAAGAAGGAAAAAAAAAATTGTTTAGATTATTGATTAGTGTTTTGCTAATAAGAAATTAAATTTATCGACCTCTGCCATTCTCTAGCTCTGCTTCCCCAAGAGTTGGTTGGCAGCTGCAGGCGTGTTCAGCAGAGCTGTGGCTGGCCCAGGCTGGCAGCTGCTGCCTCGGGAGAAGGATGTTTAACCCTATTAGTCAGGTCATTTCGCTCTTTTTGTGGAGAGGTCAACAAAAAAGAATTCCTTTCTGAAGCCGACTTTCCCAGCTTTCCTTTGAAAGTGAACGAATTGCAGCAGCTTCTGAGCATGGTCCAGTGCCCAGGTGCTGAGTGTGGGGGTGGGAGCTGCTGCCAGGTGCTGAGCTGCTGCAGTGATCAGTATGATGTGTGAACTCACCACATTTTGTAAAGTCACCATATTTTGGTTAATGGCAGTTACAGGGACACAGCTGGGAGGGGAGACCTGGCACATCAGCTCCTGGGGCAGCTCAGGGAGGGACTCAGTGCTCGTGGGGGTGGGAAAGGACATCCATGGATCTGAGTGTCCCCAGCCAGGAGCTGGGGAGTGCCAGGTGACTCTGCCTCACCCCTCTGTCGTGCCCCAGTTGGCTGCAGCTGCAGCCCTGCCCGTGTGCCAGGAGTGCAGCCAGCACAGCCATCCCGGGGCTGGCACACTGCATCAGAGCGGGGTGCAGCCTCAGCCGAGAGAGGACATTCCTGGAGTTTTCCAGCACTGCCAGTCAGAGCAAAGCATCTGATGTGCAGGAATCAGTGGATGCTGAGCCTGTGGGCTGTGTGGCCTTTGGGAAGATGATAGTGGGTCCCTGTGTGACTGTTGGCTCTGCTCACGGCGCTTTCCCACGCTGCAGAGTGCAGAGTGCAGTGCAGTTGCAGTACAAACATACACTTCTGTATATTAAGCATGTGCATTAATATATTATTATTACTTGGACTAATAACAAATAGTAGTCAGTCAGTGAGATAAAAAAGGACAGAGTTCAATAGTAATTCGCAGACAGCTTAGCAATTACCCAGACAGCTTGCAGTCAGAAAAGCTGCTCAAATCTAGGATTACGAACTACACCGATGGCAGCTCTGCTGGGTGGGGTTTCACAGGATGATGTTTGCACATAGCTGTGGGACTTGGTTCCAGCACTCCTCCTGAGGAACTACTCCTTTACAAGCCAGAATCAACAACCGTAAAAAACCTTCCAGAAGCCAGGAGGCTGGTTTCCAGAACCAGCCAAAATTATTTTAAAGTATTTTTTATTGTACCAGAAAGATGCCTGTGCTTGCAAGGATCTCTGAGATTTTCATCCTTAATGACATAAATCCCAAATTCATTTCTGTGACAATAATCAGCATCAAACTGTATGTATGACAGCACAGATTTTGTGGTTTTGTTTTTAAAATCAGCGTGTTTCCTTGCTTTATGAGTGAAGGTGGCTTCTCCCCTCATTACCTTGGCTGGTTTCATTGATTCCTGTAGTGTTTTCTGTACCCACCACCCTGCCCTGGCAGGGGAGCGCTGCCCTGTGCCAGCAGAAGGCCAAGGGAGCACTTAAGTCCATGTAAGCCTGGAGGCACAATCTCAGAACTTCTTTAGGAGTGGGGTCAGCAGAGCAGCCATCACTGTTCAGCATTCTCTGGGTGCAGCAGAGCTGGGGCTTGGGGGGCTCATGCACTGCTCTGCTCCATGGTATCAGCCCAGGAGGGGAGAGAGTTCAGGTACAAACCTTGGGTTTGAAGCACTCGAATGTCAAAGGAGTGCTGTTGGATTTTTAGGGCAGTACATGATTTTTTTATGGGGCACATTAAATTCTGCTCCTCCAGCAGGCGTTAAAGCCACCTCATCACTCGGCACCGGAGGGGAGCAGGAGCAGGAGGGGCAGCTGTTAAGAGATTTCCATCTCAGCAGTCTCTTATGCCAGTAAGGCTGTGATTTGGGAATATAACTAGGCATTGGGGACTCAAGTTAATAAATAACTGGTGTATTCCCTTTCCCTCTCTCTGTGCCTGGCCCCAATGCCATCTCAACCCGAGCAATTATCAGTCCCTGGACTGATGGATTTGACATAAATTCATACATTCTTTAAGCACAAAGCCTTCACAACAAATTTTGCTTCTCAGAGACTGTTGAATGGAGAAAAGGTCACTTGGCTGGTTGAGTGTCTGCACTCGGATGCTGGCAGTAAGTGCTGTGTTTGCAGTGCTGGATTTCATCCCCTTGGCTGGCGGGAGCCAGGTGCAGGGGCTGTATTTTAAATCACGTTTCTCCTGCCAGGGGGGACAAAAGGGTAGCTTGGAATTATCTCCATGAATTCACACTTTCTTGCAGTCCTTTAAGCCTCTCTTTAGCTTCCATTGCAGTTTCCCTGTCCTCATCCCATTCCGTAGATATGCAAGATGGAGTTCAGCGATGATGCCATAGCAACTATATCACAATACAGAAATTGTAATGCTTTAAATCTTCAAACTTGCATAACAAAGTTAATGGAAGCCTATCAGAAATGTACATGCCACTATGTGTTTAGAAGTAGTTTTAAATTTAGCTTTAAATTTGCAAGCCAATAGACTTTTCCCAGGAATTCCAGAGCTGCCCTGCAGGGAGGAGAACACAGTTGCCCATGTGCTGTGCTCCAGAAAACACAAGGCTGTCAGGGGACAAAGCCTGTGAGCCCACTGCCCTGAGTCTTGGTGTGCGGCTGGAAATGATATCCCATGTGTTCGTTTGGATGCATCCAGGATGAATCCATCATCTTCCTCCTCAGCCATGAAGCAGTGCAGGCTCAGCAGAGGAAGAAGAAAGGGTGGGAAGGGCTGTTCTGTGTCCTTGGGCTCGTCCCCTCCGTGAGGGTGAGTCCGATTGACCCTGGCCGCTCCAGCAGGACTCCTTTCTGCAGAGCTGCTGGCCGCGGGTCTGCTCTTTGCCAGCCCATCTCCTCCTTGCCCGTGGCTCCTGCTCCTGGCTGGGCTGGGCTGGGCTGGGCTGTGCTGACCCAGCCCCGGCTCCGGGGCACAGCGGAGCCGCTGCCGGTGCTGCAGAGTCCATTAGTGCAGTGCTGGCATTTTGTTATCCTGAGGGACACAGGCTGGAAGTGTTCTGCAAAGTGCAGCCTCCAGCACGGGGCAGGTGACACCAGGGGCAGCTGTGCCCTCCACACGCTGTGGGTGGGAGAGCTGGGCAGCAGCAGCACCACTGCTCCTCTGCCAGTCTGTGCAGGAACAGCATCCCCGGGCACATCTCTGTGCAGGTGCAGGAACTGCACCACTGCTCCTCTGCCAGTCTGTGCAGGAACAGCATCCCCAGGCACATCTCTGTGCAGGTGCAGGAAGTGCACTGCTGCTTCCCTGCCAGTCTGTGAAGGAACAGCACCCCCAGGCACATCTCCCTGCAGGTGCAGGAACTGCACCACTGCTGCCATGCGAGGAGAGGGCATGGCAGGGCCCTGGTCCCAGCCAGGCTTTGGGCTTCTGGGTGTCTGTGCATGGAAGGATCAGCCTTGGCCGTGCCCTGCCGCTCTCCCTGCACTGTCCCTCCCTGTCTGGGGGGGTGACAGCCCTGGGCACTCCCTGCTCCAGGCACAGTGCCCCTGTCCCCGCAGCGCAGGGACAGGTGGTGTCTTCACTGGTGCTGCTCTGGCACCGTCACAGGCTAGCTCCTGCTTGCCAGCAGAAAAAGAGGATGTCTGGTTATTCTTGGAGCAGGCAGCATGTAGGTTTTGTAGGACAATGCTGAAGTGCTTGCACTGTGTTAAAAAAATTAATACACTTGTATTGCTACTGGAATTGGAGCCTGATTAGGATTGTTCCAGTACTGTAGTTTTAGCTTTTAATTACTTACTACATTACACAGTATCTACCAGTGCTAATAGAGTACAGAACTGTCATAGCTTTTGTTTTAAAGTACAGGACTGTGTGGTGCTTAATTGTGGAACAGTGTTGTTCAATTACATCTGAAAGTGTTTAATAAAGTATGGCACAGGAACGCAAATCGGAGTGGCATGTGTTAATTGGTGTCCGCGTCATTGACTCCGTTTGGTTGCGGCCATCAGGACCCAGTGGCAGGTTGCCCACATGGAGCCTTCAGCCCCAGCTCTCATCCCTTCCACTGGCACATGCCTGTGCTCTGCCACGCTTGCACAGATTTTCACGCCATGCACACACATGGTGTTGTTATGAAGCCTTGGTGGCTGTGTCCCTGCCCTGCTCCAGGGCTGCTGCTCCCCGTTCTTGGCTGGCAGATTTCTATGGCTGTGGCAAAGGAGCTCTGCACGTGACCCAGGGAGCTGGTCCCTTTCTCCAAGAACAGCTCAGGACCCCCCAAGCAAATCTCCTGCTGCCCACATTGCTTTTATCCTTTTTCCCCCCACCCCGAGGGGCTGGGGCACTGGGGGCTGAGCCAGCTGCCCCAGAGTGGGCTCTGCTGTCCACACCCAATTCCCAGATTCAAACAAAGTGGTACTTGCAGTTAATTCCTGAGTGGTGGTATTTCATATCAATGTTCTACTTTTTACCTGATTTCACTGAAATATTCTCTGGAAGTATTTCTCCTAGAATAAACATTTCAGCACATCAGGTTTGTTCCATAAGGGTTGATTGTCAAATTACAGCCTTCCTTCCTGCGAGCACTGCGCTTTGGTGTGGGATCAAATTGCATTAGGTATTTTTTCCTCAGTAGAAACACAGAATAATAGTGATATCTTTGTTGTATGATATTTCTGAATGAAAAATAATCACAAACAGATTTTCATGCGGCGTTGCTGCAGAGCAGGAACGCTTTTCCTGCCAGCCAGCCTCTCGAGGTGGTGCTGGGCTGTCCCAGGGGGTTTGGCTGGCTTCCCCTGCACAATTCAGTGTCCCTCGATATGCTCACCACACTCTCTTTCTACATTTTCTTGCCTGTGGTCCTTGAAGCCACCTAGCATGCAGGTCATGTGCCCTTAATTTTCATTATGAATGGAGAGTAAAATGTGAAGGTTATTGCCTGGCAGTACAAATGCACTGGGTTTTTTTTATTTAGAAGCTCTATTAGAAGTGTCAGGAGTCCCATAACAAAGCCAGGCAAATATCCGCAGAGACACCTTGTTGAGAAAGGCAACTTGGTTCTAAAAGGTTTGAATATGAATGTGGTTGTTTCTAATCAAGCAGTCCTTGAAAAGAATTCCCCACTAGTACTTACTTTTTAACCTTTTTCCTTGTAATCTGTCCGTTTCTCTGCTCAGGAAATGCTCCTCATGCCAGCCTGCAATGGGAGGGGGGAAAGCACAGCCAGGAGGGGAGAGTGGGGCCGGGGGGAACCCCATGTCTAAGTATCTCCACATCCAGAAGTGTAGCTCAGGATTCAGGATGGATTTGGTCAGAAAACTGCTGTCTTTTCAAAGTGAGCAGCCTGGGAAAAGTGGCCCAGTTTGGGGGTTTGGGGAGCATACCAGAGGCGCCTGCTGGGTGAATCCAGCAAACTGAATCCTTTGATTTAGGGCAGGAAAATGGATATATTTTGGACTTTGTCTATTCCTTGGACAAATGCACCCAGACATGTGGGACATGCAGGCTGGTGCTGATGTCTGCAGTGGATGTTTCCTTACCCAAGCAGGCACCCACCAAGGCTTCCCTGGCAGCAGCACGCTGTGCCTGTCCCCACGGGAACCCTGCTGCCAAATGGGAAACGTGCTCACGCTTGAGCCAAACAGCAGATGAAAAATTAAGTCCTAAATACTTTCCCTTTCCAGAGTCAGTGTATTTATTCCAGCTTAGCAGTGAGCACTGTGGCTGTGGTAACCTGCACAGCTCGGGACACCCCTGGGAGCTGCAGTGCCCCATTGGCCCTGTTTTGGCAGTTCCTGGAATTCTCCCAAGCTCACATCCCAGTGCCACACATGGCTCCATATAAACACCATGACCAGTGCCACGATGGTGTGGGCATTGGTGGGTGAGGGCAGGGGTTCTTCTGGAGAGGGCTGAAGTGTCCTGACAGAGCTGTCCCCTCCTGTGGGGCATGAGGCCAGGGTACTGCCCCTGACTGTGCTCCCAGGGCACATCTTGGCTCCAAATGCCTTCAGCACACTTACAGAGTCTCCCTTCTTTTTCTTTTTTTTTTGTAAATTGTCAGTGTTTTTTCCCTCTACAAACCTGTAGCATCTGGCAGCAGGAAAGTACAGTAGGACTTGCTGGCACTGTGGTGTAGAGCCTCGAAGAATTCCGTATTGTGACAACACATCAAAATAAATTGCTGTCAACAGACCAAAACACCAAGTGCTGTGATTCTGTCTGACGTGTGAAGACTCAGACAGGCTGTCTTGACAAGTTGTGGTGGAGCACCTGCAATTGGCAGAAGACAGTGATATAAATCTGATTTGCCTGATATGCAGCACCTAGATATCGTTAATGTTGGTGACAATAACTCTGCATAACATTCCCCAGACATAGATCTGATTTTTTGTCTATTACTTGTGTTGTTTTTTGTCACTCTCTGATCCTGGCTCTGCTTCTTTTCCCTGCTCAGGGTCTACCTAGGAATTGCTTGGAATAATAAACCCTGTTAAAAAAGGCACTAACAAATTAAGGTTTAGTTCAGCTTCTTCTTGAGTGGGAAAAGGCAGCGCCGGGCCCAGCTGCTCAAGGCAAAGGATACACCATGAAATTTTATTTTACACTAATCATAAAAATAATCATGGTGGAAGTTGTATTAATTCCCTCACTCGCAGCCCAAACATTTAAAATAGCAGGTTCAATGCCAGGAGCTGCAGTAAATCTTTTCTGAAACGTCTGTGGTTTTAAACTCCTGGAAGAGGCGCAGGATCGTTGAATAGGTGGTTAATTTTTACCTTTCATTATCAATAAATGGTAATTCTTTACAGTAGCAGATATATCACAGCTGGTTTCTGAAGGTGTGAGATGTACCTTGGCTCTGGAGTTTAATTACTGGGAGCTAAGGCTGCCGTCTCTGTCTCTGCAGCAGCCCTTCCTCAGGGCCCGGGGGGCCGGGGTTGTCTGCCACGGGCAGCTGCAGAGCACAGCAGCCCACGGGAGCTGCAATTCCTCCTGCTCTGCCCCTGTGTCTTTGCACTCCTGCATTTGGGAGGTGCTTGCAGTCACCAGTGATCCTGCTCTGCTGTGACTCCTGCCTTTGGGGCTGGAGCCATCCCTGCGTGTGCCCAGGGCCCGAGTCCCAGCCGGGCTGGCTGGGGCCAGCGCCCCGGGCTGCAGACACACGTGGGGACACCACTGACTGCAGGCACAGCGAGGGCTGCACAGCTCCTGTCTCAGGGCTTGTTTTTGCCAAACATTCAGGAACTCCTCTGGCAGCAAACTTGGGCGATGTCACCGTCCAGTCCGAGGGGCTGCAAGAGCAGAAAAGAGGTTTTTGAAATTACCATTCATTCTTGTCTGTATTGTTATTTTATCCCTTAAAGGCTGCTAATGAGAAATAGAGCCTCATTATGATTTTAAGGATGAGAGAGGAAGGCTTTTAATTAATGATATGTAAATGGTCTTGAATTGATTATGTTAGAATATCAAGAGAGATGGGTAGAAGCTGTGGTGTAATATATTTTAATTAAGAATTAATTAAAAATGATGGCAATTTCATAAAGCCTCACAGAAAATAGTGGAATTTACTTTCTGTCAGGAGTAAATTAGCCAGTGATTAAATAAAGGGCCTGCATTAATAGTGGAGTTATTTTTAAACTGTGCTATGAAGAATTGTGTAATTTTCCCTAAATAAGTAAAATAAAAATGTAATGTTTGCAAACAAGTTTTGGAAATGACAGAAGAATGCAAACTTAGTTTTCTGCCCTCCTCTTGCTACAATCCTTTGGAGAGAGGCTTGCAGGGGTTGATGGAGTGTCTAAGCTGTGGTTACAACCCCGGGGCTGTGCTGGTGCAGGGTCTCAGTGGGCACAGTGGGGGGACCTGGCTCAGGTACCCCCAGAGCTGCTCCTGCTTCTGCCCAGCACCCCCAGCCCCCAACAGCCCTGCTGTGGAGGCTCCTCCACTGCTCACACACCTCCCTCTGTGTCTGCTGCTGGGAGATGCTTCTGTTGTTCCTGTGCTGTGGGACCATCCAGTGCCTCTCCTGTGCCCAGGCTTGGGGTCCCATTCCCAGCTGCTGGGGCAGCTCTTGGCTGAGAGCAGACCCTGCAGGTCACTGCAGGACCCCGGGTGACACGGCTGTCCCTTTGGGGTGAGCAGGGAAATGTCCCCTTACCTTCCATCTTCCAACTGCTCTGTGAAACCTCAGCTGGGCTTCCCTGCCCCCAGCACCAGCCCTGGCAGGGGGATCCACCCACCAGGGGGGACAGCGTGTGCCACGCGTGTGCCAGGCGTGTGCCAGGCGTGTGCCAGGTGTGTGCCAGGTGTGTGCCAGGCGTGTGCCGGGCGTGTGCCAGGCGTGTGCCCATCTCCAGGACACATCTCCTGGGGATGGGGAGCTGCATCCTCTGCACACCTGGGAGCACACCAGGCTGCTTGTAGAAATCCTGCCGGGGTTTCTGTGGGTCTGGGAAGGCCCTGGCTGGGGCAATGCTCCCATGCTGGCATGTTCCACGAGTTCCATGGCCTGGCACATGCTCTGCTGTAAATGGGCTTTATGCACTTGTTTAGGCTGCTGCTCACTAAAGAGCATTGCCATGGCAACTGCTCTGTCACATGCTGTACACTCATGCTGTCGCCGAGATAAAGAGCACATTTTAAAGCAGCATATTCTTAATGTCGATGTCCTAAAACGCAATTTTTGATGATTATTATTATTTTTCTGGGAGAATATTTGTGGTAAGCAACCATGTCTCCTCAGTGTCTCTTAACTCCTTTTACTACTACTCTGCTGGCGGAGGACAGTGTGCCTGCGGTAATTTCTTTTTCATTTGTAGATTTCCACATAGAGATCATGAAATATTTGTTAGTTCAAATCACAGTGTGGGGCCTCGTGTCAATGGGATGTGGGTGGTTTTGTGGCATTCAGCAGAGTGGGGCTCTGTGCCTGTCCCAGCCTGCAGGAGAGCAGGGTCACTCTGCCCCAGAGGGACAGAGGGACAGAGGGACAGTGTCCTGCAGGAGAGCAGAGCCTGTGGTACAGCCACACTGCCCCAGAGGGACAGAGGGACAGAGGGACAGAGAGACAGTGTCCTGCAGGAGAGCAGGGCCCGTGGCACAGCCACACTGCCCCAGAGGGACATGTCCTGCAGCATGTACCTGTGAAAATATTTGTGAGAAGTTCTTCCTGACTTGCTGCCCAGCCTGGAGAAGAGGAGGGCAGGGGCTGCAAGGCTCTGAGGTGGTTGTTAAATGGAGTGAACCCCCTCGGGCACATTCCCTGTGTGCTGCCGTGTCCCAGCCCCTCAGTAGCTGTTCTTGGATCATCTCAGCCTCTCTGCCCAGCTGGCCTGGCAGCCAGGCCATCCCACAGCCAAAGGTGCTGTGTGAGGAAAAGGGCTCCCGGTGCAGCCTCCAAAGGAGTGTCCTGCCTGCATCCACATCCTGTTTGCAGCCCCACTCTGCTCCTTCAGTATTTGCTGAGAGCGAGAGGCGCATGGACAGCCCTTGGAAGATGTGGCTCTGTAGTCTGGCTGTACAGGGCAGGGATGGAATGAGTGTGTGTATAAGAAACTTTGTTTTTTCTCTAAGCAACTTTCCTGTAAGCAGGATGTGTTGGGAGCTGCAGTCAGCTGGGTCAGGTAGGACTGGACACTCCTGCTCTCTGGGCACACACATTGCTGGGAATATTAATTCCATTCCCTACAGTAAATAACTCAGCACCCCTGTGCACAAGGGCACCAGAATAAAAGAGGGGAAGGGGCGTTTTTGGTGCAGAGGATTTCATCAGAGCTGGAGGAGTGTTCCAGGGGCTGGAAACTACCTTAGAATTAACTTCACTGGGTTTGAGATCAGGACTCATCTCTTCTGGAAAAAACATGCATATAATCCCCATTGTGTGTCTCATCATAATCCTCCTCCTCGTCTTCCGAAGGCAGTGAAAGGTACAGAACTCAGTGCTCCCAGAATAGTGGAAATTTTCTGTAGGATTTTGTGGTTTGTCATATGTGTGGGCACCTGCCAGGCCCCCACACTCCCTCGCTCTGCATGTGACGTCCTGACAGCGGGGCTTGGTCCCCTGTTCAAACCACTCCTTGTTCCCAGCTAAAAAGACTGGAAGAATTAACATTCCTCACAATTATCCAACCATCTTAATTACTTGCCCGATATTCTGTCTCGATATTAGCTGCCCAAATCATGTTGGGATTTTCCAGACACAACTTCTGGCCAGTTTGTTAGGCAAGGGACTAAAAAGGAAGTATAAAATCAGAATAAAAATTGCTGCAGTGCTCTAGGTAATATTCCAGCTGAGCCTGGAAGTGCTGGTAGCTCTTTGCGCCCAGTGCCAAAGGGATGGGGAGGCATGGGGAGGTGGTGCCATGGTGGCACACACTGTGCATGTGCACGTGTGCTCCAGGAGCCCCAGCTCTGGTGAAATTCCAGCCCGTGCCCTCCCTGGGCGCCCTGGGCTGTGGGATGGGAGCAGGGCTGGGAGCAGGCAGCCCAGGCACAGTCCCAGCCCTTGCCCCAGCAGCCAGCCCTCGGGAGCAGCGTGCCTGTGCAGCCAGGCTGTTCACACCACGATGCTCCTGCACATTAACATGCCGGGCGTGAGATATCTGTATCATCTCGCCCCCATCCTGCCTTACTGACTGCAGGAAAAGGCCATTTTTTATCAGTTTCTGCTTTAGTGAAGCAAAAGGTCCTTTGGTTCCCATCCACTGTCTCGAAATGCAGAGTGTGTCATTGAAGAAAGCTCACAGGTCAATCAAATGCCCCTGGAACTTTCTCTTCCAGCCAGGACATCTCCATCCTTCTGGCTGCAGGAGCTGGAACAAAAGCCCAGCCTGGCTCCGGGTGGTTTATGTTGTACCACAAATGGGCAATCAAGGTTTGTCGTAGCAGGAGCTCTGTGAGCAGGAGGACACGGGCGATAGTTTACGGCTCTTGGGCTGTCTGGTGCCATTCATTAGCAGGTTCCATGCTAGTAATGAAATTTTACAGGTTGGTCATTTAAATGCAAGTTAGAATTAATTTTGATGATGCAACTGGAAAAGTATCAGGTGCTGGTCAGTCTGCCTTTTTCCCCCCTGTCATGCATTGAGTGACAGAAGGCTCAACACCATGGATTAGGCAATAGTTTGCTCATCATAAGGTTATTAATCACAGGGGCTTTGACCCCAGTGTGGGGGCGATGGATGGAGGGGTTTGGGTGGAAAGGCAGCACGGCACTGGTGCTGCGGTGTCATCCCTGCCAGTGCTTCCATTTATCGTGCCCTGACCCCTCGGTGTGATAGACGAGAGCTGCAGCACGGGTCTCCGTCTCCCTTTGTTCTGGGATGAGCACACGGCTGCTCCGGCAGCGCGGGTGATCAATGAGCAGCGCCGGGAATCACAGCGGCGTGCAGGGAGCGAGCCGCAGGGCGATCCCCCGAGAGCGGCGAGCGCAGCCCGCGCTCCCGAGCCGCGAGCAGGGAGACAGACAGGTTGTTTGAGAGAATTCCCTTTGGACCAAACACTGATGCCGAGCCGAGCTACAAACGCTCCTGCTGTACGGAGTGCAACTTTATCAGTGTTGCGGGTTAAGTGCTGCCGCGGAACGAGCCGTGCGCTCGGCGCTGCCTGCGGCTCCCCCGGCCGCGTCCTCCCGCAGCGGCCCGGCACCCACCGAGCCCGCCTGGCTTGCTGCGCTAACCAATGCCTTCGTTCCTCAGTGCACGTTTTTATCTTTATCTGTGTGTGGGATGTCCCCCGTTAGTGCCCAGAAGGGGTGAGTGTGTTGGCAGGCAGTGCAGGGGGACGGGACCCGTGTCCCAGGGCACGCTGTGCTCTGCTGCCTGCAGGATGCTCACTCCGTGCGCGGGGCACAGCTGGAGACCTGCGCTTTTCAGCGATTCACTGTGTCTTTAATGAATTTTACAATGTGTGCTAGTGCTTCCTCTTTAGAATGATCTTGTTGGCAGTTTGCTCCAGTATCAATGCAAATCCAGTACCAGCTCATGTCTTCCATGGAAAATGTGGTATTGTACAGCCAGTTCAACATTTACTTCAGGAATTGGGGGATGTCTAATTAAATGTTTGGCATCTGCAGCGTGCAAGTTTTGGTGTAGCGATATAAAAAATGTGAAATGTTAATATAAGGTTAATTTTGACCAATTCAACAGCTTGCTTTTAAGTTTCCCATTGACAGCCAAACTGCAGGGTTTAGTGCTAAGCTCCACATTGCAGCTTATCTCTCCTTAATTAAAATTAAAATGTGAGCAACAACACAGAGATATTTTGCAGCATCCTGGAAGAGGAGAAGCAGAAGCTCGAGTGATGGTTGTTTAATAAGATTATAATTGGAGAGTTAAAGCCTTGTGATCTATGTGCAGGCTGGTTTGGTGCTGGTGCGGCTCCGTGGCAGGCGAGCCCCAGGTGCCTGGCCAAGCATCCCTCGCCGACATCTGGAACCAGTTGCAATACATCACTGTCAAAACTGCTTTCTATACGTATCTGCATTTACACATTAGTTACTCACGCAGCACTCATCAAAAAAGCTGAACAATCTTGACACGGTGTCCCTGGTGGAACGGCAAAGGTGAACCGAAGTTGGGAGGCAGTGTCTCGCGTCACTGTCTGCTGAGCTTTTACAACAGGAAGCCTGATTAAAACTGAAAGGAAAAATGTATCGTCAGCTTCTGCTTTGTATCATTTTTACCTACAAAAAGAGTATTTTGTTTCATACAAAGCAGTCGATAATGAGGCCAGAGGCGCTCTTCACTTTCACCACTACCTTCTCTTTGCTGGGCCGGTCGTCATGCAGGGCTTTGGACAGGCTTGGGTGCCTGGTTATTCACAGAATTCCCTCTTTCTTGCCCAGTTCTTGCTCTGAATACAGAACCCGTCTATGGCTCATTCGGGTTTGCTGCACAGGGATTGATGGTCCAGGCAGGGTGTTGGTATTACTGAAGGGTGTGTGTTCCATTGTAGTGCTTGTTTCTGCTGGCAGGCTGGGGGCTGCAGAGCAGGAAAGAAAATAACTGAAAACTTCCTTGCGAGTTCAGGGATTAGGACTTAATTAGGAGTTAAAAGTAAACGTGTTCAGGAGCCAGAATGACTGAAGAATGGAGCTCCCTGGTGTCCTTTAGGATGGGAATTAAGGCTTTGATGAAACAGGGTCTCACTTGGTGCAAGGTTCAAGGGGAGGCAGTGCAGGGTGAGGTGTTTATTTTCTCCACGGAAAATGGCAAGCATGCCCTTGCAGTGAGTGTGTGTGCCAGGGCAGCCTGGCAGTGAGTGCTGCTGTTCCCTTCCTGTGCCTCGTCCGAGGAGCTCGGGGTGGCTCCTGCACACCAGGTAGGTGAGGGGTATATGGAGCATGGAGTTAGTTAGTTTAGTTATTTCTCTGGGAAGACAGGAAAAGGATCCTGGAATATGAGAAGCACAACTCATTTTTCAGAGTTGCCTCGGCTGTGGCAGTGATGCTGCATGATGTTTCATGACTTGCTGTTTTCATTAGACATGTCCAGAGCTCTGGAGATGGCGATGAAGTGTCTCTCTAACTCGTGGTTACTCCAGTAACCAGACAAACAAGAAAGATTGCCAAGGCTGGGAGCTGGAGGTGCTTTATCTTTAGTGATTTCACCTGTTTGCGTGTTTTGAACATTTCTGAGTGGTGTTTTTGGCAATGTACTCTAACCTCTGCATGGAAAAGCCCAAGAGATTGTGTTCAGGATCCAGTCCTGTTTAAGCTGATAGCGAGCAAAGCCCAAGTGCTGTGTGGAGAGGTGCACATCATCACCCTGGTGCCCCGGGTGACATTCAGTGGCCACCCACAACCTCACTGTGCAGAGCCACAGGTACAGGCATCCCAGAGCTTAAAATGGAACCAGGACAGACCCAGATTTGCTGATCATAACTTCTGTTGGGGATGATAATCTTTCCTCAGGATGCTGACGAAAATGGCGTTATCTGGGTTTTACAGATGGTCAGAATGTGATGAAATCAAAATTCATTTTAAAGAAAACAAAAATAACTGAAGTATGTGGATTGACTTCATTCAGCTGCTTGTCTCAGCTCTGTATTCTGGTACCACAAGCTTTGCTGAAAGCAAACAAAATCAGTGCCCAATGAGCCCAGACTGGAATTCCAAACAATAGCAACTCCGAATCAATCTGATTTCCTCCAGGCTTTACCTTCAGTGCAAGACCTGACTTCGCAGAATCAGGACAAAACGTGAGTGATGCATGAAATGAAAATTTCCTGCCTGGTGTGTAGAATAAAAACAGCCTAAGGCGTGAGGCTGCTGCAGCATGTGGCTCACACACGGCTCACACGTGGCTCACACGCAGCCAGAGGAACGAGCCAGGCCCAGGCACCTGCCTGCAGAAACAACCCTGCTGTGGAGAAGTTCCTGGTTATTTTTTATCTCCTTTGGGACCTCTGGAGCAGCTCAGCGATTAGACTGATTTTATCATCTCATCTCCATGGAGGGTGGCTGGGGGAGGTGGCTTTGGGGTGGCAGGACAGCATTCACAGACGCTGTTCTGCCTTGGTGGCAGAGACACAGACCATGGTCCTGGTGTGACACATGGCCCCGTGTGCAGTGTCACCTCCCAACACCACAGACATGCAGACACTGACCTCCTCCATCCTTCTGGCAAGGAAAGTGAAAAGCTTTCAGTTGCTTTCAGTTGAGAATCCTGGATGAAATGTATTTCTTGGCTAGAAATCCATGTGAACTCGTTATTGCCACAAATAGGGTTAAAAAAAACCAACCCAAAGCATATGGATGTGCTGCTCAGTGGAGGCCATGGGCTGCAGCACTGTGCCTGCTGGTGAGGAGCAGCAGATGCTGAAGGAGCAGGTCACAGGTCAGGTGTGCAGGGAGGAGCCCAGGCCGCAGAGCCCGAGGCTGGGGGCTGTGAGCAGGGAGTCCCGAGCAGGAGGTCACCTCAGCAGGTCACAGGGCATGGCACAGCCCTGATGGGCCCCTCTGCTGCCCCAGCCTGGTGTGTGCACAGCCCCCCTTGGCCCCACCAGCTTCTGCCCCTTCCTGTGCGACACACGGAGAGCGAGTCAGGAGCTGATCCAGATGTGGCAACCTCTGGCTCTGCTGGCAGTGCCAAGCCAGCCCTGCTGAGAAGGATGCTCAGATGGCCCCGGCCCCACTGCTGCACCTGGGGCACCCCAATCCCCCTGGGGCTGGGAGAGCCCCCACGGGCACCAGTGCCCCTTGAGCAGGAACCTCCTGCCCCATGCAGCCTCAGCCCTAAGTTTTATTATGAATTAAGAGTAAAACTCCTTCTCTGCCACAGAAAAAAACTACCTCCATTTTTCAGAGAGCCTCTGTTTATATAGTTTATGGGAGAAGAGGGCTCTTAATATTTCAGTGTCATGACCATAAAATGAAAAGGTTACTGCTTGCTGCAAAGGCTTGCTTGGATCCAGCACCAATTAATTTTCAATCTGAAATATATGTCTCCTGGCCGTCTCACAACAGCCGGGAGCGGGAGGTTCCTCTTTAGCACATTTGAGCCACAAACCCGGTTAAAGGATTAGCCAGCTTTTTCCATGCTGTTTTGTTCGCCCCCGTTGGGGATTCCCATTATCCTTGATAGACTGTTAGCCCTGACAGTGGGATATGACAGTGTGAGTTTTCCTCCTCCTCGCCGTGGTGGCCACAAAAGGCTGCTCGGACCTGGGCTGCCATTTCCATGGCGGGTGCAGCATATGCTAAAGGCAGCATTGCTGTGCTGAGTTGCTCCTGCAGAATCATCTGCAATGGTTTAATTTCTGTGTGCTGGGCAGAGCTGCCAGGCTGCCCTCCCTGCTCCGGGAACGTCCGGGGGCACAGCAAGGATTGGAGCAGTACCAGAGCACAGCAAACACACGCTGACTTTGTGGAGGGTGGATGAGCTTCTCTTTATCTTTATTTATTAATAAAAGACGGAATGCCTTGGGAAACAAAAGGTTTTAATGGCTGGTGCTTGGTATCCTTGACAACAATCCCCAAAGAATATTACATTAGGGCACCAGAGAACTTTTAAAAATAAGTAATGGAATTCCGTCTCTGTTATGCTTTTAGTAGTCATTTCGGCCATGGTGCAGCGAGGTCATAAGCTGAGCTCAGTGAAGGGAGCCAGAACACGAAATGATGCTGAGAGAACGTCTGGGAGATGAGAGGTACAGAATTACAAGCGAAAGTGCAGGCCTGCTGAGGCAATTACAGCTTAATGGGGTCATTTGGAAGGCAATTGCCAGGGGTTAATGTAGTATGGAGAGATGAGGTGAGATTGAAGTGAAATTTGGGGCTGGAAATGTGTTAAGATGAAAGATCAGAGTGCAGCAGATTCTGCAGTGCAGAAGGTTTATATCATGCAAAAAATTTGAGAAAAATGTAAAAGTAGTAGCCAGATGTTTCAAAATAAATAAATAAAACCTCAAGTAAATGCTTTTAAAAAGTGAAATAGCTGCATCAAAACACTGTGTGCTAGGAGGGGTGGCAGTGAGCTCGGCAGGGTTTGATATCACAGAAAAGGGCTGGTTTGGAGCAAAAGTTGTGTTGCATTTGCACATATGCCCAGACAATGTGGTTCCTTATTGACACGACAGAGTGCCTGATGAAACGCTGACTGCTCGCTCAGCTGTTGTGCCTTGTTTTGAGAAATCCATTGTTTCCAAACAAAACGCGAGCAACAGTCCTCTCTACACATATTTTGATATATTTGCAATGGATTCATCACATTATCTTTTCAGGCATTAAAATAATACTCGTAAGATGTCAAAATATTGCAGGAATGTAAGCTAGCATTCTTTGAGAGCGGGTATTTGGGTTCTGAGACGTATGCTTAAATATTACAGGTGTTTAAATTAAAAATGTCAAGCCATGAAGGCATAATGGAAGTAATCATTTTTACACAGTTTTAAGCCCCGGTGTTGGAGAAAGCTCTGCATTCCAGACTATTGTGAGGGAGCGAGTTCATAAGCATTCAGAGGACAAAAGAGATCATTATGCTTTGTTACCTCAGCCAGTTCATTACCTTAATTGCTGAGCGTAATCCAGTCTTGGAAGAAAACTCTGGGGCTTTAAGGAGATCAGCACTGGCACCCTGTGACACAGAAAATGGGAGCCCTTTCCTGCTCCACGGCCACTCCAGGCGCGCTAAACCTTGATCAAAGGCTGAACTTGTGCGGGGTCGGCCATGTGAAAATCCCCCGGAGCGCCGCCGGGCGCTGAACCGTGATGGAGCCGCGGGCTCGGCCGCCACCGTGACCGTGACCGTCCCGCACGGCTGCGGAGAGCTCACCGCGGCTGGCACGGTATGGCACGGCATGGTATGGCACGGCATGGCACGGTATGGTATGGCATGGCATGGCATGGCACGGCATGGTACGGCACGGCATGGTACGGTACCGTATGGCACGGTACAGCACGGTACAGCACGGTACGGTATGGCATGGTATGGCATGGTATGGCATGGTATGGCACGACACAGCACGGCATAACACAGCATGGCGTGGCATAACACGGCATGGCATAACACAGCATGGCGTGGCATAGTACAGCATGGCACGGTATGGCACGGCATGGCGGGGTATGGGACGGCACAGGATGGCATGGAATGACACAGCATGGAACGGCATGGCATGGCATGGCATGGCATGGCATGGCATGGCATGGCATGGCACAGCGCAGCATGGCACAGCATGGCACGGTGGTGTCTGAATGGAGCTGCTCCCTGTGCAGGGCTGGCAGTGCAGCTGTGTCCCCTCCCTGGACAGCAGTGGCACCGTGGCAGTGTCCCCTCCCTGGGCAGGGCTGGCACCGTGGCAGTGTCCCCTCCCTGGGCAGTGGTGTCACTGTGGCAGTGTCACCGTGGCAGTGTCCCCTCCCTGGGCAGTGGTGTCACCGTGGCAGTGTCACCGTGGCAGTGTCACCGTGGCAGTGTCCCCTCCCGGCGCTGGCTCCCGAGTGATGCCGAGGCGCTGCTGGGGAAGATCAGATTTATTGTAAATACATTAGAGCAGGGTTTTTACCCGCCTCTCTGTGTGTGCGTGCTTTGTATCTGGTTATCCAGGCTGATGATGTGGGCATTCCCCCCCGTACAGTTGCATATATTAAGGCTTTTAAGAAATATAGTAAAACAAAAAATATGACCTTTAAAAGCATGGTTGAGTTGCATTCATTTTATAACCATCAAAGCAACTCTTTACTGTTGTAAGGTAGAAAAATCAATGATGCAATCTTTTTCCTTTTGCCTCGTGCAATCCGTAATTGAAATGGAAAATCAAATGAACGGCTAACAGATAATTGTTTTATCAATATTCCCTGCCTGCCCTACAAGGGTCAGCCTAGAATGATCATGAGCCACGGATATGATGAGGACAAAATGTGAAATTGAACAGCAAGGAGGCAATAAATCAACCTTGACAAGAAAGAGTGACCAGCATGTAGCTCTTGTAGGCAGCTTTTGGGACACTTTTTGTCTCAGGTGTCTGCACTGATTTGAAAATGTGAGAATATTATATTTGAAGCTCTACCAGTGGGTAAACAACTGCAGACTATTTCTAGGTTAAGGCATCATCAAAGCAAACACGCTGCAGCTGAAAAAAATGAGTATATTGGGGCACAGTGGGAAAAATCCCACAGTAAAACAGCAGGGGAATAGCAGAATATTCTGGGGCTGTGGCAAGAAATTCTTCCTCTTCCTATCTGGTCTGAAAAACTAAAAAAGATAGTAAATATATTAAAATGCATTTTTCAGGCTGCTCTTTTGCTGCTCCATTGGGCATGAAAAATGCTTTCCATTGTATTTCTGGTATTTTGGGAGCTCCTCGATCCGATCCGGTGCTGGAGCAGCCTGTCCCCTGCCTGGAGGCCCATCTGATAAGGGACACGGTGGTGTCATGGCCCCAGCTCGGGGGGATGGGGACAGGTAACGCTCCTCCTCACAGCCTCCTTTGCTCATCACTTGGTCCTGCGATTCTTCAGCTGAAGACTGGACAGGTTTTTGCTAGAATTTTGAAAAACACTGATTTAAATGAATGAGGTCTGCGTGCGTTTCCTCATCAGGGCACTGAAAGGCAGCTCTGATCAAACACCACCAAGGGCTTAAGCCCCAGCCAGGCCTCCTCCAAACCCTGGGGCAGATCCTCACCTGGTGCAGTTGTGAATCACCTACACAATCCACAACACCATGTATGGGAATCCACCCATCCCATCCCATCCCATCCCATCCCATCCCATCCCATCCCATCCCTGCGTCAGCAGAGATTTAGCTGAGGCTGGTTTGGGTGCAGTCTGCATCTGAAGGATGCCAGGCTGGGAAACCATCCTGAAATCTTTATTTTTAACCTTGGCTCTCCTGTCCCATGGTGTCCCTGGGGAGGAGGGGGTCTGGCGCACTCGTGGTCTTGGAAACAGCAATATCAGGGACCCAGCAAATAGGTTGCCAGCACGGAGAACATTTTTTATTTTAAGCGCAGTATTTTAAACACACTATGTCCTCCTTCCTCGGGGGGAAGGCTGAGAGACTTTAAAACTATTTACAATTGGTTTTTCAAATTCATTTCTCATCAGGCCTTTTCCCACATCCAGTCAGGTGTGGTGCTGGCCGCAGCCCCTGTCCTGGGACGGACCCAGGGCAGCCTGGGAGGGGCTGTCTCCTGCCCACAAAGGGGGACATCTCCAGAAAAGCGCTGGGCCATGGGGGCAGGTGGGGCCGGGCTCATGAGGGCAGGGGCAGGGTGAGACCAGCCCTGCCCAGCCCTGCCCAGCCCTGCCCAGCCCCTCCGGCCGCCCTGGGGGGACACGGGAGTCCCCTCCCCTCGCATCTCTGATGTAATGAAGTGTCAGCTGCTGCCATCACCGTCCTCCACGTCCTTGAAACGCACAGGCTTTAACCAAGAGTCTCCCATTTATCAGCAGTTAAAAATAGCGGGAAGGCTGTAAGGACAGTCCCTGCTCCCAGGAGGGGGCCGCGGGTGGCAGTGTGACCTGTGCGGGGGTAGGACAGGGGACACGGCCCTCGTCCTGCTTGGCCTGAGCATGTCTGTCCTCTCTGCACGTGGCTCCCCAGGGCTGAGGGTGAAAGCAGCGGGGTGAGGGGATGTGTGGACTCACACAAAGGATCAGCTGGGATGGCAGGCAGTGAGTGCTTCCAGAGCAGGACCTGCCCAGCCGCAGGACCTGCAGCCTCCGGTGAGCACAGCACCCATCCAGGTGTGAGTGTGAGCTGCAACACACAGCCTGCAAGTGCCCTAAATACATATTTACACCATGGAGCTGCTGGCTCTGGAGGAGTGTTCAGCTGCCAGGCTGCTAATCCACATTTAATGCCGCTGGTGTGTCAGGTGAAAACGCTGTGTAAAATGATCCCCACGGCAGTACCTGCTGCTGGGGGCTGGGCACGCTCTGGGGCTGTGGGTGTGAGCCTTGGCACATCTCTGCCCTGGCTGGATGAGCATCTCTGCCCTGGCCAGGAGCATCTTCAGTCCCCAGAAGGCGCCCTGGGGTCCGGGTGTGGGCCAGCGTGCCGGCTTTGGTTTGGGGAGGAGTGGGGCTGAGCGTGGAGGTCCCATCTCAGCTCCCTGTCCTTGCCACGGTTCCAGCCTCATCACAGCAGCCCTGGCTGGGCTGGGTGCTTGGGGTGAAGCTGTGGTTGTGTGTTAGCAGTCCCCTGGGGCTGGGCTGGGCAGGGACCTGCCTCCTTGTGGTTTGGGTTTGGAGGGAACAGGATGGAGGCACATTTGTTTTTACTGACATTGATATAATAATTTAGTTTCCTTCATGAATTAGATTTGGGGAATTTGAAACTTAACTCTGGTAGCGCTTCTTTCCCAATTTATTGCATATGCTTAAATAAACATGTTGAATTAACTTTATAAGGCTTGTAAAAACTACAGATAAAACCGCTCTAGAAAATCAACATTCTAAATCATGCTAAGTCTCTTCCCATTCTGCTCATCCTCTAGCAGGGCATTGACAAAAATATGAAATTGATTTGGTTGAAGGGTGTTAAAGAGCCGACAGCCAAATGTCACAAACAATGAATGGCTGCAGTGTTGAGAAAATCAATAGGGAGGTTAAAGCTGGGCTTGTGAAAGACTTGGCAGACTGCTCTGTTCCAGGAAGATATCTGTCTTCTGGCCTTGGTTGCATGATCAAAAGGAAAACTTGATAGGTTTAATGAAGGGAGATACTGTAAAACTGACAACAGAAATATAGACACTGTGGTAAACTGCAGTGCACATCAGCGAGTGGGGCTATTAGATACATTTTTCAGTCTGAAAAAATATTTATAGGTAAAGATGTCAAAAAAATATTAGTGCATTCCTCCATTTTTCCCCTCTTGTTCCCAATCACAGCCGTGTTTGCGTGGTGCAAACAAAGCTTTGGCTCTGGGTTTAATTGTACAACATGATGGCAAACGTATAGGGCAAAATAATTAGCATGATAATTAGCAAATCGTAATGTTTTCAAATAATTGCGTGATGAGATTGCAGAGCCAAACTGAGATTGGAGTCTCCCCTTTACTTGGAGATGGTATTTCAGCAAATCATAAAAGAAAGTGAAAACAAGCCCCTGCTCTGTCAATTAAAGGTGAGACCATGCAACACCAACTCTCCCTTGTCCACCTTTCACACAGTCTCACTCTGCTCTTGATAAATACACAGCTGGCCTTAAAATCAGTTTTGTGAATATTAGATCTGCAGATATAAATGAGGATGCCAGCCATTAAAAAAGGTTAATAATGTTAGATTCATTTTGGTTCTGAAATCAGCTTGTAAACAAAATTTGCCCTGCTTTACACCTGACCTATTAGCAGTACTCTTATGTAATGTATCACATCATTAGAGAAAAACATTGCGTCAGGGCTGAGTTATTCCTTCCCACGTGTTTGTTTTCCAAACACTGCATCTCACTTAAGCCTAAACTGGGTAGCAGTATTTGAAATAACGTGGCCCCTTTGCAGTGTGTATTTCCCAGCCCTGTGTTAGGCCTGAATGTTCCCTTCCCCAGCCCCACTGGGCTCAGTTTTGGGTATTTTGTCTCTCCCGTCTATAGAAGCTCCCTCTGTTTTCTCTTCCTGTTTTTTTTTTTCCTAGAAAAATGAACTCATTAGTTTAAAACTCCCAAATGCCACATTCAGCTCAAACAGCGAAGATGATAACCTGTAAAAAAAGAGGAGAAAAGAGAGAAGGAGGCTGGCAGGTTTTCTGCAAGTGGACGCTGTAATAAAAATGCCCCCTACTTTGTCGGGATGGGGTTTGGAGGGCTGCTGCCATATGTTACTTTCCTTTTTAGCTGGGATTATGCCATCATTATTGCTGATAAAAGCTGTTTACTGCCTTGGCAGAGGAGTGATGCTTGGCGCAGTTTGGGAGCCGCCATTCAGTTTACAGAGAAGTGCATTTAGTGCCAGATGCTGGGATCCAGGGGCTTTGTTATCTTTTCCCATTATTGGGATCATCCATTGTGTGTTTTTTTCCTCCTTTTAACTTAGCTCTGGCTTTGTTGTTTGTGTTTTGGGTTCACTTGCTCCCAGGCAGGTGGACAGGGCAGGTTTTAGCTCACCAGGCAGCACTGGGATCACGTCTCCTCCTGGCAGGAGGTGATGGGTTCTGGTGCCCCAGCGCCCGGTGGTGGGTGCCCTGGAAAAGGGGTGTTCTGGAAAAGGTGATGGTGGCTGTGGGGCAGCCCAGGTGAGGAGTATCCCTGCGTGGGAGTCAGCATGAGTGTTCCTAGAAACCTCAGTGCCCAGGGTCTGGCACAGCCATGGGGCTGCAGTGAAGCAAGAAATGCAGAAAGCGTCTAACCGAGGGAGAACATCATGTTTCAGTGTGAAGGTGGCATTGATTCATATGTAAATTCTCTGAGTGAGGACTAACAGAGCTGTTGGCCAGGCAGCAGCGCTGCTGGTGCCAGACTTTCCTTAAAAAACAGTTTGGTGTCCATAGAGAAGGGACCATATGTGGGCTGGATCGTGCTAAAAGCTGAGGGAGAAGAGGAGGCCAGCAGTGCCACCAGATACCTGCTCAGGGTGCTGGCCCCATGGCCACAGGAGCTGGCCTGGCAGCAGCCTGGTGCTGTGGGACACTGCACACTCCAGGTCTGTGTCCCCAAGACCTGCACCTGGCTGTACCTGAGGCCACAGGGCAGCACCAGCACCCTGGGTGAGGCACTGCCAGCCAGGGCTCTTGGCTGAGTGCTTGTGCTGAGGAGGAGCAGTGGTGGCCAGCATGGAGTGCTGGGGCTGTGACCCAGAGCTGCACATGGTCTGGCCCCAGTGAGCTCCCACCAGGCATCTTCTGGCTCCCAGCTGGGAATGGGGCTGGATGTGTCTGTAAATCTCACCCTCTCAAGGTGAGATTCCTGGGAACCACCTCGCTGTTCCCAGGAGGACTGGCTGGACCCACAGCCCCTGTGCTGTGTTTGGGGCTCCCTGGGCACGAGGGGTGCAGGTCCCAGGGCTCTGGTGGCCCCTGTGGCCCTGCCCTGGCCCTGGTCCCGTGCTGGGTGAGTGGCAGAGCCGCAGTGCAGGGCTGCTGTGGAGCTCCCCTTCACCTCCTCTGCTCCCTTATTCTTTGGGGAAGAGGCTGTGACCTTATTTCTCCTGCTAAGAGAGATGCATCTGGAACCAAATGAGGGCAGTAAAGTATAATAGAATGCTTTACAAATGAAAGTTTTGTTTCTGCTGGTGCAATACCTTGTTTCCCCCTCTTGTGTCCTGGGAAATCAGGCTGATCAATAGTTCCCATTTCAGCACAACTGCAGCCAGCATTACAACTGTATAAAATTTACAACATTGTCTGCTGTAAATTTTAATTGGAAAAGCCTCGTAGCTTCACCCTCGATCTTTGCACCTTTAAACGTATTTGATTTTAAAAAATCAAACAAATTTACAGTGTATAACATCACATCACACGCTTTGTATTGACAGTGCAATAGAAGTAGCACAAACCCACCTTCCTGCTGGAAGAGAAAATGGCTGTAAAATACCTGGGAGAGGTTGGGAGTGTGATGAGGCTGTGTCTGGGAGCCAACAAGGCCGTGGTGCCAGGCAGGTGCTGGCAGGAGGGATCCCATCCCCGTCCTCGTGCAGAACACGCACAGCTTTATTTCTGTCACAGGTCAGCCTTAAAATGCTGCGTGATACAGTTATTGACTCTAATCTGGGCATAAACACAAGTCCTCAAGCACCAGCCCAATTAATAATTTGCATAATTAACACGCATATTAAATAGGGACTGGCCCTGCATCTGTATTGGCGCTGATGGGGTAATGAGGGCTAGCGGAGCGGAGCCTCGGGCTGGCGGGAGCAGACGTGTGGCAGCAGTAATTTTTGCTTGGATTGACAACTGCTAGACAAGCAGTCCCAGCATAAAACTAAACCCCGTTTGGCAGAATTAATCGTTGACAAACTGCTCTTAAAGCTGTAACATTGTTTCTGTCAGTTGTTCGGTTTGATGTCACTGTTAGACATAATAAATCAATAGTGTCAGAATTTGGTAATGTTTATAGCTAGCAAGGTTTATTATTTCATATGACTGTCATGTACAAATCGTGGTATCATGGCTGCCTCTAAATTATCAAAGGCAAATATTGCTGAAATGGATTTCTTAAATTCCTTCTCCAATTAATCCTCTTGATTGTTAGCTGCGATGGGGCCCACTCGTGGTTTGGGAGGGGTGAGTTTTTTCTCTGGACATTTTTTAAAGACAAGTTTGAGCCATTGTACACAGCAGGATTTATTGTTGCTGTCTCCAGCCTGGGCAGCAGCTCTCTGCTTTATGGACCTCACTTCTCCTGCTCCAGTCACAGTTTCCAGGCTGTCAGTGAGGCCAGTGCTGGGTGGGCACAACTGGAATGTCCTGATCCCAGTGGGATTGAAATCCCAGCCCCAAGAGAGGGGCCCAGCCCTGGGCTGGGGGCAAGGCTGGGGGCAAGGCTGGGGACGTGCTGTGATGCTGTGTGTGTGTACAGGGGTGTTTGTACAGGGGTGTGTGTACAGGGGTGTTTGTGCACAGGGATGTGTGCACAGGGTGTTTGTGCACAGGGTGTTTGTGCACAGGGATGTGTGCACAGGGTGTTTGTACACAAGGGGATTTGTA
>JAOTQZ010000776.1:10753278-10763546 GCA_026546895.1 Pogonocichla stellata
GGGGGCTCGGTGGCCATGCCGGGGGCTCGGTGGCCATGCTGAAGGTTCGGTGGCCATGCCGGGGGCTCGGTGGCCATGCCGGGGGCTCGGTGGCCATGCTGAAGGTTCGGTGGCCATGCCGGGTCTCGGTGGCCATGCCGGGGGCTCGGTGGCCACGCTGGGGGCTCGGTGGCCCCGCTGAGGGCCGGGCAGCGCTGGCACACGGCAGTAGCACCTCAGCTCCCATTTTCTCGGGTGCGATGCCAGGAGTGCTGTCCCCAGGAGAAGCCGCTGCCGCGGGCGGCCCCGGCTCTGCCGGCGGTGCTGGGGGAGGTCATTAGTTACCGCACCCAGGGCTGCACGGCAGAATAACAGCACATCAGTTAGGATGCTAATTCACTCGACTGGCAGCGAGCGCTGGGAATGACAGCTTGGAGGGGTGCGGGGGAGGGTCTGAAAATGGCAGCAGATTGGTATTTTGAAAGGGGAGGGAAGTTTTCTAATGATGAATAAGAAAGATGACATTTGGTGCTCACATTGCCCGTGCGCGGGCTGTCCGCGGGAGGGTCAGCGTGCGGAACCTCCCGCAACGAGCCCGGGGCTGCCCAGCAGCTGACTGGGGCTGCACCCTTCCCGGGAACAAAAAGAAAGGCCCAGATAATTAGGGCAGGTTGAACTGCAGGAGGTAGCCAGCTTCTCGGCTGCCTTTTGTATATTCATGACCCAGCTTGATTGATGGAAGGACAGTGTTTGGTGACACTGTCATTTGCAAGTTGAAAGGTAGAGTACAGGCTGGAGCTCTGCTCAGATGTGCCTTAAAGGGTCCTACAATAAGCTCATTTGGATGCTGATGATGTTCGCATCTGCATTTCTTTGTTTCTAACTGTTTCAGGAGGACATCTGTTAATTTGTATAGATTAGCTTGGATGCTTTCATTTAAAAACATCAAATTATGGAGCAGGACTGTTTATTATAAAAGTTTCCAGGAAAGTTTAAACTGATTTGGAAACCATGCAGAGTGTAAGATTTAAAAGCAGAATTTTAAAAAAAATAAGATTATTTTTTACATTTACATTCAGCCTCCCATGCCCAGGAATTAAGACTTGCATTTCTGCTGCAATGTTATCAAGAAGTGTTAGCAGAAGTATCTGTTGAATTATAAATTTCAGGATAAATGAGGCTTGCCAAATTTCATATCTGCCAGGGAGAGGAGGCCCCCTTTGCTGGACAGTGAAAGCCTTTACGTACGAAGGGGGGGAAGTGAAATGTAATTAATTCAAGAGGGAAAATGCTTTTACTGTGTAATATTTAGCCACATATTTCAAGCATAATGGTGCTTCTGTCAGAGCAGTTGCAGTTTGTGCAGGTACTGTTTTCAGAGGACAGGGGGCTGGGAGCTGGGGGAGGTTTCACGCCGCAGCTCTGGCTGCCCTCGGTGCAGCAGCTGGTGGGTGACTCCGTGTGTGCCAGGTCGGGCAGCCCCTGGGAACCTTCCTGCTGGAGCAGCAGCCAGGGCCAGACCCCAGCCAGCTCCAACACCCAGCCAGCTCCAGACCCCAGCCAGCTCCCAAAACCCAGCCAGCTCCAGACCCCAGCTCCAGACCCCAGCTCCGGACCCCAGCTCCAGACCCCAGCTCCAGACCCCAGCTCCCAAAGCCCAGCTCCCAGACCCCAGCTCCAGACCCCAGCTCCAGACCCCAGCTCCCAAAGCCCAGCTCCCAGACCCCAGACCCTGTGGAGCTGGGCAGGCAGCAGGGACAGGCATGGTGACCTTTCTTTATGTGCCCCTGCCTGTGGCTGCTGTGTCTGTAAAACCTGGGCTTACTCCAGGGATTTTCAGGGACATTAACTCACACCCAAGCAGGCTCTGCTTTGCACTTCTGCTCGGCACCACGTGCCTACTTCCCAAGAAAGCCATGCATGGCCCAGAAACACGGGAATTGGGGTCAGGGCACTGCCCCAGGCTGGGGCAGACTGGCTGCAGGGGCACTCTCCTGCCTGCTCCTCCTTGTGCCCTGTGCTCTGGTGCACAGCCCTGCTCAGCACTGCTCTGCTAAGGATCTTCCTCAACAGCACTTGGGAATTTATGGCTATGATTTCCATCTTTGTGTTTACTCCAATTAACACATAAACTCTAATTACCCAGGTCACAGGAGCTGGTAGGTCATAAGTGGAGTGGGACATGGCAGTGCTTGGCAGATGCCTGAGTAACAAGGTGGCCAGAGAAAGGGAAATACCAATTTAGGAGGCAGCAGGAGTGAGTAGACGTGTGGGACAAGGGCAGCCCCAAGCATGGAGATGGGCTGAGACCCACTGGTACGTTTGGGAGGTCTTGGCATGGGTTGGGGGAGGGCGTGGGGCAGCCCTCACCCCTCCCAAGCCATGTCCTGGCACATGTCAGGCAGAAATGCCCATGGCCCCCAGCCCGATGGGCACCTGCAGGGTGCTGGGCTGGCTGTCCCTGGGCTGTGGGGTGGGTGCTGGCAGCGTGCTGGCTGCTGAGCACAGCGTGCTGATGCAGGGTGTTATGATGGCAGCATATGCTGGCTATTAGTGTGCCTTTTATTTAATTTTTTTTTAATACAATCCTACATCGCTGTTGGCGGTGCAGGCTTAATTGCTACCTTGCCTGAATGCAGCTGAGTTTGTAGTTACTCAAGCAGGAGGTTTTTAAAACTGTGAAATAGTTTCTCTTCCTGCATGCCCCCAGATCAGGTAGAAAATGGGGAAAGAACTGCTAAATGATGTATTTAGAAAAAGCTGTTCTACAAGAGTATTTGAAACATTACAGATCTGCCAGAAGGTCCATTAACATAAATGTTTAACTCAGACACACAAACTTATGTACCGAAATGAAAATGTTTCATGCATTAATTTGCTGCAGAAGGTACTAACATAACAATTAGAGCAACATTCTGCCTGCGTACACTTAAATTTCCTGGGGCAGTGTTTCAGTGGCAACGCAAGCGTTGATGTAGGATCTCCTTGACTCCTGGCACAACACACCCCAGCACTGCAGTTCGTTCTGTTAAATCAAATTCATAGTTTCAAACCTGGCAGTGAAGGAACTGGGGGGTTGACAGTAATGCAGTTTTGGGGAAGGGGGCCTGGCTTTGGTGCCCCTCTGGTTGCCAAGTGTGGGTCAGCCAGCACCCCATGCCCATGCTGCTGACATCCCACGTTATCCTGGTGCACTTACAAAGAAACCTGCTTCACCCTTTAGGTGCTGTGAACGAGGATGGCAGACAGGTACTCTAAAGCAGAGGAACACCCAGGGCAGCTGGGCAACGCTGGCTCATTCCACTGCTGCTCCCAGTTTGTTTCCATCAGGTCCAGCACCTTTGCTGGGCTCTGTGTTTTTCCTGGCCCTGCCTGGCAGGATGTTCTGCTCTCTCCGAGGGTATTTAGGGCTGAGTTCCCAGTGTGCAAACGCTGGCAAGGGTGGCTGGGGCTGCGGGAGCGCCGGGGCTCCCGTGGCAGGCCGGGCTGTCCTTGGCACGTGGCTCTGCCGTGTGGCACCGCTGCAGAACCCCACGCTCCTCCTCCAGCAAACGCCTGGCCTAAACTGAGCACCGTAGAATAAAAATGGAAACATAAAAATAGCAGTTGGAAAGATAAAATAGCATTTATAGTACTAATAAAACCGTTGTGGCTTCCACAGGAAAACATGCTCTGTAACCTAATGCTTACCTGGGAAGACTGTCGAGTTTCGGAGAGTTATAGCTGTTTTTGTAAGAGAAGCACAGAGATTTGCTTCAGGGCTGAGTGATAGATTCTCCTGCCTGGAGCATCCCAGTGTGTTTATACATGGCTTGTATGGCAGCTTTCATAAGACATTTACCCCATGATTTGCGATGAGCTTATGTGTGAATAATTAATGGCAATTAATCCTTAATTACAGTAATTAGGCAAGTCACAGGAAATTAAGCTGCAGCTGGAGAAGACCATGCCTGGGAAGAGAGGATTGGGGGCTGTGTGAATGTGCCATTCACTGACAACATTACGAGGATGAGCAGCATTCAGCAGCTTTGGCATTTCTATTGGCAGCCTTGGGTAGGACAAGAACGCTCAACATTAGCAGCAATCTATAGTTGTCTACAAGAGTTTTTAGTTCAAGTGCCAAAATGTTATGTTGCATATGGTGATTATCTAAGTTTATTGGTTGCCATAATTCAAATGGGTGTAATTGTTTTTGGCTTGATGGTGACATTAGAAACTGAAGCTTTTATGTGTTCATAGGTTCTGCTGGCATCAGCCATGGTTCAACTTCTCGAAACAATCCATCCAGGTTTGCAATTATGGAAACGGATTCTACAAATGGCTGGAAATTAACAGAGAAATTTTCAATGATTAAAAAAAACACAACAGCAAAACTGGCAGTTTCTTAGTTGAGCAGCTAATTGCTTTATTATTAGCTGCCTTTTCCATTAAAATGAGGTTTGCATGAGGTGCAGCGTGTGCAGAGGCTGCTGCCTGGTTTGGGGAGTGGGACCAAGTGGGACAAAAATGGAAATGCTGGTGGGGAAGCATTCACAGGGGAAAAGCCCATCTGAGGGATCTCCTGCGCTAATCCCAGGCACGCCATTGTACTGGAAAGCAGATCTGTGCTGGAAGCCTTTTGCCCTGGGCAACCCACAGCGAGGCTGTTTGCAGCTCAAGAACTGCAGCCTTCCCCATCATTAATGTGCAAAGTTTTTAAACCTCATGATTAAACATGTTTCCGTAATTTACTGGGTTTCCAAGTGGCGATGTTTGTGCCAGCAACAATCTGGGGCAGAGCCGTGGAGGGAAGCACACATTAGTATCAATGGAACCTACAAAAAGCAATCAGTAATTTATGAGCTTGTGGAAAAATGCCCACATGTTCTCATCAAATTATAGGGATCCTATAATTTACTCAGTGACTACAAGGTGCACGCTCCCAAACCTGCTGTGGGGTGTTAACTGAACCTCTGATTAGATTTAATCCAAACAACTAATCTGTTAAAGGGTCCTGAATAAATAGGCTGTATGGCCAGAGCAGGGTGTTATTCTGGAGGAAGATGACAACTCCTGAGGAGGTCAGTCAGTTCCACCCCAGAAATTAAAGTGACCTGCTGCAGGGTGGGGTGTGGCGGCAGCACCCAGCCAAAATCCTGCCTGTGCACCTCTGGCACTGCCAGCGCCGAGCAGGGGGGCAGGAGGGAGATCGCTCCTGTTTCAGAAATAAAAGCCTGGAGCCAGATGTTTGCAAGCTCTGTACTTGTTTGTAATATGGAAACACGTAAAAACTTCAGCTCCTCGCATGTGGAATCTAGATCAATTTTTAATTTACTTGTACGCATGGATGACTCATTTGAAAAAGAAAATTGTGGCATCAAAAAAAAGACATTTCAGGCTGCATAGGTTGCTGCATTTATCTGTTTCTCATGCACTCTGGAGTGGAAATAAGTCACAGTATCTTAATAATGGTCTTGATTTTATAAATGATTTTTCCCCTTGAAATAAGCAATCCATTCATTTTAATATGTAGAATTGGTTTGCTAGCAGGGCGACAGTTTAAAAAGACTTCCAACTGTGACACAAGTGCAACCATATTGCTTCCTATTACTCGCTAAGGTAGTTGTTTAGAAGAGAGAATGTTCTCCCTGGAAATGTTTAAAGTGCTGTAATTTTATTTAGGATAATGAGGATTTATAACAGTTTTGCCATATGAAAACCTGCCTTCAGACAGAGTGAAATAGGCGGTTGCGTTGTGGAGCGTGCGGGCGGCGCGGGGAGGTGAATCCGTCAGCGGGCCCAGAACGTTCCCGCAGCCGCGCGCCGCCATCCATCACCAGCACCTATGGATTGCTCTGCTTTAATCGCTCCCGACCTTAATTAAAATCCTGGTTTAGAGAATATTTTAATTTTGAGATTTGCCCAGCTGTACAACCTCGGCTCCGTTGTCAGGGTTGAGCCGTCGGGTAACGAATGGCTGAATTTCAGCCTAGTCAGGATTTTGGGGGGGATTCCTGGCGGAGTTGAGGGAGTTTGGGTGGATCGGGACTCGGCTGTGCTGCCGCTCGGCTCTGCTGGAAGGTCCTTCCTCTGTGTTTATTTTTGTTGTTAGGCCTTTAAATTTTTTTCCCTCATTAAGAACGCTTCCCGTTTATTACCAGCCTCGCTTCCTGGGCAGGATCAGCACAGGGCCGGGCAGGGTGCTGTGCAGAACAGTTAATGCTCTGCTCAGAAATAGAAAGGAGAAGGAATTGAACTGTTACAGATTTTATCAGATTTTATCTCCTCGCTGAAAATCTTAGCTCTCAAAACATTCCTAATTTCCCTTATTTGAAGGCTCAAACAGTTTCAAATTACTGCTCGTGGATTGTTCTTGACACCGAGAATGGTAAATTTGAGCTGTGGAAACGCTGGAATGTGTGGTGTGTGCTTTTCCTGAACAAGGGAATTCAACGGGTAAATTACAGTCATTTACTTGGAGTGTAATTTACTGAGAGCCTTTAGGCAAATGCAGGAGAAAGGACAGCAGGACAGGAAAAATAGCTAAAACAGGGGCTCTCCCTCCCTCTTTGCATGAAATCCACTCTGCAGCCACATGATGGGGATAATAAAAACTTTCTTATTTAAAATACGTATAATTCTTATTATTTTTTCAATTCATAAGGCAGGCATTTGGAAGTATGACAAATTTGTGTGAAGACAGGATTTTAAATCTTGCTAAATTATATACACGTCTTCTTAGGCTTGTGCATTTTGCGCCTCAGTATCTACATGTAATCATCCCATATTTGAGACTGATAAAACTGTTAATTTCGTGCCTAATACCAGGTCAAGCATCTGAAACTGTCATCGTGCTAAGTGGAAATTGCTGTTTTCATCCTATGGAAATATTCAATATTTAATCAATTTTTTAAAAATAAAAATGTTTATCTAATGGAATCTACAACGAAGAGAGGCACTTGAGGTTTCATTTTAAACGAGAGCATAAAAACAAATACCAGTGTGTGTTTTTTCTTCATTTAAATGGTAGAATCATGGCAGAGAAGCAGCCAAGGATTTGTAACCTGCAGACCCGTGGAGGTGCAGGATGATGCTGGGGAGGTGTTGTGGCCTGGCTCCTGCGAGGTGGGAATTGCAGAGCAAAGAGCTGTGAGTGGGTTTGTGCAGCACATTGTAATCTGACACTGAAGTTGTGCCCTGCATTCCCCATGTCATAATTGATGGCTAAGGAAAAGCACATGCTATGCTAATCCTTTGTTGGAATAGCTTGTTAAATTGCGGTTGCCAATTTAAAATAAACTATGGAATGCCTGTCTGTATTTGAAGGTTTGCAGTCTGCAGTTTTAAACAGTCATTTTAAAGCTGTTTTTCAACTTTATGTTGCATGCACACTGTCTGCCTGTGCACACAAGGTCAGCGTGTTCGCCGCTTTAATAGCCGACCATCAAGAACAAAATCAATGAGCTGCGTGTTTCACACCAGTATCACAGGGGATTTTCCCATTTATAGCACATTTGTGTACTGATCCTAAGTTTAAATGACAATATTGATGCCCTATTAGAGCTGTGCCGAAACGGGCATTGCGCGGTTCCTGCTCCAAGTTGTCTGAACTCGCTCCCTTCCCAGACTCCTGCTCCGCTTTCTGTCCGGCTGCCAAACACAAATAAGGCCAGTGCTGCGGAGTGGGGCTGGGCTCCCACGGCCCTGCTCGCAGGAGGGGGAATTCCTTGGCTGCAGATTTCAGATCCAGATCTTCCGTAGCTGCTGCGAGGAGGATTATGAGGCTGAGTCTAAATAATCATCTGCGTGCTGATTACAGAGAATAAAGTGGCATTATTGCTTATGGATGAGAGAAGGCAGCGCTGCCCTGGGAAGACGCAAGTGCCAGTTCTGTGGGAATTTTATGAGTCCTGGTGCGGTGTAATCGGCCGCCGCCGGCTCTGACGGAAGGATAGCTCCCGGTCTGCGGGGGAACAGATCCTGTGCTGCCGAAAGGAAATGCTACTTGTGCAGGAGAAAATGATTTAATGTTGGTAGAAGGGTTATTCATTTATAAGGGATTAAAAATGACTTCAATATAATACCTTTAATTTGTAATAATGGTCTGCGGGGCTGTTTCCTGTCTAAAATAAACCGTTTGACTGGCATGTTCGTTTGATCCATTGAGTACTGTGGGATATTAGAGGGATAAAGGTATTCCTGTCAGTTACTGCGTGTTCAGTTAAACCCGTGAGGGCCTGGGGTGGCACGGAGGTGCCAGGCCAACCCTGGGGCAGGGGCAGGACTCAGGCACACAGGGCACAGCTGCTGCTGGAGCTGCTTTCATGGCAGCAAAGCAAGGAGAACTCCAAGGCCTGGCTGTGCAGAATGCCTTAGGCTTGGAGGGGCTGTAGACAGGGAAACCAGCACCAAAGGGGACCTTTGCACTCGAGCTCTGCTCGTGATCAGCCGTGTCCTCCTGCGGGGCAGAGGTGGGTGACACTTGCAGCCCGCACCGGCTGTCACCAGGTTCACCCTCCTGCTGTGACCCAGCCTTCTCTCCCAGATCGCCTTCACAGGCTCCTTTCGGGGTGGCTGCACTCGTTTGGGGCACAAGTCCTGGACAAAGGGCCTGTGGCTGTGCTGCACCCAGTCCAAAGGCACGTGGGAGACAGGACACGGGCGCCTCGGCTGGAGCTGCCAAGAGCAGCTCTGTGTCCCCTGGCAGGGCCTGGTGTGTCTGTCCACTGCAAAGTAAACAAGTGGAGAACCAGCTTGCTGATGGGTGTCATCAGTTTTTAGCATTAAATTACAGATTTCACTATTTCAGTTCTTGTGTTGTGGAAGTTACAGGTTTTGGGGGTGACCAGGAAATCTCTATTTTCTAGACAAAAAAGACTTCAAGGTTCCAGTCTTTACAGACAAATTAAAAAGGTGACTCAGAGTCTCTGACACTGGAGCGCAGATAACCAGGGTCCATATTTATTGCTGCTAAAATCCCTGTGCTTTTTGAATTAACGTGGTGTGGGGAGAAGGAGGCTAGAGTCTGACAGGGATTTTCTTGACCTATGGTATTAGTGGGTAAAGGACAGTGCTGGTGTGTGCCTGGGGGCAGAAGGCAGTAATGAAAGACAATGCAGAAATCCTCAAATTCCGGAAAGAAACATACCAAGAGATGTTTTCCAGTGTAAGTACAGATTTTCAGTGTAGCTAAAGAATAAGCAGCAAAGCAAATAAACATATAGTGCTTGTGAATTTCCTTTTGTTCCAGATCAAAAATACAAGGCAGAGCTCTGTCTGGTAGAGAAATACAGGCAGGATTAATCTGAATAAACATTTCCAGTGTGGCTGTTGTGGAAAAAAGGCATGTTCTGCTTGCAAGGCTGGGTACAAAGTGCTGAGAACAGGGCAGGATCCTGCCCTCCTGCTTTAAATCCGCGTGTATTTAGTGCAGAACTGCTGTCTGGTTTACTGGGAAAGAAAAAACGCAACAGAGCCAATTTTGATTGGAACAGGCAGGATTAAAATGCAGGATTATCCCTGCAAAGGCTATATCGGGTAGGCGGCTCAGTGACCTTTCTGAGGAGCGAGCATGTGTGGAGCTGTGCGGGGATAAATCCCTGTGTGTGCGGACACGCACACGGCGCCGCTGGCCCGGACCCGTGTGCGCAGGGAATGCCACTTCCAGCCCGAACTGTGTCTTTGTATGAATATGTGCCTGGAAATAACGTTCCTATAGGTTCAGGTGATATAAATAATGTATGTGGAGAAGCTCATAAATGTAAGCTCGAATTTTCCTCAGTAGTTTTTGTTCTCAATCACCTTGATGAAACAATCTTGAAGGCGCTCTCCTTTCCGTGGCATTTGGAATGAGTCCCTGACAGGCTGATTTTCCACCCCTGTTGTGATGCTGCTTTCTCTAGTTAATATTCCTCTGTAAGTGTCGTACCAAAGTAAACCAAAGGAGCCCGGCTCATGACACTAAGGCTGCATTTGCATTAATTATGCAGTCAGGGCTGGTGAGAAAATGCTGTCACAGAGAGAGAGGCAGTAAATGAGAACCCTCCGAGTGCGCCTGAATGAAGAGCATTAAGTTCATTTACATGGGCGCAGGCCGCGAGGCTGGCAGGGAACAATGGCTTTGCTCTTGTCGCTCGCCGCCGTATTGTTCTGCGGCTTAATGACTCCCCGGCAGAGTGGGTGCGCTCACAAAGACACAGCCACGATCCCTCCGGTATTAATAACGGCCGTAATAATTAATAATATCCCTCTAATCGCGAAGCTCACGGCGCCCCGGGACCGCTGAGGCGCTGCCCGGCGGGGCGGCTGCG
>JAOTQZ010000776.1:10780271-10797771 GCA_026546895.1 Pogonocichla stellata
TGGTCGTGGCTGTGGTGGCCCTGGCTGTGGTGGCCCTGGCTGTGGTGGCCGTGGCCGTGGCCGTGGCTGTGGTGGCCCTGGCTGTGGTGGCCATGGCTGTGGTGGTCGTGGCTGTGGTGACCGTGGCCGTGGCTGTGGTGGCTGTGGCTGTGGTGGCCGTGGCCCTGGCTGTGGTGGCCGTGGCCGTGGCTGTGGTGGTCGTGGCTGTGGTGACCGTGGCCGTGGCTGTGGTGGCTGTGGCTGTGGTGGCCGTGGCTGTGGCTGTGGCTGTGGTGGCCATGGCTGTGGTGGCCATGGCTGTGGGGTGGGCACTCCCTTGCAGCGCTGGTGGCGCCAGTGGCTCTGCTGGGAGTGATGTATTGTTGTGTTCTTTCCCGTCCGTGCTGCACCTTAATTCCTCGATGCATTGAAAGGTCAGTGAGCTAAACAGTAATAAACTCACAGGGTGATAGAGTGAGGGATAAAAGAGGGAAACAATGGCCACCGAGTGTGAGCTTATATGTCAAAAAATACATATATTACCACTGTATTCAAATCAAGAGTAATTTATAAAGGCAGGTGCTGGTAGGAGCAGCTTTATTGCTGGCCTATGGCAGAGTGCTCCTCTGTGCTGAGGGGCCTGGAGATGCTCTGGCTCCTTCCCAGACAGTGCTGGGAGTGCTGGACCTGCAGCCAAGGGGCTGCTGCTGACGAGCCACGTGTCTCACTGGTGACACAGTTCATCGGTTTTGCAGGCCCCTGCCCCCAGGGACACCAGACACTATTAGTTGTGCTGCTTCATATAGTTCATAAGGAAAGCTCCAAATTAACACACAGCTTAATTCTTGTTGGAATTAGTTAATCAACTCGTGGCTTTGCCATTCAAATGAATGATGCGTCTCACTCAGGGGCAGGATAAATGTTGTGTCCCCGCACACACTCTGTCATCCCCCTGCCTGTGGGTGTCCACGGGCTCCTGTGCTCAGGCTGCCATCCCTGGACGTGGACACTGTGTAGGGTGGAGATGAACACAGTCTGCCCCCGTGCCACAGCCCCCAGACACGCTCATTGCACTCACACCTGAGTGCCTCCGTCATTGTCCTCGCTGGCTGAGCTCCTTCCTGGTGCTTCGGGCCCCTCCTGCTCCTGCAGCCTCTGTGCAGTGTCAGCTCCTGCTGCTGAACCTTGGGGGCTGCTCACTTACCGTGTCAGGTTTACAGACAGGGCTTGGGGATTGGCAGTATTAATTTGAGTCTGGGTGGATTGTGTTCTTTGGACCAAGCCCTCTCCCTTTGGCCTGTTGATGGAAGTGCGTGATGCAGAAATCACTGCAATTGTACCAAATTATTTTGCTGCAGGTTTTGGCTAGGCATCTGCATTTGGGAGCAGAGTGGGACTGCGATGGGATAGTGGGAGGGAGATGAGTTCTATAGTGAAAGCAGAAATGCAGCTGAGGAAAAACAGCTGGAATAAAGCACAGTAAACACGGGCTGAGAAAGGGTCCAGAAGCTAAAAGGACAAATAACAGTATTTCTCATTCTCATTGATGAGAAGGGAAGGAGAGCTTGAGTGGATTAAAACCAGGATGTTATTGAACATGCTGACGGCAGAGCAGAGGAGGAGTGTGACAAACAGGGGAATAGCTCACCAAGGAAATCACCCCTGTGTTACAGCACTGTGGGCCAGGAGCTGTGCCAGGGCAGTGGGGCCTGGCAGAGGAGGGAGTGAGGGGTGGGTGCAGCTCTCCCTTGGCCAGGCACCAGCACCCCTGCTGCTGCAGGGACCCCCAGGTGCAGCATCACCTTCCCTGGCTGCAGCATGGGTGGCCTGAGCCATGCCAGGGCTGTCCCCAACAGTGTGTGCCAGCTCAGGGACACCAGAACAATGTGGGGCATCATCAGCTTGTGCCTGTGCGCCTCTGAACAGGCAACAGAAATAATTTAAAGAGATTATGAGATGTTTTTATTATTCCTATGAAATTATATAGAATTATGGTTTTAAATGAAGGTGACGGGTTTCAAATGTGTATTTTAGAGCAAAATTAATGCCTTGTGCTTTCTTGAGTTGGAGGGTTGGCCTGTGGGGAGGTCATCTCCCACTGCTTGTCCTCCTTGGGACAGACAGTGTGGAATCCTGTGCTGTCCCCAAAAAAAGCACATTGCTGGTGCCCAGGTCCATGCCTGGCAGCTGTGTGTTGCTGGCACATCTGGCACAGCCTACACAGGTTCCTGCTGAGTGTGGGAGCAGAGAGGGTTCCATGGCACTGCCATCCCCCTGTGGCACTGCCAGATGGGGCTGGCTCGGGTGCTGGGGCCAGGCTGGAGCACAGGCTGGGGCAGGGTCATGCCCGTGGTCCCCCTGGGGCAGGTGGGTGTCACAGGGGGCTCATGGCAGGCAGACAGTGGCTGGGCAGTGGCCGGGCAGATGCAGAAGTACTGACTGTGTTTTCTCTTTTCTCTCCTTTCTGCCCAAGGTTTGAGCATCCGAGGAGCCCAGGAGGAAGACCCTCCCGACCCTCAGCTAATGAGACTAGACAATATGCTTCTGGCAGAAGGAGTCTCGGGTCCGGAGAAAGGTGGGGGATCGGCGGCAGCAGCTGCAGCCGCAGCAGCCTCTGGAGGGTCTTCAGATAACTCTATTGAGCACTCAGATTACAGAGCCAAATTGACCCAGATCAGACAAATCTATCACACAGAGCTGGAGAAGTATGAACAGGTCAGACATCAGCCTCTCAGTTGTTCGTGTACCTGACACTGCTCTCCTCTGCTTGCCAGTGCCCAACACTGCCCACTCTGGACCACAACCCTCCCTCCCCTTCCCCACCCCTATGCCCAGAGAGCCATGATGGGAGTGTTGGGCTCCAAGGAGCTGCTGGCTGGAGCCAGGATGCATGTCTTGCATGCCTGAGTGTTATCTGTTGTTTGTAACTGCACAAGAGCAATGCCCAAGCCCATGTTTCTCCCCTTTGCTCAGCCCATAGTGGCAGAGAGGAGGAGAGATCACTCTGTCTGTCACTCTGTGCCACCCTCTGCTCTGATGTGGTCTCACACAGCTGGCTCTGGCAAGCTGTGGAGCACAGACAGACAAGGGTTGGATTGGCCATCTCAGCCCCCAGGCTCCTGGAGCAGGTGGCAGGAGACTCTAGCACAAGACTTGGCCATGGCAGGTCAGCTGGAGCAGGCTGGAAGAGAGTGGGCAGGGAGGTGCCAGCAGAGCACCTGGCCCAGGCTTTGGGACAGGAACAAGGGAAATCCTGGTTCAGGCACATGCCAGCACAGTGTCTTTGTTTGGAGTGAGAGCATGCTGCAGAGACCTGTGGCTTTGTGTTCACCACTGGACCTGGTGACCCAACACGTTGCTATGCCAGTGGCACTGAGAGTGTTTGCCACGTGCTACCAGGGGCCAGCAGCACCGTGTGTCTCAGGTGCCAATGGCACTGCCTTGTCTGTGCTGTCTCTTTCACTGTGTTCTTCAAGTGGAGAACAAATAACTGAGCAAACACCTGTCAGGGTCTTTGTGCAAACCTGCTGTTCTCCCCTGACTCCCCAAGGCCCCAGTAGTGCTGTGTGGAGCCCCGGGCTCTCCTTGCCCTGCTGTGCAGCTGGGATGGGGGTGGCTGTGGGGTTAATGAGCCCCACACAGCAGCAGCAGCAGCAGCAGCAGCAGCAGCAGCAGCAGCAGCAGCAGCAGCAGCAGAGTGTCTCACACAGGCACAGTGACACAGGCTGCAGGCAGATCTGGGCCAGAGTGGCAGCTCCGTGCTTGCAGCCGGTTCCTGGCAAACATCCTTGGACTCTAATAAGTTTAATGACGTGGGGGAAGCAGGAGCATTTTTTGCCCTGTAGCTCCATTTACAAAGGTTTCAGCTGAAATGTCACAGCCATCCGTCCACACCACAGGAAGTTTTGGAGGATGCTCAAATGCTGCTGGAGCAGGAGGGAGAGGTAGAGCCGAGATGAGACGTGCACGCTTCCCCACGGATCCTGACACCCAGCCACGTCTGCTCAACAGACGTATGATGATTTCCCCAGCCTGGCAGCAAACTGTCTCCTGCTGGTTTGTCTCACTGCAGTGCCCGAGAGGCAGCCAGGGCTTGGCATGTCAGCCCCTGGCGCCACAGGTTGTGGGAGCAGGAGCCTCCTGCAGCAGGGAGCCCGTGCTGGGCACCAGAGCCGCTCCTGCCCCTGCCCAGCCAGCACTCCCGCCATCCCACGGCAGCAGGAACCAGACAGCCTTCCTGGAGACGCTTTCCAGGCAGAGTTTGATCCTGATATTTGTTGCCAGTCAGGGGAATGCACTCAGGAAAAAAAAAAAAAAGGAAAGAGAAATGGAAAGTGTGTCACGCCATCACCCAGCGCTCCCTCGCCGGGCGCCGGGAGAAATGGCCACGCACAGGCAGCGCCTTCCATAATTTACAGCTCCTGCAGCAGAGATGACATATTGAAAGCTATCTGCTGTAATTACACTGAAATACATTTTTTGCTGTAGGCAAAAGTACTGTAAGGGTCCCAGGCCTCCTGGAGCAGCTGGGAGCCCACTTGCCAAGTTCACAGATGTCTCCTGAATTCACCCCGAATTGGGGCAAAGCCACCACCAGCCTCACAGAGCACTGGCTGCCACCCTGTCCCTCAACCTTGTTTTGGGCCATTTCCTCTCTTTTTCCCGTGCAGTCGTGATGAGGCACTGAGGCAGCAGGAGCATCCCTGCTCCTACAAGGTTTCTGAGCAGGTTAACAAGGCCATCACTTATAACCTGACATTATTAATAATGTCTCGGGCACCAAGCAGAGGCCTGAAAAATAGTCCTGGAAAAGGGATCAAGTAGCTTGGACGCTATAAATAAACAAGAGAAACAAGACAAAGCATCAGAGTCTTCTGAGCTTCCTCCCACTGTGCTGTGTGAGGCAGCTCTGCAGAGGGGAGGTGCTGGTGGAGATGAATTAAACCCAGGCTCTCCAAACAGTTGTAGCCAAACCAAGTCTCATCAGCCAAGTTAAGTAGTCAGGGAAATGTTTTTGCTTCTTGAAAGCAAGAAACTAATTTTTGCTTCTAAATACCCAGTTTTTGATACTGAATCTCTAATAGAAAAGACATACCTGAAAATATTTCTAATGCAACAGTTGCCAATTTTATTATACTTTACAATTGAATTCCCTGAATCTGAAAAGAAGGGGGCTTGTGGCAAACTGTGTGCCTGGAACATCCATCCAGTGCCAAATTCTTGGGTTCAGCTGTACTTTGGAACAATCAGAGCTGCTGCCTGATCTCAGGGGGAGAGCTGCTGCATTTTGGTGCCTGTGTCCCCTTCTCCTCCGTGCAACATTTCCTGGGTGAGGCAAAGCTGCTGCTGCTGCGGTTGGTCACAGGGCTGAACTTCTGCATGCTCAGGTTGTCCCCTGGTGAAAGAAGGACTGTGCTGGTGGGAAGTGAGGGTGAGACATGTCCAACTCCTTCACCTGGAGCTCAGAGAGGCTTGGCAGAGCTGGGCTGGCAGGTGCTGGGCTGAGCTGTGCCCGTGGTGGTGCCAAGCCAAGGGCTCTGCACTGGGCTCCCTGAGCTGCCTCCAACGGGTGCTGCGAGGATGTAAATTAGCCTGTAATTTACTTTCAGTAGTGTAAAGAAAAAAAATCACTTTGCCTGAAGTGTATGCATCTTTCTTAAGGGTGTACCCAGATTTTAATTATCTAAATGTAAATACTTAACGAATTTTACTTAGAGTAATGAGCTAAAGTGCACACTACATAAATGAGATGTTCTAATTAATCATGTATGAACTACTGGTTTAAAGAAAAGCTATGTGAATTCTGCGAATGTTGGGCTATTGCCAAATTGCTAATCAGCATTTGCATTCATAGATGGCTTCACTTAATAAGTTGTGAGACGTTCAGCAAATGTTATAGGAAATTATGACTTTTTAGATGCATAAACTTTTCACTTTTAACTCCTTCCCTCACACAATCTATTGAAATGTTGGAGAATCCTTAAAAATGTGGTTGTCAGACATATTACGTACATATTTTGCATCCTGGCTTCAGAGGGAGGAGGGGAGCTAGCAGAGTTTTTGGCAGGTTCCAGCCTGCAGAGGGAAGGCAGGACAGCAGCATTTGTGGAGGCTCAAGCCAGGGGGCTCCTGGTGATGGCTCAGCCTGAAGTTTATATCAGCATGTCAAAGTCTGTGACAGTAACTGAGGGCTCCCTTCAGTGCCTGGGCACAGTGAGGAGGGGACAGGGCCATGGGAGGGTCCCCCAGCCCCAGTGCTGCCTTCCCCCAACAGCCAGGTCGGAGCTTCTGTCCTTGTGGGACAGCACAAACCCACATCTGAGCCTCTTCTTCCTCCACAGGCGTGTAATGAATTTACCACTCATGTAATGAACCTGCTCAGAGAACAGAGCCGGACACGTCCCATTTCCCCCAAGGAGATTGAAAGGATGGTGGGCATCATCCATCGAAAGTTCAGCTCCATCCAGATGCAGCTCAAACAAAGCACTTGTGAAGCAGTAATGATTTTAAGATCAAGGTTCCTCGATGCCAGGTAAGGCAGAGGCAAGTGCCCCTGTCCCTTTTGGGGGGAGGCAGTAATTTCTGGGCAGCCCAGAGAGCCTGGCCGTACTCGGAGAGGTGTCCCATGTCAGCAGGGAGGGGTGGGAGAAGCTGTTCTGTCCTAGTAAAAGCCTTCACACACAGCTGCTGTGGAAGGGACCCCCTGCACTTTAGGCTTTCAGAAGCAGCAAGGTCTTTTCTAGAAATTGTAGTGCAAAGTCTGGGCTTGTTTTCCCCACCTTGGACACCTGCCCCGCTGCTGGAGCTCGGTGCCTGTCCCCAGGACCCCCAGCCCCCTGAGCAGAGGCAGGCAGACAGCGATCAGGAGGGGGGCAGGCACAGTCACCATTGCTTTGAAGCCTGATGAGGTGGGACAGTGACCCCAGCCCCATCCCTTCACAGGGCTCCTGGCAGCTGGCAGGGCCTGGCAGAGCAGGAGCAGAGCAGAACAGGGAGGAGCAGCAGGCACCACAGCGAGCCTCCCTCCTCCAGCAGCTCAGACTTCACACCTGAAAGCTGCGAGGAGCTAAACAAGACCAAAATAATGTTATTAACAAGGAGGTCACTGGCAGGTGTGGGAAATCAGGGTAATTGCAGGCAGTTGGAGGAGATGTCTATGGAGAGCTCCGGGAATGCAAAGGTAGAGCCTGCAGATGTACATTTTAAAGTGATTTCTTTAAAAGGGAGGAAGGTAAATAAGGCAAAATGAGCAGAAGCATAGTAATGAGATAAACAGAGCTCTGGGGAGGGAGCCTGCCTGCTCCAGGATCCAGCACAGCTCGCTGCCGGCTGGCCTGGGGCACAGCACTGGCTGCAGCAGCCCTGGGGGAAGCAGCTCCGAGGAAATGTCCCACTGTAGCCCTGCACAGGCTGCTCTGCACAGGGAGAGCAGCCCTGGGCTGGGGGCATGGAGCTGCAGCTGTGCCATGGTGGCTGGTGGCTCCTGTTGGCCGGAGCTGCTGCAGGTGCTCTGTGCCCCAAGGTGACACACGTGGGACCTGAACCACGCAGGGACAGAGCCTGGGCCCCGTGCAGCCCGTGGCAGGAGGGGCACAGATGGGTCTGGCTCACAAAGCCCTGAAATCCACTTGCAGTTGGAAGCCAATTAGCTCAGGGAGGGCCGTGTGAGGACACGTCAGCACTGCCCCGTCCTGTGGGACTGTCCTCACCCCAGGAGCTGTGAGAGCCCAGCTGACCTGTGCTGAGGGCAGGGAGGGGAAGGGGTCTGTCAGGCTGCTGCTGGCACAGAGGGGCTCTTTGTCGGGTTATCTTAAATAAGCGAAGCAGCTGATAGTTGCTAAAAAGTTATTAATTACAAAGCACATCAGTCTCAAAAGGCAAAGCGATGGCAAAAAGCGATGGCAAAAAGCAATAGCCCTGGCAAAAGCACTAACTTTTTCATACATACTCTCATATAGGATCTTCCCAACAAGCTAAGATGCAAACTCAGACCATCACTCCTTAACCTATTAGGATTCTAGTTTTTTAACACACCAGGTTACATATAGACTATGCATACAACTTATCTTGTTCTATTTAAAAAATGTAAGCAATATTCTTACTATAGCTCTATTATGTCTAAGTGCTGTTTACAGCCATGGTCTTGGAGCCTCTGCTGAAAACATCAGCATGTTTTCCAGCCTTCACTAGAACTCTCACTTCCACTCTGGCATTTGAACCTTTTACTTACTGAAAGCATTAGAGCTCACACTAAAACTTACTGACTTACTTATCTTAAAACTTAAACTTACACCTTTCCCTTATGTGTGGAGGAGCCACAGGGGAGGCTGCTGGCTCAGCACCTGCCTCACCTTTTCTGCCACAGCAGGTGAAGGTGGCCTGTGCTCCATGGGATGGGCCCTGTGGGGAGGTGGGGGTGTGGAGCCAGAGGCAGAGTCCTGAGCCTGTGGGGCTGGGTTGTTGTTGCTGCCTGCTGCTCCCTCCCGTGGTGCTGGGGAGCCCAAGGGGGTCAGGGTGCCAGGACAGCTCTGCTGTGTTGTTCTGTGCTGCAGTCCAGGCTGCTGCTCCCCATCCAACCCTGCCAGGGACCTGCTGGCCTCTGGAGGAACAGTGATGTTTTCCTTTCCTCGTTTCAGGCGGAAAAGGCGTAACTTCAGTAAACAAGCCACGGAAATCTTGAACGAGTATTTTTACTCCCACCTCAGTAACCCCTACCCCAGTGAAGAAGCCAAAGAAGAGCTGGCAAAGAAATGCAGCATCACAGTATCACAGGTGAGCAGCAGGGAGGAGCCCCTGCACCACGGTGTGCCCATCTGCTGGCTCCCCTGGCAATGCTGCCATCCCCCTCCAGGCTCTGCCAGGTGGCTCCCGTGGAGGCAGGTGGTGCAGAGCCAGGCCTGCCCAAAGCCCCTCTGTCACCCCTTCATCACTGAGGAGGTTTGCAGGGCGATGGGACGTGCCTGAGCTCTGCAGGAAAGGCTGCCTGCCTGTGCTGGCTGGGACAAAGCTGCTGCATAGAGAAGACACAAATAAAAGGCAGCAAGGTCTGCACCCCACTTCACATCAGCCTGCTCTGTGCACAGCAGTGGGGCTCCTGGCTGAGCCTTGCTCTGCTCTGAATTCGTTCAGCTGAGCAGGATTTCCGGGAAAGGATGGTTTATTGACAAATTTAGGATCTATCTTTATAGATCCAAATTTCTTTGATGGCTCAAATTTGTTTTTCTAAGCCAGTCAGAAATTCAGCCTCTAGCTATGCTGGAGTGACACAAGTGGCTTCTCTGTGGCAAAACTGCATTAGGCAGATTTGCTCCTTTTACCACACATAACAGCTGTTACTGTGAAGTTAATGCAAGAAACCCAGCATCCCCCAGTCAGGACTGTGCTGTCACTGGCTGCAGCTGCTTTCTGTGTGGGCCAAAGTACCTCAAAGTACTCACAGTACAGCTCAGACTGGTGTCTCAGGCTGATGACACCATCAAGTTTTCCTTCACCAGGCAGCTCAAAAAGCAAAACACCACTTGGCATTCCACATGGCCTGTATGGTATGTTTGCTAGAAACCCCGGTTATTCTCACTCAAATCTGGCTTGTGCAGCTTGGGGAAGAGCTTGAGCTTGTGTGGCAGGGAGGTGCCCTGCAGTTCCAAGTTCTGCAGCCACCCTGCTCCTGTGTTGAGGGCTGCTGTGCTGGCTCCTCCCTGCTCCCTCAGCTCCCTTATCAATATTTCAGCTCCTTGAGAGGAGTGGTGCCTGCGGCGCATGTGTTAACTATTAATGATTGCAGGCTGCAGTATTGGCATTATTAGCAACTCAACCTTTAGCTTTATAATTAAGACCTGAGTTGAGATTTGCTTTATAGGCCTCCATTGAATGCATGAAAAATTCAGGCACTTTATTGAAGCCTTTCAAATGAAAGGCTGCCCAGCTCCTCCAAATTTGGAATTACTTGGCTTTGGCTGCACCCACAGTAGCAGCCCTGGCAGGCTGCCCCAGGACAGGTGTGTGTGCCTTGCTGGCTCCTTGCCTGTTCCTTGGCACTCCAGCTGGGAAGTGCCTGTGCTCGGTGCCAGGGGCAGGTACAGGATGGGGATGGAGGCAGTTTCTCCCAGCCCATTTACAAATAGCTGTGATGATGGGCAGGAAGTTTTTGAGGGAAATTCAGCACACAGTTCCCTCTGACATTGCTGCTCCCTGGCTCTTAGCATCACACAAGTGGCTGCAGCCCTGGTGGCTGCTGAGGTGTCCCTGTGCCCTCAGGCATCCCTGCAGCTGCTGTGGATGCCTGGGACAGCCAAACACCCTGAGACACAGAGTGCCACACACGAGTGACCACACTGGGGTCTGCAGCCTTCGTCTTGCTGCTGGTCTCTGTCCTCGGCACGAGATGGTTTGTGGCAATTCCTTCAGTAAGAGTGTCCAGGCAGCCTGATGTAGAGTCAGGAGAGGCCATGCCATCAACACCAACTTAAAGAAACCAAAAGTTCTTCAGTTTTGGTTGATGTGACTAGGGGAGATGACATGGGAAAAGCCCAGCAGATCTGCTGAAGAGCTGTTCCCTCTGCACCCAGTGGTGAGTCCTGCCTGGCGGGGAGGGCTCAGTGATCCTTAGCGTGGACAGATAAAAAGACTGATCAAGATAAGGCTGAAGTGACTGTAGGAAATGAGATGGAACATTTGAGAAGCCATAACTGATTGCTTCTAGTGCTAATAGATCTGATTTCTCTCTTAATTGGTTGTTTGATAAGATTTAATGTATATGCTGTAGAATGAAATAAAAGGCAGGCAGATGGTCCAACAACCCAGCAGTGGCAGAGAGCCTGTGACAGGAATATAGGTTTGTCTTTTTAATATTTGATACAGACATGAATTAGTTGTTTCTTGAATGCATTAGGAAGTCTGAGTGAGCAGTGGGAGTAGCTGCATTGTGCCCTCCATAGCACTCATCCAGCACCCTCAGCCTTGCTGGGTGACGCTGCCAGCCTGCTACGAGGGCACTGCTCCCACCCAGCCTGGCACCAGGGATGCAGGACTGGGCCCTTGGCCATGGCTGAACTTTGCTCTGGCAAGATGTTATAATTGACTTGGAAAAACTCAGGTTGATATGGTAAAGGCTGGGAAAAGGCCCATGTATCATGTGATGGGAGAGGAGCTGTACGAGACAGAGGGAGTGCCTGTGATCAGCTGGTTGCTTGAGTTCCTGATGGATCTGCTGTCACAGCTAGGGAGCACAAATACCATGGATGCTCTAATCTTTGATTTCCAAAGGCACTTCCAAAGGCTGCATGGCAGTACTGCAGGGTTAGTTGGTATTTTGTAGGTCAAACTGGGCTGGAGGTGTCTTTTTCTGCCTGAAAATGGTGTGGTTTTGAGGCCATGCAGTAGAAGAGCTCTGAGCAGCACTGCAGAGCAGCCCCCCCCACACTGCTCTGGTGAGTGACAGCAGAACTCAGAGGATGCAGTCCAGGACTCAGAGTGAATTGAGCAGTCACTGCAAGCCTGGCAGGAGCAGCATGGCAGGGGACAAGCAGTGGCACCCAAGGAGGTGACTGAGCTGCAGCTCACTCAGGGCTGTCCTGGAAGATCTCTGTGTGTGTGTATTTTCAGCCTTGACCAAGTGTCTCTTGGACCTTGCAGTGCCTGTCACCATGCCCCATTTACCTCCTGTGCTGCACATACCCTGGAGGGCCAAAGAGCTGCAAAAAGGAATAAATAACATTAAGGGGTGGCTTTCCAAACTCTGGAGCTGTTGGCCCATCTTTGATGAGGAGGCTTTGTCGTTTCCCTGGCTGAGCCAGGCTCCTCTGCAGCCTCTTCTAACGATGATCCCAAGTGTTTCTCTCTTGTACTGTCAGTGCCTTGTACATGCTGGGGGCAGATTCATGGCAGAACATTTTCTCCCTCAAACACTTAATTAGTGAGTGTTTTGGGTCATCCTCCCCCCAGATTAAGCTGCTGACTGGAAATCCTGCTGCCATGGCACTTTACTGAGCTGCAAAGAAAATTGTCTCCCAGAATCGTTTCATTGCAGGTGGGAGATCGATGGCTTCAGTTTTGATATCGGTGTTTAAAATAATATGTAGAGAAGGTTTTTCCAGAAAAACATAAAGACAAACTATTTATTAAGATGAACACCTCACACAATTTCATTTTTAAGAGTGCGGAAAAGGTAATTCTGGGGAAAAAAATGTCCTTAGCAGAGAACATTGTCGGCTGTAATTTAGAGCTGCCCCATCAGCGCACGTTGGAGGGAGATAAACTGTATTGTCTGTTCTTCCCCAGCATGGCTGCAAGGCTGATGTTTTATACTTTTGCAGATGAGCCTCTTTCAGGGTGTCACAAACGACCATCAGTCCATCACACGGGCTGGAGAGAGGGCACAGCCAGAGCTGAGAGTGGGGCACTGGAGTACAGCAATAACATTTTTCACTGCTTCAAACAAAAGAAGGATGTGGTTGACAAGGGAATATATTTAACATTGTTTTAAAGAAAGGATGCAGGAGCTGGTTTCCAGCACTCCTCTGGCCCCTCCTGCTTCTAAGTGTTTCTCTGAGCAGGTGGAAAACTGTGCATGGAGGGGATCTTAACCCCTGGACTTGATGTGGGAAGCAAGGAAAAAAAGCTGCAGCATAATGAAATAGTTCTGGAGGTAAAATACTTAGGTTTAGATCATAGACTGTAACTGTGCACCATTAATTTTTAACATTTTAAGGTTTGTACCATGTTTTAGGTGTGAAACATAGACGGTGCTGCAAACAGGGAAACACAGTGGGAAGATTTCCACAATCCATGGATCTGTAGCTCCCCAATTCCAGCAGCAATGCTCTTGCATCAGCTGTGTCTTTGCCAAGTGAGCACTGATTTATCCCAGGAAATCACCCACTCTGGAGACACAGGGCAGGCCTGTCCCATCCCAAATCCCACATCAGGCATCTTGATGATTTAAGTAATAATTTATTGTCTTTTTATTTAACATTGCAATTAACATGATAAATAAATGCAACAGTATTGTTTGAAATGTAATATACAATTAAGCCAAATTAATTAATTGGCCTTCAATGATCAGGAGGAGAAAGATGTTCATTGTTTTTTTTATGTGAAGAGATAGTTTGTTTTAATGAAAAATGTGTTGTGAGGCAGCTCACGATGGAGCCAACTTCCATGTTTGGGGTGAGCACGGGGCTGGGTGAGGAGCTGGGTCCTGTGCTGAGAGGGGAGCCCAGCCCTGCAGCCCTGCTCTTCCTGGGACCATGGCAGTGCCAGCAGCAGGAGCCAGGTGAGCTGTGCTCCAAGCAGGCAGGATCCTGAATCCTGCCTGGCAGTGCCTGCTGGAGCACTGCCCTGGCCCTGGCCTGGCCAGGTCCAGCTGCCTGTGTCAGCCGTGCCTGCCCAGCTGTGGCTGCAGCCCCTGAGTGTCCCTGGGTGTCCCCACGTGTCCCTGGGTGTCCCTGGGTGTCCCCACAGGGCCCTGGGTGTCCCTGGGTGTCTCTGGGTGTCCCCACGTGTCCCTGGGTGTCTCTGGGTGTCCCTGGGTGTCCCCACATGTCTCTGGGTGTCCCCACATTCACACTCTGCCCTGCACTGGTGTGACATGGCAGCACACAGAGTCCTTAGGCACAGGGGACAGGGACAGTGGCTGTGGCACCCCCAGGCTGCTGAGGCTCCTCTGGCAGCCCCAGGCCTGTGCCTCGGTCTGAGGAGGAGTTGAACATTTCTGGATACTCATTTAGATGTGGTGTGCGGGTTAAACATAACGTACGAGCACTGCTCCTCTCATTGCTTCCAATTAAACCTTGCTTGTTAGTTTAACCTCTAGGTAATCCCATCAAACAATTGATGTCAAGGAAACACTGCCCACAGTGGCTCTGGATGAGTGGCCATTAATTTTAATTGCCTTGATATTAAAGATTAAGAAGTATTGGGACTAGCAGAATGGAAACGATCTGATGTCAAGCAAATCCACTCGTTGAGGCTTCCCCAGGCTGCTGGTGATATTAAAATTTTACTGTGAGAATTAAATAAACCTTTATTAGTGATGGCTGTTGTTTGATTGGTCCAGGGGCGTGCATAAACAGAGGGGTCTCGTGCACATCCGTGGACAATACAGTTGATGTGCAGAGATTCCTCAATTATGATACTGTTAATAAAGCATAATCTGATTGTACACAATAATTATTTGCTGGGTTTCATTAATGTATTATTGCTTCTCTGACTGACAAGGTGATATTAAGTGCAATATATAGAACATGGTGGAGTATTATCAGGGGAGCAGGATGTATAAGGTGCCTTCCATATTACTGGTAAAGGCCAGAGGTTTTCCATTAATTGTAGTTAAACAAAAGCTGCGCTGCATAAAATAGAGCAGGATTTGGCTCCTGCCTCAGCAGGATCCTGAACTGGGTGCTGTGACAGGACCCCAGCCCCTGCCACGCCCTGTGGCTGCCTGATAACCACTGGGCTGTCCCTGCTCCCTTCCCCTTTACTGCTGGAGCAGCTCTTTTATTGTCTCTGCTGTGTTGGCCATTGTCCATGTTCCAAACTGGGTTTGTTATTTAGGAGCTCTGTTACAGCAGCTGAAGTTAAACAAAGCCCCTAAGCAAGCCTGTACAAAGTTCCCTGAGCAGCTCCAGGCGTGACCCCTGTGCGGGTTAATAGCCGGTGCCCTGGGAGCCACCTTGGCTTCAGTACAGCATCTTCAAAGGGCCATGACAAAGGGACTTTTCAGCCATTATTGATTTATATGATTCCTTTCATTTTCAGTCAACCAAACACGATTCTGTGAGTAGGCTGCCAAGGTTGTTCCAGCCCAAAAATAAAGAACAATTGCTCTCACTGCCCACTCGCCCTCAGTCAACCGGACCTTGGTCCCCCCGAGCAGCTTTCTGGGTCTCACACCAGTTTCGTTGACAAATGGCCCATGGTGGTAGGGGGCAATGCTGTGGTACAGTAAGCTCTGGGCTATGTGCAGTCATCAGTCACTTGTTGTGCCTCAGTTTGCCAAGAGAGCAGCAGAGCCAGGCCCTGCTCAGCTCCCCAGTGATGATTAACTGATCTGGGTTAGTGCTCAGTTACCTGGAGCAGGTACGGGTTCTGTTTCTGGCACCTCAGAATGACATCTCAAAGGGATCCTGCTTTGCCCAGCCAAGCACTTCGTGTCCTTCACCCTTCCCACCTCTCTCCACTGCAGGTGTCCAACTGGTTTGGCAATAAGAGAATCAGGTACAAGAAGAACATTGGGAAGTTCCAGGAGGAAGCCAATCTCTACGCGGCAAAGACGGCCGTGACTGCAGCGCACGCCGTGGCCGCGGCCGTCCAGAACAACCAGACCAACTCCCCCACCACCCCAAACTCTGGTACGTGCCTGGCTGCTGCACCCTGGAGGGCTGTGTGTCCCCCTGGAGGGGTGTGTGTCACCCTGGAGGGGTGTGTGTCCCCCTGGAGGGCTGTGTGTCCCCCTGGAGGGGTGTGTATCACGGAGCGAGCCCTTTTGGGGTGAGGAGCAGTCCCAGTGGTGGCACAGGGAGTTGTCCTGAGCCCAGGGATGTCCAGGTCAGAGCACAAGGGCCAAGCACTTGCCCTTGGGTGGTCCCAGCAGCTCCACAGCCAAGCTGCCACAGCCCTAGAGTGGGGCCCATGTAATTCTCACAGTGCTAATGGCTGCCTGGCTCTGGCTTCTGGCACCTTCTTTGTTTCTGTAGTTTCTTTAAGCTTTTTCTTATTTACTGGAAAGAACATAAAATGAGGCAGAGGTCCAAGTCTGGTTTTGTAGAACTGTTAAATTTATTGTCAAGATAACAACAAAATAGAGGAATATTTTAGCATGCTCTAATTGGAATTTAAACTCTGGATGGCTTGAAATGGAGTTGATGTTATAAACAGAAATCTAAGGATGGAACTTTAATTTGGAGTTACTCTGCGACAGGACTCTGTTACTCTGTTACAGGACTCACTGGTGTGCTGTTGACATTTTGCAAGTCTGAGCACTGCATTAGTCAGGGAGTGTGTGAGGGGCGCGTTGCTTTTTTGGGCTCCAGGGACCAGGGCTACCACAAGCACAAACGCTGTTTGCAGTCAAGTTTTGCTGTGACTTAGTTGTGGACAACTCTTAAAGAGGGTAGAGAACCGTGGGGAAAAGAAGACTTTAACTAAAAGAAAGAAAAAGGTTCCTTCTTTGACAGTAATAAACCACGTAATTGCGAACTGCCAACAATTTCCTTCGGAAGGAGACAAGAAGCACAGGCTCCAAATGAGTGTTTAGTGATGGCACCTCATGATGGAGTGATCCACAGGGTGATCTGACGTGGAAACGTTGTTGTACAGGCTGCTCTTCCAGAGGGAAGAGCTGCCTGGGTTGCAGGGAGCTCCAGGCTTGGCCAGCACAGAGCTCTGTGTGGTGGCCAGCGTGGGGGGCCGGTGGCCGCACTCAGCCCACGCCAGGGCAGCAGCTTCCCCTCCACTGAGCCCTGCCTGTCCTCTCCTCTCCTCTCCTCTCCTGCTGCTTCTCCTTCCCCTGCCCTCAGGTCTCGGGGTTATGTTTTTGCAGCTCTCTGTTATTCAGCTACCTAACTCTTTCCTTTCCAGGTTCTTCTGGTTCTTTTAACCTCCCAAATTCTGGGGACATGTTCATGAACATGCAGAGTCTGAATGGGGATTCTTACCAGGGGTCCCAAGTCGGAGCCAATGTGCAATCACAGGTAGGAGAAATGCCCCAGCAGGGCCTTTCTGGCAGGGTAGGGTTTGGGCTAAAAATTCCACCTTACTCTGGCTCTATTAACTGGTCTGGGCCTCGCTGCAGAGTGGAGGCTGCATATTTCTGGATGTGGCCTATTCTTACCCCAGCATTGAATTTCACAAATAGAAAGGAAAGAATGATTTTTTTCTGATTGAAATTTTAAGCTTTGTGAATGCATTCGGCTCTGGCTTGAGCTCATGGAATGGGACTGGGTGCATCTGACTTCCATGGACACTGTAAATCCAGTGAAATTTTCTTTCTTTTTTTCCTTTCTTCCCTCCTCCCCTCGCCTTTAAAAAAAACAAAAACATCTCTCCCATCTCTCTTTCATTTATTGGACAAACTTTCATTTATTAATTAACTCATTCATCTATTTATTTATTTCCTTAAATGTCAGAAGGCATCTGCCTGAGCTGTTACAACACATCTCATTGCCAGTCACTGTGGCAGCCCTCTCAGGCGGGCTGGCTCCATGCTTTGTGTGCTGTGTACACACCATCATCTGCTCCACACATGCCAGCACACACAGGAGGGTGAATGTTCCAGCACTTTGCTGCAGACCCTGGGGCAGGAGCTGCAGGCCGTGTGCTGGGAGGAAGTTGTGAGTTTGGTGTGAGAGCAGCAGAGATCTGTGGGCTCTAACGGGCACGGAGTGGTTGAAATTCTGCCAGTCAGTCTTGATTGATAAATTTGCCTTTCATAGAAGATGCTAAACCCTTTTGGCTCACATAATTCAAAATGTTGCCTGTTGTAAGTGATGATGTTTTAATAGATTTGGAATGATGAATCCTGTCT
>JAOTQZ010000776.1:10854676-10871645 GCA_026546895.1 Pogonocichla stellata
TTCCCACCCTGCCTTTCCATCCTCCCTTTCCCACCAGACCTGTGTTCAGGTCCTCTCTGCAGTGCCACCATTTCAGCTTTGGCACTTTCCAATTCCTTGGAGTTCATTCATTTTCCCAAGAGTTTTATAAGAAATCTCTAGCATTCCCCCTATTATTATTTCAGTCTACAGATTAGCTTGTCAAAATTTGAAGATTGAAACTATAAACCAGTTTTTTCTTCTCTGTTGGAGAACAGTTAATTCCTTCAGAATGAATACCCTCTTAATTGCAACCCACTGCTCATTAGAAAACAAATTACTGGGAAGTTATTTGTCCTTTCTGTTGCTTATGTCTCTGCTTTACAAAACCAGGAATTTCTCACACAGCTCCCCGCAGGCTTGGCTGCTCCCAGCAGAGGAAAGCCACTGGTGGTGTGTCCTTCCAGCCCTGCTGGCAGAGGTGACCCTGGTGGCACACCTGTGCCCCCCCTGGGACGGGCTGTGGGCACACCTGGAGCTGATGCTGTGCCCCTGCTCCAGGCAAAGGAGGAGCTGGGGCCATTCCCAGGGAGCTTTTGGCCTGGGATCATTTTGAGACAATCCCACAGAGCAGCTCCAGTGCCCTGCCTTCCCCTGCACCACAAAGTGCTAATTACTGCATTTGTCCCAATTCTGTTTTCTGCTGTAGGAACAGCCAGGAGCTAATAAATCAACCCAGCTGCATGTACAGCCAGAGCACCTCGTGAAAATGAGGTGTCAGAGCCTGAGAGTGCTGGGCACCCCCAAGCTCAGAATTCCCCAGCACTGCCCCTGAATGTTGACACAACAGGAATCCTGCTAAATCCTGCTAAATGGGCAAGCAGGAGATTAAAAAAGGAAAGAAGAATGAAAGTTCCCTGCAGCCTAATCACATCTCTTAGGGAAATTCCTGCACCAAGCCAGCCGTGAAGCCAGCACAAATCGATGTGGCCCAGGGGATCAACATTTTACATATATATATAAAAAATTGTAAACATCTTTTATGTATGCAATGTAATAACTACACTCAGCATCATGGGCTCTAAAAGCAAATGTTATGGGCAGTTGTATTGCAATAAAGTGGTTAAATGGGAAAGCTTTGAAGGGCTGATAATTTGTACTCTTTTCTTCACTCAACCAACTTATTCTTGTCTGAGGATGACAAATTCAAACACTCTTCTATAGGAAGAAGTTTTCATTTATCAGGAATTTTCTCCACACTCTTTCCATTTCCATTTGCACTTCTCAAGTTCAAAAAGAAGTTGGTCACAGCCCTGATAATGAAAACGAGGTGAGGATGTAGGTCAGGCAATAAACATTCCCAGTTTGGGAATTCCCAGAGCCTGCAGCACCAGAGTGTGGGGTGCCTCAGTGGGATGTCAGGGGCAGGAGAGGCTGCAGTGTCCATCCCAACACTGACCAGCTGCACCCTGGAGCCTTCCCCAGCCTGCTTGGGGCTGCTGTTGTGTTTCTCCAGCTGATTCACACACAGAAAATAGGTGCTGCTGCTAACATGCTCCCCAAAACCATTGGACTTGACTCTGCATGTCTGGTAGCTGTAAAATACTGCCTGCAAAAATATAAACGAATATTTTAAAAATTTATTAACCAATAAAATTAACAATCAAATATTATTTCTGGCTCACAAATAAAGCCCGTGGTGCACTTTGCATCATGCCACGCTAATTAAGCCCTGTGGGAGAATTCCCCAGGGCTGTGTCACTGCTCCTTCTGGACTGAAAATCAAAGCAAAGCTCTGGGCCTGCTGCACTAAATGGACAGTAAATAACACATTCTCTGCCTTTAATTATTTAACAAGCACAGCAGCAACCCAGGACGATGTAGAATACGTACCAAAATGCTGTGTGGGAGTGCAGCAGCGTTGCAGGTGAGTTTGTTGCACTGGAGACACAAGTTCTCTCCTTATTTAACGGGGCAGCAGCTCTGTCCTGGCTGGGTTTTCAACCAGCAGCTCTGCCCAGCCCTTCTTTGCCTGTCCTGAACAGTGGGAAGTTATTGCTCAGCACCGAGTGTGCTTCATGCATAAAACCCCCAGTTGTGATGAATTGGAATGAAAAGCTTCCCAATACTACAGACTTTAGAAATGTTTATTAACAATTTGATAACACTGTATGTGGAGGCTTCATGCTCCTCCAATGCCTCCTTAGCTGGGAGCAGAATGATTTCACCCCGTTTGCTTTTAATCCCTTGCATTTATCTTGCCTGAGTGTCTCCACTGGATATTGTTTACTCTTTGGATTAGTAAACTCAGAATTAATTCCACTGTTTATTACCGAAAGTGGCAGTAAATTCAGCATCAGGGAGAGCCAGGAATCTGCTTAGCTGTGCTGCATGACCCTTTCATGGGCAATAAAAACTCCTCCCTGCATGGAGGGACGGGGCAGCTGGAGGCAGACCCAGTGTCACGAGGGATGGGCACCAACAGGAGCCTGTGCTCAGCCCTTCTCTTCACCAGCAATTACAGATGCTCTAGGCATTTCGGTGGCAAATAAAACAAAAGGATAGAGAAAGCCCAGTCTGCCCCGATGCCCCAGCCTGTCCCAGTCTGCAGCAGCAAGGAGCAGGGGCCAACACCAACCTTCAGCACGACCTGGGGCTCCTGGTGCTCTGGAATCCTGGCTCTTCAGGCAGGGAGGAGGCAGGGAGGGTTAAAGCCCGGTGCCTGCTGCTCCCCCGTCCCTGCCTGGCTGTTCTTTCCCTGCTATTAAATCAGCCAAGAGGAATGTGGGGCCACGAGCTGAGCGGGGGTGGTTGGAAAGGTTACCTAAGTGAACCACGCAATTTTTTTCCCTCAACTTTGTTCCATCTTGAGGTAAAAGGTTCACGCAGAGGGCTATAAATTCCTGTCACATTTTGTTGTAATCTCTCTATGGTTTTATTACTTAAAATGCTGCACTCTCGAGACGGGGAATTTTCCAGGGGTTTGAGGCTGACACGGAGCCACATTTATATCGTGCTGAAGCTCCTCTGGAGTCTCCTTGAGCCATGTGGCCGGCCAGCCCGGCGTGAAGGCCTTATCAGTCATGCAGCAGGGCAGCCATGAATCAGGGCACGAGGGCCCAGGCAGAGGGGACTGCGCTGCCAGGTGACAACAAACAGCCCGGAACGTGTCCCCATCACTCAGCTCAGAGAGCAGAGCTGGACCTTAGCTACAGCTCCCCTCCTCTAAATCTCCCTGTGACCTGAGCGGGATGGAGGTGAGTCTCAAGGATATCTGTCTGCAGGGGCTCTCACTGCCTTTATCGCTGCCTTCATCCCTGGGCTGAGCTCAGCCTGTGCTGCTCCAGCACTGCCACGCCACAGCACACCAGGGGCTCCATCTGGGGCCAGGGACAGAGCCTGGCACCCTGCAAAACCTTCCAGGGCTGGCAGAGGGTGTGCAGCATCTCCTCCTGGCTTTTGGCTCCGTGAAAACAGGAGTGGAGTGTGGGGGATGCTCAGGTGAGGGCCTGGGGCTCCCTGTGCCCGGAGGCTGCAGCACCCAGAGCAGCACCTGCACGAGCAGCACAGGGAACTTCTGCAGCTCAGGGATATCCCAGAGGGAATTCTTCTTCATCCTGAGCTCCCTGTGCCCGAGGATGAGCCCCCTGCAGTGTCCCAGGGCTCATCTCTGCCAAGCAAGAGCTGAGCCGTGGTGGCACCCAGCCCTTGGGCAGCGGCACAGACCGAGGGGCTCCCAAACAGGGGAGAAATAAATCAATCAATCCCATCCCTAAATTAAAATCATAAGAAGAAAGACTCTAAATGCAAAGTGTTAATGAAGTAATGAAGGAAAGCGGCATGCTCGGTGCCACAGCTAAATACAGCCATTAAAACCCATAACCTCTGTAAAATTTGTGATAAAATTACAATTTAATTTTATAAAGATAATTTATTAGCTAATACCTCATTGCACATGTTAATAGCTTGTGCTTAAATAATAGTAATCTTGATTGCTCTGTGGTCATTAAACTTTTTTTTTACATACTGTTTAACTGACCGTTTTGTATGTGGTTCGAGGAGAAAAAAGTAATTATTGAAGTCTTAAGCACTGAGTTAATTTCTAATGAAAGGATAATTTTATTCCAATGATTTTACATTTAATTAACTAAAGCTACATGTAATGTGAAGTTCTAAGGCAGTGCTGACTCATTTGTGGCCTGGACAGAAGGCAGTGGTGTGTGAGCCCCCCGCCCTGCAGGAGCAGAGGATGAGCTGGAGCCCCCAGTGGGAAGGAGGGGATGGAGCAACCCCACAAAGTGGGGCTGAGGAACTGCAAATCCCTCTGTGCTGTGCTGAAATGGAGCCTGGGGCTGCACTGGGAAGGGATGTGGCCGTGGTTTTGGGCTCTGTGAAGTGGATGGCATTGCCACCCCCCCTGAGGATTTCTGTGCCACAGGAATTATGAGAGGAGGATGGGAGGAGGTGGGATGGTGAGTGTGGTATTGCAGTTTGGAAAAGGCTGGAAAGAGACAAAAAATTGATTATGGGAAATAATGGAGGAAACCGGACAGAAAATCATGCTGAAAATGTCTGGGTTGATACATTCACTACCTTTCCCTTCTGGTTCAGGTCAGTTTTTACACACAGAAGTTCTCTTTGATATAAAACACCAGAAAATTCTCCAGCAGAAGCACCGAGCTGCAAGTAGCCATGATCAAACCGTGGCACTTTTCCCATCCCTCCCACCCTGGTCCCTTTGCCCTGGCTGCCAGCTGCCCTCTCCACCCTGCAGGGTTTGGGGCCAGGGCTGTCCCAGGAACCCCAGGGCCATCAGGAACCTTGCCACACTGTGCATCCACTCTGCAAAGGCTGTGACTCTTTTAGAAAAACCTCTCTTAGCCACGGTTTGCAGGATTTAATATTCTGCCCATTAGCAGGAGCAAGCACCACCCTTGATGCACACATGCAAATAGCAGGGGAGGCTGGAGGCAGACAGTAAAACTGGAAGCAGCCTTTGGAAGCGCAAATAAATAATTGGATTGCAATGTGGAAGTGTTTTCTGGTTTGATGGGCACTTCCTTTCATTGAAAATAAACCAGGCTGAATGGCTCAGTGGGTCCTGCACACCTCCGAATGGGCCCAGCTAGCTTGTGCTCTTGGTAACAGTGGGTATCATGGAGGTACATAAAAACATAGTTTATTGTTAAATTAAGTGTCCTGTTCTTGAAAACAACCCTTAAATTTAACATTCCAAGGCTGCTGCTGTTTATTTGCACTCTCAGAGCACTCTCAGCGCTGTCCACTCAACTACTCAAGAAATACATTGTAATAAAAATAAATGGACAGTTTGGGTTTCTCTAAAATTAAAATAGGATATACAGCAGCCTTGCACTCCTGCCTTGTACCGAGGTAACCTGTGATAAAGTCACATTGTGTCAGAGATGGCAAATTATGCCTGCTAATTACTTACCGGAATTTCAGATTTGTCCTTACCATAATTAAAAAGGTGTCACTTTATTAGAATAGGGCTGGAATGATGGGGCTTGGAGCAGTGGAGGAGATTTCTGGTTGGAGATAATTACCAGTGATGTATTCCTCTCTCTCAGAGCCGTTTTTGCTGCGCTCCCCATTACCGTGTGATGGATGAGTGGCAGGGCGGCCGTGCAGGGGCAGCCCTGGCCAAAGGGGCTCCCACTGCCAGGGCTGGCACAGCCCCAGGTGTGGGCACGGCGCTGCTGGCCCCGCTGAGCCTGCAGCTGGGGTCAGTCCTGCTCCTCTCTGCCGTGGGGTCACTCCTGGATGGCCCTGGCACGCTCCCAGGCTCTGCCCTGCGGTGCCAGCTGCTCCCCAGGGCACAGGGCACCTGCAGCCCTGCTGCACCGCTGGCCAGCGTGGCCACCAGCCTGCCCAGCGTCAGAGGAGCACCCCTGCGCCCCCCAGCACCCCCCCTGCCCAGCCCCACAGCCCCGCACCGTTGCTGTGCTTGTAAAACCTTTCTGCTGGCAGAAGAGGCTTGGACCTGTCGAGAGCAAACTCGAGTCTCTCCCTGGGCCAGGCGAAAGAAAATAGCAGCGTTTAAGCGTGGTGAGAGCCAGAGCATAAACAGGGAGCAGGGAGAATAATTGCACGGCTGGAGTGCCCAGCTCTGTGTTATCATTGCACGCTGGATTCCTGCTCTGTGAGCACAGGGATGGCGTGAGCCCCCGCAGAAGATGAAGGTTATAAAAGAGGCATTACTGGGAAAGGTCAGCAGGCTATTCAAACACGGAGCACTGGCAATCCACAGATTCAATACCAAAGCTGTTTGCAGGGCTGGGAGAGGCAGGAGGAGTGGGAGAGGCACAGGCTCGCTACAGGATCAGAAAGACTCCTTGTGCAGCAAACTCGGAGCAGGCAGGCAGGACCAGCCCCTTCCCAGCCCTGCTCACCCCCGGGTCCCACAGCAGTGCCCTGTGCCACAGCAGTGCTGGCAGTGCCTCTGTGTGCCAGCTCCACACCAAACTCCTCAGCCGTGCCGGGAAAAGCCAGGGGCAGCACAAGGGGTGAGACAGCTCCTCTGTCTCACGCCTCTGAGGTCTGGCTGCAGACTGCCATCAATCCCATCTCCAATCCAACACGTCAGGACAGCTAAAACATCTTTTCCTTTCAGGAGAGACCTCCCCAGGCTGAGCGCAGCACTGCAGCTGCACGTCTGGGGTGCCACCGCACCACACATCCTGTGGCTGATGGAGAGCCCCATCAGACTCCACATTTTTATAAAAGATGGTTTGGTTAGCTCGTGAGGCACTGTTGTTATTGCCAAAAGGTTTTGCTCCCCAAGCCCGTGCTGAATATTGTATTGCTTTGCTATGCTCAGAAACTAAAATTACAACAATTTAATTTTGAATATGGTGGCATTATTACCATTTGTATTTGCCATTTCATAAGACTTTTCATTTCAACTGCTTTGCTTTCCTGTCAAGAGGAAAAACCTTCAATCTATCGGCTTTTACCAGAGAGGGAACTGTGCTGGAGTGTAATGCAGTATTGTATATTTCTTCTCTAATGCTCTTTTGAACAAAATCATCTATTTCATCAACAGTATATCAGCGGTGACCAAAGACCATTAAATAATGCATCTCACTCAGGAGCAGTGGAGCAGGGAAAGGGCTCTGACCTGTTTTAAACCTTATTACTTTCTTGCATTATGCCCCTCACTGCAATCTTTTTGTTTAAGTGATTTCAGCTGAGGCGTTGCTTCCTGCCTTAAAACACACGGTGGACACGTTATTGCTGAGCTGGTTGGACTCAGCCTCAGCACTTCCCACCCTGCCCCAAAACCAGCTCTGCATATGAATTTTGTTACCCTCACAAACACACGTGTGTGCATCAAGGGCTGCTGTGAGCGACACCCCTCTTCATTCCCCATCTCAGGGACAGAGACTGCATTTCATTTGCACCCCTGGCTTCACCTCCCAGCAAAGGTTTGGGGTTTGCAATTAATCCCAGGGCTGGTAAAGCAGGCATAGAATTAACCAGAACGGAATAGCTTAAGGAGAGAAGCTACAGCTGCAATGGCCAGAGGAGGTGTGGGGCTGGGGTTGAAGGTTTGAGGAGTGGTGTCCCTGTGAGCCCAGTGAGGGGACCTTGGTGGCACCAGCAGCCCCTGCCTGGGCAAAACCAGCCACGACCACCATGGGCAGCACCGTGTGCTCCCCAGTGTCCCCAGAGTGCCAGGGGGGCAGGACTGGCCCCAGGGCTGCACCGTGCCATCCCCACCCTGCCCTTGCCCAGCTCTGCCCACAGGTGCAGCCAGGCAGTGACCTCTGCCTGTGCCCAGCCCGTGGCACCCAGAGCATCCTCCCCGCCTTGGTGGGAGCAGAGGAGGCACAGGGACAGCTGTGCCCTGCCCAGGTGGCACAGGGACCCTGCTGTGCCCTGCCCAGGTGACACAGGGACAGCTGTCCCCTGCCCAGGTGGCACAGGGACCCTGCTGTGCCCTGCTCAGGTGGCACAGGGACAGCTGTGCCCTGCCCAGGTGGCACAGGGACCCTGCTGTTCCCTGCCCAGGTGGCACAGGGACCCTGCTGTGCCCTGCCCAGGTGGCACAGGGACAGCTGTGCCCTGCCCAGGTGGCACATGACCCCTGCTGTGCCCTGCTCAGGTGACACAGGGACAGCTGTCCCCTGCCCAGGTGGCACAGGGACAGCTGTGCCCTGCCCAGGTGGCACAGGGACCCTGCTGTCCCCTGCCCAGGTGGCACAGGGACAGCTGTGCCCTGCCCAGGTGGGAAGGGGAGGCTGGGCTGGGTGCAGGGCCCAGCTTTGCCTCTCCCAGCCCTGGTGAAGCACAATCCCCCACCAGCCGGTGAGGAGGAAGCCTGAGAGAGCTACAATTACATTTTCTCACTAGTCTAATGAGGTGAGAGACAGACAGAGGAGAGAGTTCCCTGGGCTAATTTTCCAGCCAGCAGCCACTGTGTTCCTCCTCTAGTGCAAGAGGCAGAGGCAGAAATGACTCTTCCAGATTAGAGGCTCTTGCTGAAGGCATTCCAGAGCATATTCCTCTAGGACACTACAGCAAAAAAAAATGGAGATGACAAACCATTTTACTACATTCAGCTGTAATGAAGTAACCCCCAAACAGAGCAGTGTGGTGCTGGGGGTGCAGTGGTGGGGAGAGCAGGGAGTGAATCATTGCAGGGAGCTCTGCTCCTGCAACAGAGGGAGCGGGTCAGCACCTGCACAGAGGGGGAATTAGCTGTGAGAGGGAAGGAGCATTGCATTTGTCTCCCTGCTAGTGAGCAATTTGTTATCGTGGAAATGTTAGAACGGAATGGTCACTGCCTGGGGGAGCAGCACTGGGCTGCAGAGGGCAGGGGCTGGGAGGAGAGGACTCTGCCTCTCTCCCGGGCACGCTGGGTCCCCCAAACTGGAGAAACTCTGAGAAATGCCCCCTCACACCCACAGGGCCCATGGAGGGAGGGCTCCTTCCTTGGTTCCTGTCTCGGTCACCGGATTCGTGTGTGCTCAGCATTTGACTCCAGAGGTCCTCTGATAGTTCTGGCTGTGACCAATGCTGCTGTGTGCTCCCCTCACACCCCTGGCCTCAACACACCAAACCACTTCCAGCGTGCCTGGATGGACTTGAGACACCTGAGCTTCCTGATCTTGGCCTAGGTCAGGAGGAAGAGTCAATAAAATCCCTCCATCATCATGACGACGGGCAATGTGCTCACACACATGTGTGGGGTGGGGAGTGTTTCATCAACCAGTCCCTGAGCAAGATCAGAATTTCCCCATTGGACTGGCAAATCCAGCCAGTCTGACCCATCCCTTGCCGTCCTTTGGAGTGTGTAGTTGGTCCTGGAATTTGTTTTAGCCTGAGATTACATCTTGGTTAAAAGGGAGTGTGCAGAAGTCACCCTTCTTTTGTTTTCAAAAGGAGCTCTTCCCCAAAGCACTCTGCTGCTCAGCTCATGCAAACTAGGAAGAGATCTGTCAAATATCAAATACGAATTTTGTTGCTGAAGCTCTTGGAAAATTGACAGGTAGCATGCAAGCAAACATTAAATCAATAACAGCGAATTTCCCCCGGGAAACTTGTAGTGTTTTCTCATCAAAATCTTTAAACCCTTAAAGAACCCGTGAAAGGTTTACAGAGTGCGTGTTGGTTAATCTGGTTACCTCTGCATGGCCGGTGTGGCTGATCAGCAGGGCCAGCTAATGCCCAGTGCTGATCACCAGCAGAGTGTGTAATGTCCCCAGCCCAGCACTGATGTATTGTAGCTTTGTTAGTCACCGTGGCTCCCTGGTAAATTCATTTGGAGTCCTCCGGGGTTTTAAATCTCTCATTTGGCCAACAACGAGGTCTGAAAAGATTGCAGTTCATTTCGACCCACAGTGGATGGAAGGCTCATTTACTGGCTGCAGGCAACTCAATCAGGCCGGCGCTGATGAGTGAGTGACTTGTTCAGACCGCTAGTCAATATGTGTCTGCTGTGATAGAATGTCAGCATCTGCTGCTGCTCCTGTCTCCCACTGCTCTGGCTTTTTTCATTTGGGCTGATCAATGCTATTAAAAACACCTAGGAGTTCCTTAACTGCTCTGCCACTTGAGGCTTTTCCCTCTTCCTTTCTTTAAAACACAACTTTGTATTATCTGCAAACACGTGCAGGTGATGTACAGATGGATTTTTTACACGGGTGTGTGGGACAGGGTGTGTGTGCACACTTGGGCACACGAATTGTGCACTGCAGTTTCCTTACTCTGGTTTGGGATTTTTGTCTGTGTTGCCCTGAAGTAGCTCAGAGCCTAATGCAAACACCTGCTAATTTTTATTTGTAAATAAACTTCAAATATAAGCAGGGAAAAAACAATGCACCTTCTGTAAAACTGAATTGAGGGTGCCCAAGTGGAATCAGTGACACCCTGTGGACACCCACACATCAAAAATCAGATTGCTGCTCCAAGAAAAGGGGAGACAGAACTCGGGTAAATAACAGAGGGTTAAATCATGACAGCTCTGGAGCACACACACATTTGGCTGCCCAGCAAGCCATTTCCTGGGGGCTAAGGACACTCCATGGCTCGGGTGGGTCAGCCAGCAGTTACACAGCAAAAGGGAAAGTTACACTGCTGAAGGCTTTGATCTGTACCAGCCGTGCAGGCTGCTGCAGGGACTGCCCTGTCCCCAGCTCATGGAGAAGGGGAGTGCTCGGGGCACACCCCAGGCTTCACATCACCCAGGGGAGAGGAGGAAGGGAGAGCTTCTCAGTGCCCACATCACCCGCAGGAAGGGCAAGGTGATCTGCTCCGACCTGAGGACACGCTTCGAAATCCACCCAGGCTTCCATCCCTACCCCCTTCCTCTGCAATATGGCATCCAAAATAGACACCAAGAAATGACCTGCCAGGAAAAAAATGGAAGCCTATAATTATGTTATTGAAAACCTGTTCCACACTGTATTATTTAAGGTTATTTTATTATGATGTTGAGATGAGTTTCTTAAAGAAGAAACTCTGGGTTTATTGCACTCCTCACAGAGAGGAGCCCTGGGTGATTTGATAGCCTATTTGAACAAGAGGGATGCTTTACGAGCCCCTATAAAAACTGATGACCCCACTCACATTTGTATTTAATGAAATAAGGAGGAGCTTTCGTTGTGTTTTCAATAACCTTCACCGCTCTTTCAAACCTGCTTCAAATAAAAGCCAGAATCTGCATGTTTGTGTGCCAGGCCCCAGCTGCCCGTGGGGAGGGCTCTGGAGGCTCAGCCTGCCTGGTGAGCTGTCCCACTGCCCCCGCGGTGCCCCTGCCAGGTGGTGGGGACAGCGGGGTGGGTGACAAGGGCTGTCCCAGGGGAGGAGGGTGGCCAGGGGAGGGCTGGGCTCAGAGGGGGCTCCAGAGCTCCTCTGCCTCGGCCTCCCAGGCACCAGCACACGTTTACTTCTAAGTATCTTCCCACACACCAAATCAGGCTCTTCCATGGCACAATTTTGGTCTGTCATAAGACATTAAATCTTTCTGAAAAGTTCCAGTGCTTGGATCCTGCTCATGACATTAGACAATTGCTGCTGCTGGAAGGATCAGAGCTGCCTGTCCCTGGCTCTCCTGCCGGGGATGAGCCCAGCTGTCCCACTGGGGACAGCCCCTGGCTGCAGGGGACAGGGCAGCCCCTTGGCAGGGGCTTGGGCGGGTGTCCCTGGCCCACCTGGCAGCCTCTGATCTGAAATGCTCCTTTCCTGGCCTCAGTGCCCGGGCTGCCACAGCTCAGAGCAGCTCCTGGGCTGTGCTCTTTGAAAGCGAGCTCTGGTTGACTCTGGTCCGTGGAGTGCTCCAGACAGACCATGCACAGCAGGGCTGGGTTAGGATGGATGGAAACAGGGGGAGAGCTGTGCTGGGGCTGTCCCCCGTGCCCACCACGTCCCACTGCCTCCCCAGGGCTCTGAGAGGAGGAGGGTGAGCCAGGCAGGGTTTACTGCAGCACATCCCAGCCCTGCACAGCTGGATGCAGGTGCCACATCAGCAGATGTGTCCTGTGAGCAGGCTGCAGCAGCCACAGAGCCTGTGCTGCATGATTCACTGTGATGCCTGCAATGGGCTGCAAGCTGATCTTCACCATCACTGCAACCCAAAGGGTCACAATCTTCATCTCCTAACACTGTGCTTTTAACAACATTTACGCTTTAACATATTGAAAAATCTCATCTCTTTCTGCCACCCAGCATGACAGCACAATTCAAAGCCATCAGTGCAGCAGTATATTTCACTATTTTAAACATAAATCAACCTGGCTGAAATATTTTTTTCACTTCCAGTTCTTCTGAAAACCTGGGATTTTCTAGCTTTAATGTTTCTTACTTGAACCTTTGTATTCAGTGGAGTCTCCCACCTGAATAATTCAGCAGCATTAAACAGAGAGCAGGGAATGGAGGCCCCAGTGCAGCACCCAGCACAGACACAGTGTTTGTAGCCCATTGCAACGGGAAACCTTTACCCAAGGAACACAAATAGTTTGGGAATTGTCTGCAGGTATGGAAAGAATTAAATTCTGCATCACCCTACAAAGCTAAGTGACAAGCAATTGGAACATATCAGGAATAAAGAGCATTTTTTATTTCAGGAAAAGCTTTGGGATTAAAGGGGAGTTGTTTTTTTTCAGAATCTGCAAATCTGACACAAACCCTTTATTCCAAGAGGCAGTACTCAGTGCAGGAGGGGCACCCCCTCCCAGAATAACTGAATTCAGTTCTTCTCTGGGATGTGGAGGGGGGAAAAAGAAGAAGGAAAGGACTCTTGGGGTTTCCTCACTGGCAAAGCCTCCCCCCTGGTGTCCCTCTGCTCCTTTCTGTGCCTCTTTCCCTTCTGCACACGAGCTTTGGGGCTGGGCTGAGCACCATGCACAGAACCTCTGCCCCTTCCCACAGCTGCTGCCCTGCTCTGGCCTCGTGTCTGACTTTCTGTTCAATCAGAAGCTCCTTATCCAGTTTTTCTCTATGCTGGCCTAGATTTCTCTCTGCTCCCACGTGAGAAAGGAGCTGGGCATATGGGCTGAACCACAATGATTTGATTCATGGGCTGAAATCATCATTGAACAAGTGTCACAACATGGCATTAGATTAAGAACTAAAGTGATGGGCTATGGTGAGTCTGTTCATTAGTATTAATAGAGCTTAATTAGGCACAAGCATGGTGTTGCAGGGAAATGTGAGATTGGTGCAGTTTCCATGGTGGAGAAAAGAGGTGTTATTCAATAAAGGTGAAAGAGGCTCATAAGCCTTGTGGCTGTCTGAACCCCAGCACGATCTGGGCTTGGGCTGGGTCCCTCCTGGCCCAGGAATGCAGGGCAGGTAGGGACTGGGTCTCACTGAGAAGCCAGAACTGGGGAATGGAAGGTCCTGACTCAACCCATGAAACCTGGGGGAAGTCCTGGCCTTCACTCAGGGGCTGTTCCAGGGAGAGTCACCCAGTCCTGACCTAGCCTGGCAGAGGAAAAGGCAGAGCCCAGTTCCCTTCCAGGCCCAGGGAGGGGTGCCAGGGAGGAGCAGAGCTCTGAGAGCTCCCTCTCTGTGAGAGAGACAAAGGGACACTGGTGCTGCAGGACCAGTCCCCACGTGGCACTGCACCAGGTGCCTCTGCCAGGGCTGGGGCTGCTTTGCAGCCAGGGTGAGTGGCCATGGATGCATCCCACGCTTTTGTGATTATCTCAGTTGTTTCTTTATCTTTGTATCCTCCCTCTTGCACCAGTTTGCCTCCATTCGTGCTGCTCTTTGCTTTATGGTTCTTAGGCCATTTTACATTTCTCCCCATTTGGCAGCATTAAATTTTATTTACCATATGTCCCTTCTGCTACAAAGATGATAAAATCCTTTGGATTTTTGTTGTGCTGTTGCAAGCTCATTCAGCACTCACCTCAATTTAGCCTCCTCTGCAAGTGGAGCTGCTTCGTTGCTGGTTTTCACAGAGGTCCAAGCTGGGACACTGCCAGGTTGTGCTGCAGACCTGCACTCTAGCACTGCTTCTTTCTCTTTGCCAGACACCATCCCCTCGGGAGGTCTCCAACACCTCTGTGGTGGGACAGAGCCTTGTATGGACCTCTGGCACGAAAACCGAGAGAAATGCCAAGAAAATCCTGTGTACCTGGTTATTTTCCCTTTTTTGTTTGCATTCTGTTGAAAAGTCTCCCCTTGCTGGCTGTTCCAATCAGTTAATGGGGTAAATGTTCTCTCTAAGCAGCCCCAGGGGCAGAAGAGAGGAGACACACCCCAGGATGAACACCCAGGGCCAGGTGGGGTTTGCCCTTGTTCTGCTGTGCCTGCAGCAGGCTGGGCTGCCAAGGGGGCTCTGCCTGACCATGTGGAGCCCAATCCCAGCTGGGAGGAGGAGAAATGCACCTTTGCATGCCACAGGAGAACTTATGGCACGAGCTGCACTCGTGGCTCCCTGGCCAAGCCCCACCAAAGCTCCTGCCTCCCTCCATCCTGTGTGAATTAAAACGATTTCAGCACTCATGAATGAATGAAATGCAAGATGCTGGGACACTGGACTTTGCTGCTGCAGTCAAATCTAGCTGGAAACAGTGGCTTAAAATTGTTTCCACCTTCAACCACATCAGGAGGTGATTTGGAGATCCTCAGTGGAATATTAACACTTCTAGAAGTCTTTTAATTTTGAGCAAGTGAAGGGGCAGAGTGTGAGGCACAGCTAGCTCTGCTCTGAACAAAACAGTGATCTCACACTTTCATAACATCTTTTGATTTAAAGGGGCTCGAGCTGAGGCCCTCATCTTTGTGAGAGCCTGAGAATTCCAAGCTTAGAACTCTCAGAATTTCAGCCTGAAAACTCTAGGAATTTCCGCCCCAAGATCAAGGGAATCTCAGCCCCAAAACCCTGGGAATTTCAGCCCCAAAACTCTGGGAATTCTGACCCCAAAAACCTGGATATTTTTGCCTCAAAATCCTGGAATACCCAGCCCTAAACCCCGGGAATTTCAGCCCAAAAATGTGGGAATTCCAGCCCCCAAATCCTGGGAATTTTATGACCCAAACCCCAGGAATTCTGGCTCCAAAAACATTTTTATATATATATTATATAGGGACCCTAATCAGCAGCCCCGCCTCCAGGGGAGGAGGCCCCGCCCACCGGGAAAGAGACCACACCCACTAGGTGAGAAGCCACGCCTACTGGGAAAGAAGCTCCGCCCACCAGAGTCAATACTCTGGGAATTTCAGCCCCACAAATCCTTGGAGCTTTAAGACCAAAAGCCTGGGAATTCCTGCCCCAAAACCCCAGGAATTCTGGCCTCAAAACCCTGGAAAATTTTGGCCTCAAAATCCTGGAATACTCAGCCCTGAACCCTGGGAATTCCAGCCCCATAAAGTCGGGAATTTCAGCCCCAAAATCTGGGAATTCCAGCCCCCAAATCTGGGAATTCCAGCCCAAAAATCCTGGGAATTTCAGCCCCAAAATCCTGGGAATATTGTGACTCAAACCCCAGGAATTCTGCCCCCAAAAATCTAGGGATTCCAAGCTTAGAACTCTCAGAATTTCAGCCTGAAAATCGTGGGAATTTTAGCATCAAAATCCCAGGAATTTCAGCCACAAAACTCTGGGAATTTCAGCCCCAAAATCGGGGAATTCCTGCCCCAAAATCCTGGGAATTCCAAGCTTAGAACTCTCAGAATTTCAGCCTTAAAACTCTGGGTATTTCAGCCTTGGCCTGGTGTGCTGGAATCAGAAGGTGATTCACTCAGGGGGTGACGTGTGACCCCGTGTGGCCCAGGAGGTGGCCCTGCCACCATCCCATGGCACTCCTGCTGCCCATCCCTGCCACCATCTCATGGCATTCCTGCTGCCCATCCCTGCCACCATCCCATGGCATTCCTGCTGCCCAATGCTGCCACCATCCCATGGCATTCCTGCTGCCCATCCCTGCCACCATCCCATGGCATTCCTGCTGCCCCATCCCTGCCAGCCACCGCCGCCCTTCTATGGAAAACCAGACCTGAAGAGAGCTCAAATTAAATGTAAGTAATTTCCTTTTTTCCTACCTTGAAATTCCTATTGATTTCCTACCTAAATAGAAATTCCTATTGATTTTATGTCTGTTCATATTAGTATGTTACCTTGTCACCTTTTGTTTGCAATATTATGTTGTTTTACGTGTTGGCGTGTTTGGGAGGCTCAGGTGGAGCTGCGTCCTCATGGGTGCCACCAGACCCTGCCCCCCACAAGAACCCCCTGTCCCAGCAGGAGAGGGACCCACCTGAGCTGCAGGTACCCCACCTGAGCTGCAGACACCACACCTGAGCTGAGCCCCCCGCCCCTGTCCCTGTCCCTGTCCCTGTCCCTGTCCCTGCGGGCTCGGGGCTCTCCCGGGCCATGTCCCTGTCCCTGTCCCTGTCCCTGTCCCTGTCCCTGTCCCCGTCCCCGCGGGCTCGGGGCTCTCCCGGGCCGTGTCCCCGTGTCCCAGCCGAGCCCTGCAGGCAGCGGGAGCTCCCGGCCCCGCTGGGTTATTCGTGCCGGGTTTTTGGGAGAGCTGCCGGCCGTTCGGCAGTGCGCAGCTCCCAGGCTGCTGTGCAGCGAGCTCACAGCCCGGCTGGTCACACCGGTGTGTGCCCCTGTCCCCGGCGTCCTCTGCTCCTCACACCTCGCTGAGCAGGCACCGCCGCGCCGAGCCCTCTGCCCGAGCTGTCACGGTGACGGCTGCTGTTATCCCGAAGTACTTATTCACGTACATGGTGGTTTGTCCCTGGCTTTTACTGAAACGCAGGGAAGAGACCAATTATCTTCCTAATGGTTTGCACAGCTTCTTTCTTCTCTTAAGTGGGAGTTAATGACAAATGGTTCGGGCAGGGGGTCGCTCGTGCACAGGGAGCTCTTGGGTGTCCCCTGCTTTCCAGGTGTCCAGGGACACGGGGCGGCTCCTCTCACCTGCTCTCCTCGCTCGGGCGTTGTCACCGATTTTCTCCTCCCTGCAGAATTACCACGCTTTCCTAACTGCCCAAGAGCTGCAGCAGCTCCGTGCCCAGGCAGGGCGGGTTTAGG
>JAOTQZ010000776.1:10871745-10874245 GCA_026546895.1 Pogonocichla stellata
AAGGGAGGGTGGGGGATGCCAGCTCGGGCTGGGAACCTTGGGCTGTCCTGGCCACACCGGGCTGACCCTGGCCCCCACGGCCCCGGGGCACCCCAGCAGCAGCAGCAGCAGCAGCAGCAGCAGCAGCAGCAGCAGAGCTGGTGCCGGGGCTCCCTCCCACAGGGCACACTGAAGTGCTGAAATCCGCCAAGGGGCGAGGAGGAGGCTCCGCTGCCGCAGAGAGCTCTGGCTGCGGCGCGCCGGGGAGCGGTGCCGGCGGCAGCTCTGGGAGCGCGCAGGGCTGCGAGAGGAGCCCGTCCCAGTCCCACCGCCCCCCCTGCGCCGGGCACAGGGCAGGAACGGCCTCCCCAGCCGGGCGGGGGTTTCCTGCAGCAATCCCTGCCCCGGAGCAGCTGGGGCTGGGCGCTCGCTGCGCTGGGAAGGGCGGCGACAGCTCCGCTCCGCTCCGCGCTCCGTTATTGATGCGCTCGTCTCGCTGGATTAGTAACGGATGTGGGATAAGCCAGAGGGTTCCTCTTGCCTTCAAGCCTGCATTACCCCGTCAGGAACAGAGGTTTCACTGGCACCTGATAAGCCACATAAAACAGATAAATACTGGGGAGATGCTGTGTGTGAACACAATCAGTCTTGGCAGTGACACGATCCCTGTGTAACAGCCTGGCAGCTATCTGCTGCTTTGTTTTGTGCACAGTGAAGGCAAGTTGAGCTGGAAGAGCTCTGGATTTGAGTTATGCAAAGCAGCAAATTGTGCATCTCCATAGCACACTCCAGGAAGAAGATGCAATGTCACCGCTGCTGATCCATGAAAGTGGGGACACTTTAACTCGGGCCTGGTTTGGCTTGGGAAGTGGCTAGATTTATTTTTCCATTAAAAAAGATGGTTGAGGTGAACTCCAGATGATGGAGAGCCATTTCTGCATGCAAGCTGGAGAGACTGGGTGCCCCAGTGCCTGCACAGGAGCCCAGGAGCATGTCCACAATGTGTGCCCTCTCCAAGTGCTATGGTGTCTCTACTTTCACCCTTTCCCATTCTGGGACATCACAGAAAAATCCACCTGCAGATTGTTGATCTTGTTTTCTTGTGAGTAAAGATGCAGCCTTAACTTCCTGTGGCTGCAGTGTGTTGGTTAATGCCTGGGTAACAGAGGGAGGGGATGGGGGCATGGCAGTGTTAATGGGAGAACAGCTCATTTATAGTTCCAGCATGCTTTATGACATCAAAAGAGCATTGAGAGAATGCTTGGGATAATGTTAATTAGGGCTCAGAAATAAATGCTTTGCTTCCTCATTAATTGTTATCTCTTTGTTGTGCTCATTAGGAAGTGATTCCTAGCAAGGAGCTGCTAAAGGTTGTGCAGCTGAGAGGAGAAATGCTGCCTGGCTGGAACACACCGGGCAGCCCCATCTGAATGTGGTGCTCAGGGGTGGGGTGTGGGGGCAGCTGGTACCCAGGGTGCTGCAGGGAGTGGGGTGAGCTGTGGATGCTCTGGAGAGCACCTCAGAGCAGAGTGACAAGCCCTGCCCCTATCTGCATTAAGCAGCCTTGCAGCGAGCAGCTCTCTCCTCTGGAAAGTTTTCTTGTCTCAGCCATTTCTGTAGATTATGTGAAAACACACTTTGGAAAATTGAATCATAAAACTGTGGTGTAAATCCTTTTAAAAAGAGATCAAAGACCAAAATGCTAATAAGGCTGGGATGGGAATAAAATCTAGGCGCTTTGGTAAAGTAGAATAAAAATAAAGGAGGCCTACAAAGAGAATAACAAATTAAAAACAAGTTTAAAAAGAGCAACGGAGAAAAGAGATTCAAAACTACCAAAGGAGAAAGCCCTCAAAGTGAAGGCTTTCATGTGCCCAGCACAGGCATGGCCCTCAGTGAGCTTGCACTCACAGTGAGCCCCCTGCTCGAGCCAGGGCTCCAGCCCTGCACCCAGCCCAGCCCATGGCTGCACCCCCACCTGGGGCAGCCCCCAGCCCCTGCACCTCTCAGGGTCACAGCCTTGAGTCTCCTATTTCCCACCACACTGCTGCAACCTGTCTCCCCCCAGACCACCTCAGTGAGAGAGCTCTGGAATGGTGATCATCCTTGGCTTTTCCCAGGTTTCTCCACAGATGAGCACCAGGCAGGGCACTGGAGAACAACATGAAGACCAGTTGATGCGCTCGTCTCAAACCCATAAATCACTTCCTTTGGGGCGTTGATTCCACCTGGCACTAGGAAATGCTTTTAAAACACAGCAACTCCCCCCCAGCCAGCACAGCTCCAGCAGCCTGTGCTGTGCTCCCTGTGATGCTCAAACCCAGCTCTGGAGGAAACTGAGTGGTTTTCTGGGGAGAACAGCAGCTCCTCATGCCAAGAGAGGGTCCCTGTCTGGAGGGGAATGACAAGGGCAGCTGGAATTGCAAGGGAACCTGTGCAGTGCCTGGGAAGGCAGTGGCACCGTGTCCCACAGGAGCCTGGGGCACAGCAGTGGTGACCACCTTAACACCAGGGGTTAGTC
>JAOTQZ010000776.1:10879245-10884272 GCA_026546895.1 Pogonocichla stellata
CTTGCTAGTTACAAAAAGTTCGGTAAATTTGTTGGCACCACATCAGCCTAAATGAAGGCTTCAGTGTCAAGGAGTGATGTTACAGGGACAAAGTGGATATTCCCTCCTGCTCCGTGGGCAGAGCTCCTTTGGGTTCCCAAATGGAGATTCCATAGCAGAGGACAAAAGCTCTTCACGTCTCTCCTGCCTCCTGTGATGGTGAACAGTTCTGTGGAAAAAGCTCCTGAAAGGGGAGAGGCAGAGGGGCTGCTCCAGACTTACAGCTGTCCAACCTAGCTGAGGGATTTAAAGCTCTGCAGATGCTTCTGGAGCCTTTTGCACAAGAAACCCTCAAAACAAAGCTGAATCAACCCAACATTTCAAATAAAAAGAGGTATCAAAGCTCTCTGCAGAATGAAATGCTGAACAGCATTGACAACTACTCAGCTGTTTAGATCAATTATTCTCATTCTGGTAAAAATGCTGCCCAACTGCTCCAGACTAAGACCAACTGGATTGATGCATTTTGGCTTCAAATCCCTACTGTGACTGCATTTGCCTTCTCTCACAAAGGACTTCAGGCTGGCAAAGCAGAAAAGCGTTCCATGATTTTTCCAGCGCTGCAGGTTCACTGGAGCTGCCACGCTCCAGTGTGCAGCCCAGAGCCCCTGGCTCCCACCAGGCTGCCCAGGGCCTTGTGTGCCAGATGCCAGAGTCTGAGCCCACCACTCCCTGCAGTGGGCCCCAGGACACGCTGTGGGGTCCCCACACTGCTCTGTGCCGAGGGGCCAGGGACTCTTTGGTCCAGGAGCTGCTCACACTGCTGGGTGCTGGGGTGGGACTGGGACCCCCCTCACCCAGACACACACTGAGTGTCCCCTGAGTGCCACAGCCCCTCTCAGACCCCACGCCAGCAGCTCCTGCCTGAGGGGCACGAGGGCTCGCTCTGGCAGGGACCCTGAATCTCGCTGGCACAGCAGGAACGGGGGCTCAGCAGCACCTGCAGCACACTTGGGCATTCCTCACTTGCAATCAGAGTGCCCAGCTCCTGTCCTACTCCCACAGCCCCACAAGAAGTTGTTGCTGCCCTAAGAGTTATTGCTTTACTGTTTTTAATAAAAGATGCAATTGAAGTGAACCTGTCCCCCCCTGTGCCAGCACCAGCTGCCAGCAGCACGGCACTCTCGTCCTTCTTCCACCATCTCCTGTCCCAGACAGGTGGAATGGAATGGCTGCCATGGCAGGGAAGTTGCAAAGTATAAAATGCTTCATTTGTTCGTGAAATGGAAGTTGGAATGGCCAGAGAAGGCCCTGCAGTGCGTGCTGCCTCACAGCCAGCACTGGGGTGGGCATTGTCCTGCTGCCTGAGGGATGTCCCAGCAGGGACCTGCTCCAAGGCCTGCAGGGGCTCCACACAGGCTCCTGCCCCGTGGGAAGGGAAGGGAAAGGAGAGGCCATGAGGATTCAGGATTCAGGAAGCACTCCAGAGGTGGCTGGGGGCAGGAGGGGCCCTGGTGACACACCTGCAGCTCAGCCCCCAGACCCCGCCAGGCTCCGTGTGCAGCCAGCTCTCGGTCACGCTCCCTGGCAGAGGTGGGTGAGCATGTCAGGCTGGGTGCAGAGCCCACAGCCCCATCTGGAATATGCAATGTGGAGACAATAGAGCAAAGTGTAACCACTGTTTACAGAAAAAATTGTCAAGGATTTATTTATTGGAAGTGACTGAGGAATATGAATTCTACACTCCATTTAAAATGCTTTTTATTTCTCTCAGCCTTGGGGCTCTGAGTACATCTAATTTCACCCATAGCTATAATTCTCCACCAAACAGTTCCTGCTTCTCCTCTGGGTTCCTGAGGAGTCATTTTGGTTTATGTCCTCTCCGGTGCAGCTCATGCTGTGGCTGGAGACAGTTACACACCGGTGAACTTTCCCAACACCCCCTCCCCACCGGGGGCACACACACATGCAGTGTGAGCGAGTGGCATGCACTGGGAACAGCTTGACACCTCACTATATATTTATTTTAAAAAATAAAACTCCAAATGTTTTTATCATGTAGGGGTTTCTCCTGAGGAGCCTTGTATTTCACCACAGACACTTTGATTGTCCCTACCTTGCAGCTAACAAACTATTAGTTTTGTTAGTATATTTATTCCACTAAAATTGGAGCCTGTGATTACAAATCCAATGCTGTGATTGAGTCAGGATTTGGAAATAAATCTGTCTGGGGCTCATCTGGCATTTTGGTGCTGGGAGAGGCAGCATCAGGCATGCTCCTGCAGCCCAGCTGTGGGCTGGACCATGCAGCTGTGGGAGCCCAGGGTCTGCAGGGGCAGGGGCAGGGCTGGCCCTGCTGGGTCACTGCTCAGGGGATTGGCCTCTGGGCACGGACCTGCTCCCCCAGGTGAGCCAGCAGTGCTGCAGAGTCTGGCTCTTCAAACAGCGCCTGTGCTGGGGCAGAGGTTGCCACGCTGCCAGTTTGCTCCATGTCCAAACCCTTCCAGGGCTTGCTGCTCCACAAGGCTTGTGGCACTTGAAGAGTATCTTGGTGACATGACAGCTTTTCTGCCAGGGCAGGAGATGGCCCTTGCCAGGGGGGTGGCTGCTGAGCTCCAGGACAGGGAGCAGGATGCTCTCCTTCCCCACAGATGCAGGTAAGCATACAGATGTGTGTCAGAGCAGGAATTAAACTCCCATCCTTTGGATTTTTTCCTTTGGATGTTATTTCCCACTGTTTCAGTTTCTTCTCCAAAAGCAAGGATGGCAGCTCATCCTCTGGGATGAGAGCTCTGTGGCAGAGCCTCTCTGCAGGCAGGCACAGATTCCCAGGGTCAGTCTCACCCTGGCCCCAGGATGGCTGTGCCCAGAGGGATGGTGATAGCTGGGGTGCCCTTGACTGGGACCAGGCCAAGGACAGGGGCAGGGAGTGAGAGGGGAGAGGAACAAGCTGCTGCACTTGCTGTTCTGATGTCCCTGCAGATTATTTCCCAGAAAGCTTCTCTGCTGTGGAGTTTTGCTTGCTTTGAAATAAATGAGCTGTTCTGTGTCTGCAGGTAGGCAGTGACAGCACTTTCACTGCTTGGGAACCACTCCCTGCAAGCTCTCAGGAGAGGAAGGAGCAAGACAGAAGTCTCAGCACTCACACAGGTGGTGGCAGACACTGACCTTGCCCCCAGGTACCTCCCGTGTCCCTCTGGCTGCCGTGCCCTGCTCACAGCAGCTGCTGCTCCCTCCCTGCAGCAGCACAGAGCTGGCTGGTGCAGGGGCTGCCCTGCACCCTCCTGGGCTGGTGCCCACCTGAGCCCTGCCATGGGGTCCTGTCCTGCCCCCCAGGCTGGCACCCCTGGCTGTGCCACCTGCGGCTCCGGGTCCCCGAGCAGGAGCAATGCACCACTGTATGTACTTAGGGAAAAAACCTGTCAGGGAAGATTAAAACCCCAGACAGTCTTTATTGTAAGATTGTTTTTTCCATTTATTTATCCCTTTTTTTCCCTTTTAGCAAGTGTAGTCGTGGTTTGATATGATTAGAATTGCAAATCTTGCATGTTAAAAGGGAAGCACTGAAGTAAAAGGATGCTGCCTGTGTAATGAGACACGTTTTAAATCCAGGCTAGGTAAATTTGGTGTTGAGCATAAAGGGTATGAAATAAACTCGCAGTGAGCTCAGCAAATGCCCCAAGGCGCGTCCCCATTAGTATTCCCATTTGTGAGCTCACTTCATAAGACTAATGGAGTTGCTACCTGGGGACATTAATTGTGCATGACACCATTGCCGAGCCTTTGTGCACTCTTACTAATATCACAGTGCCTCCTTGACAAAACGCCTGCAAAGATTACAAACATACCTAAAATAACTGCCACATTCACACTCATATTTGACAGGGATCTTCGAGTTCAGTTACAATAGAATTACCATCATTTCTTACACCTCTGGCTTTTTATTACATTAAACAATGGTTGATATTGCTTCCTTAAACCAGTGTCAGATTGTGTAAAATCTCTCTATCTCAGGCTTTTCTATTAAGCCTCCCATTTATCAGGGGAATGTATAGCTTCCATACTTGACTCTCACTACAAATATTATATATTATACACTTAAGCACGCGTGCACGTGCACACATCACCCTTCTTCTGTGTTAAAGGCACAGCAACGTTTTTGAGTCCTTGCAGTTAATACTGAAAGGCTCTGCTGTTGTATGAGGTGCTCACAGGTCTTCCCCATCAATTATAACATCATCCCTGGGGGAAAGCCTTCCTGGCTCTGGGCTCCCTGCTTGGAATCCCAGTGTCCAGGATTAAGATGATGGATGAGAGGATTTGCTAAACTCACAGCAACCAGGGCAAGACTCTCTTGAGGAAAGCAGGTGAATTGGGATCTTCTGGAGCTCTGACACACCAGGCTTGGCCTTTCCAGGGCTGTGTGGGGCTCCCCAGGAGCGTGTCCCCATGCCAGTCCCATGGAGCACTCCTCCAGTGGCTGTGTCCACTGCTCCTCACGCTGCCAGGGCTCCAGGGGCCTCCCACAGCTGCACTGAGAGGTGTCCATGGGACACCAGGGCAGATCTCATCCTTGAAAGAGGTGTTAAAACAAGGAACCAAAGTGGATTAATGTAAAACCTGTGAGGGTTCCACGCTCAGATGCTTGGAGGAGGGGTTCAGTCCTTCACAAATCACATTTTTAAAATATATTTATATAAAAACCTAAGTGTTTGCATTTTTTTTTCTGGCACTGGCACCATCTGTGTCCCAATAGTCTTTGGTTTTGATCTTCCCCCTCTGCACTAGAGCCTTCTCTGAGGTTTCCTCTTGGAGAAGAGCCTTGCCAAGCAGCAGGTAAGGGAAAATTCATTGATGTGCATTAGAAAGCTCTTCATCCCACCTTCCCTCTCCCAGAGGTGGCCTTGGCTTTGCCATCAGCTGCCCAAGGACATTCCGACTGTACCATGTTAAAAGCCCAAAAGAAAAGTCCAGCTCCATATTCACTAGAGAACAAAACACTTTGTCTAGAGAAGGACATCAATGTTTGCTTCAAATTCCTGGCCTTT
>JAOTQZ010000776.1:10892670-10903429 GCA_026546895.1 Pogonocichla stellata
CTTCCTTCCTTCCTTCCTTCCTTCCTTCCTTCCTTCCTTCCTTCCTTCCTTCCTTCCTTCCTTCCTTCCTTCCAAATATTTACTGAAATTAAATTTTGAATAGTATGTCTCTTTGCAAAAATGCCATTTTTAGTCCTAAAAAGTGAAGCCTGAAGGGAGAGGTGTGAAAGACCAAGCAGTATTGCTGACAAGCTTCAGAGTCACAGTCTGTTCATGGGGTCAGGATGTGCCCAAAACTAAGTTCACCTTTAACAACTAGTCAGCTAGTAAATAAAGAAGAGTTTAGCCTTTGTCTTGATCATCAGGACCATGACAGTTTTGGTTCAGAGAGAATGATTTTCTGGATAAATCCAGGAGTAAAAAAAAAAAAGAAGAATGAAGGATCACATTGCTGACTGGTAGACAGGAGATGTGGTGGGGGAAGAAACCAGATGAATTGTGTTGTCTAAACAATTTGTTATGAATTATCCAGTCAACTGTAATGAAAACATATGGACAAAAATCACAAGAAACTCCTCCAATGTTTTAAAATGTGAGTGATGCTGGCCTGTTACACACCTCTGTGTATTGGGGTTGCAAAAGAGGACACTGAAAAGAACCGGGGGGGACCCGATTTCCAGAAGGGAAATGGAAGAGTTTCAGCATTCCAGCAAAAGCAAAGCACTGCTCTGATCCTATGGGGAGGTTTAGAAATATTTTGTTTTGTTCTGATTTGAGAAAAAACATGGGAACCATCCTAATTTCCCCCCAAAAGGAGGAGTCCAAAGAAGGATGCTTGCCAACAGGCAGCATCTCTTCGGTGGGCTTTGCCCTGAGCAGCCAGGGCAGCCCCCCTGCCCCAGTGCTGGGACTCCTCAGTGCTGGGACCCCTTTCCTCACCATGGAGCAGCGGGGACAGAGCAGCTGTGCCAGCCCTTCCTGCTGCCCTCTGTCCCAGGAGCAGCAGCAGAAACGAAATGACAGCCAGGCATGCACGGGGAGTGCTGCTGCCTGCATAATGGCCCTCGCTGCATCCCGTCACTCTCCAGGTAATTAATTGCCCTGTAAAGTGCTGGGAGATACACTGGATGAAAAATGCTGTATAAAAGGGACTGATACAATAGAGCTGTTGGTATTTAAATTGGTAAAAGCCAAGATAGGATGACTGAGGCAAATACATTTTTAGTGACTCTTTAAATTAGAAAGGTGCATCAATGGGAACTTGGGCAATTCATTGCCCCTTGCTGCTGCCATGCTGGGTTTAAGGTACACACACAGACAGGCCAGAATCACAATCTCCATATGAAACAGTTATTTATAACTACTGACAGCAGGAATTATGTGAAATAAACATAATTTATAGTTATTCCAGGAAAAGCCATCAAAATGAAAACTAATAAGGATTTCTTTCAGCTAAAAAGGTGTCAATTTGTTAAAAACCAATGGCCAGTGTTAGTGCAGATGACAGAATTATTAATATATTTTCAAACAATGTGCATGTTTTTACACAGTCCACTTCTCTGGGCTAGGGATGTAGTGGAGAACCCATGGGCTGTATTCATTCAGGCACTTTCTTCTTCTTTAAATTTACAAGTCTCATTTTTTACAGCAAACCCTAAAAGGAACCCTAAAGTCATGACAGGCATGAACTGCTGGACAGGGGCTGGAGCAGAGGTGGGAGCTGGGGAGCAGCAGGAAGAGCTGTCAGACCATCCCCAGCAGCAGGAGCGTGGCAGCTCAAGGTGACTCTTTTCTCCTGTGGTTCCCCAGGATGCTGCAGGCACGCAGTGACATCCTCTGCATCACTGCTCAGAACTGCCTGCAAAGGCTTCCTAGAGCATTCCACTTGCTGCTTTTGCAGTTCGAGGGCTCCCACCTGTGTTCTGTATTATTTTGTGTTGACACAAAATTACAGAGAGCAATTGCAAATTGCTCCCGTGGGCACCGGGAGCAGCAGGGACATCCCCATGCCCCCAGCAGCTGGGCCACCTGGGAGAGGGGCTCTGCCTCGTGCTGCTGGCACTGCTGCTGGTGCAGCCCAGACCAGGCTCCCTTCCTGCAGCCTGGCAAGGCTGGCTGAGTGGGAAGCAGCCAAGCCCAGCTGGGACAGCCTGGTCCAACATGATGGACCCCAAAAGACTCATATTTTAGCCCTGATTTGGGATCTGCTCTCACACTGTTGGGTCTGTGTCACTTGATGCTGCTGCTCAAGGTATCCCCTCGGATCCTCATGTGAGCAGCTCGCTTGGCTTATCTGATGCTGCTCTCAGTCGGTTCAAATCTTATTTATCAAATAGACAGCATTTTGTTTCGATGGGTGATTTTTCATCTTCCATTAGTGAAGTTGTTTCCAAGGTTCCCCAGGGCTCTATATTGGGCCCGTTGTTATTTTGTGTTTATATGCTGCCACTGGGTTATATTATTCATCAGCGTGGAGTAGCTTTCCATTTCTATGCAGATGATTCTCAAATTTATTTGTCTGCTAACCCTCATGCTGTCTCAGCTGTCTCCGCACTATCAGCCTGTCTCTCTGACATCACAAGATAGATGTGGCAAAACTTTTTGCTGTTAAATTCAGACAGAAGAGGTGAGGCCTGCCTCAATGCCAGCGTTTTATTTCCTGGGATGACATTTCCAATAGGATCTCTTGCAGGATCTCATCACCGTGTTGCCCCCCGTGCGCTCCTGCTTTACCTCGCTGCTCCCTCCATGATTTGTTACCTGGCTCAGCACTCACCTCTGTCTGCAGCTGGATTTGTTCCTGCTCTTGCTGCTGCTGTTCTGATGCAGATTAAGGCACTGGGCTGGGGACCAACCTCCCCAGCTCTCACCTGCTGGCACCCCCCAAAGACCTTTGTTTGTTTGTGGGTGCTGGCAGAGGGGACATCCCATCTCACAGAGCCATGTGGGCACTGGGCACACTGATGTCAGCAAAGTGGAGAGGTTTACAAACATTTCTCAGAATGTTTCTAAGTTTTTACACGTTTACAATTCAATGGGATTTAAACAACCTACCAGCAGATACAAATCCCACATAGCACCATGCATGCTCTTCCTGTTCAGAGTGTTTCTCTGGTAAAAGGCAACGACACTCCTGAGGTGCTGCTGAGGAGCGGGGCCAGACCCCTCTGTGGGGACCCACGTCTCCTCTGGGACCTGTCTGGGTCTGTTCCTCTCCATGGCAGAGTGGTGGTACTGCATGGCACAGCCCTGCCAGCACCCACAGCCTCTGAACTCACCCGTGCCTGAGTGATCCTCCCAAGCAGCCCTGGCTCCCCTCCCCAGTGCTGCCTGCAACTTTAAAATCCCTCAAAAATAGTCAATTTGTTCCTATAAGGGTGAACCAACTAGTACTCACAGAGACATCAAATAAATCTACTTCATACATTATTTGTTAACTTCATCAAATAAAGTACAATTTTATGGCTTAAATGTCAATCTCCACAGCTCATTGAGCTCTTTAAAACAGCAGAGACTTTTCTGTTTACAGAAGCAAAAATTAGGCAGGCGGCTTTCAGCTGGTGCAGGGATCCCATTGGCTCGTGTACAAGGAAGAATCATAAAATACACTTGATGTGGATAGTGTGCAATTTGACAAAGACAATTTGATTTGTCCATGGCTTTTAAAATATTCATCCTACTTTGATGGACTATAGTTTTATAAATATGGATTACCATTAACTGGCACAGGCAGTCGCTGCCTACAGAGTGTTCCATGAAGCTTGTTGGGAACGAAGGCCTCCAATAAAAAAAATCATTATCGCTGCCTAAAAATGCTAATCAGTAATGTTTGGTTCATTTGAAGCTCAGAGGTCAGTAATTCACTTTAACTGCTTCTGTGTTTGCAATGTTTGGGAGGAAAAAGGGTTCCCAGTTTTACTGCTCAGATGTAGAAGTGGCTGCTGCCAAAGGGGAACTGCCAAGGCAGGTCAAGAGGATGTGCAAAATTTAATTGCTGCTTCTGTTGGAAAGCTAAACAGCATTTTTTTCTTAAGACGAGGAAAAAATAAGAAGTTCTTAATAAAAGAAATAAAAGATAAATTTGAAATCCAGGGAAAGCAATTATAAGATTTGAGAAGGCTTTTGTTAGCTTCAGATTCAAACCGAGGTCTGAGATAGAAGGTAAGGAGCACATTATGCACTTCTTCAGACCCACCACAAGCTCATTCTTGGAGCAGAGTGCTTTGTCTCTAGTGTGCCCAGCACCCACAGCAGAGGTGGTGAGTCCAGCGTGCAGCCCGGGGGCCTAAGTGAGCAAAGAGCTTTGAGTTTCTAACAGCAATTCAACAGCAATTCAACTTCTGAAGTAGATTCAACTTCCAGCCCAAAAGTTTATTCGAGTTAAGAAAACACATCCTCAGATTAAAAAGAGTATTGCACCACTGTCAATTTTCAGACGTTGCCATCAGGAAAAAAAAATTACATTTCAGGCTGACGAGCGACTAATCAAGGCAAGTGAAACGGTGCTGCAATAAATTACTCTGCAGCGAAATAAACCACACAAACAGACCGATGATAATAAATGTAAATTATTTCTCTGAAGAAATTTTCTTGGTATATGAGTAATACGAACCATCAGGAAGGAGTCTTCCTTAACATTAATTACAGAAAATGACAAGTGAGCTGATGACTGCGAAGGCTCATTATCTGAGAACATATTCACAACTTTGCAATTTGCGCGAGATGTACTCGGGCTAAATTAATCTCCCTTCTTTGCATGAGCCTCTTCTAATTTTCATGTTATTAACAGGTTTGCAGTATCACTCAGTGCTTGTCACTCTAATCAGGTTTCGGCATGTTCGCAAAAGCGAAGTGTCATTTATAAGGATAAGCCCTCATAATGGCGCTCTCTTTCATGTGGAGAATTCTACAAGGTTGCTTTTAATAAGGTCCTTTAATCATCTCCCTTTGCTCAACTTTTGGCCCCTCTGTTTTTTCATGAAGAGTCATTAAAAGACTTTGAAGTTCATCAAGGATGAAAAATTCATGACATTGTGGCAGGGAAAAGGCCAAGGGATGGAGGGACATGCGACGGGCTGGGCACAGCGGGGCGTGGGGTGGGCACTCCTGGGTTGCTCTCTGGAGGAGCCGATGCTGAGCCACCCTTGGGTCCTGTCCCAAACCTGCTGGCTTCAGGGCTGGAAGGGGCGAGGGGTGGCCCTGGCCAGCAGCAGCATCCTCGCCCTGTTCCCGGCTGAGTCCCGGCACAGGATCCCTGCCGGCGGCGCCAGCGATGTGGCTGGTGCCTGGCGGCTGTCGCTGTCCCTCGTGGCTGTCGCTGTCCCTGGTGGCTGTTGGTGTCCCTGGTGGCTGTCACTGTCCCTCGTGGCTGTCACTGTCCCTGGTGGCTGGTGGCTGGTGGTGTCCCTGGTGCTGGTGGCTGATGGCTGATGGCTGTCGGTGCCCCTGCCCTTCCCTGGCTCTCAGCCCAGCTCTTGTGGCACTGTGGCGGTGCCGCCTGTGCCCTGTGGTGTCCCCGTGGTGTCCCCGTGGTGTCCCCGTGGTGGCCCCTTGGCGTCCCTGGGCTATCCCTGCAGTGTCCCCGTGGTGTCCCCGTGGTGTCCCCGGGCTGTCCCGCTGTCCCGGTGTCCCACTGTCCCGCTGTCCCCCTGTCCCGCTGTCCCGCTGTCCCCCTGTCCCGGTGTCCCCCTGTCCCGCTGTCCCCGTGTCCCCCTGTCCCCCAGCAGCGCCCGCGCGGCCGCAGGGGCGCGCTTTAGGGAGCTTTAGGGAGCAGCGCTAATCCGAGGTGACATTTCCCGGGGTCCGCGGCGCGGCCGGGCCCTGCGAGGTTAACCTTATTCTTCTGCTGTGATTTGATAACACTGGACTGGTGTTTATGCTGGAGCTTTTGAACACAATGGAAGGAGGGGGAGAACTTTATTAAATTTTTGAAATTCATTTAAGCGGGGCCAGCATAATGAATTGCCAGATCTTGTGTGCACATTGTCCCCGGAAGCAACAATAATTTAGGTGGACATAAACCAATATGTAGATTAAAAATGTTTAAGCCAAGTGTCGTAAAATATATAAAAACATAAGGCAGAATTAACATATCAAAGTTTAGCATTATAAGTAATGACGGGTCAGATATAAGGTTATGTCTGCAAAATTGCATTTCAATATAATAAATCCATTCAAACTCTGTCCAGAGACACAAATTGAATCTATAGACAAAGCAACTGCAATCCATTGAACGCTATGAAGTATTCAAGTGAAAACAATGCATTTAGGAAAGGAAATTGAGTGTATTTTAAATATACAGGTGCTTGGAACTTCCATATCGCTTTATGCTCCTGCAGATTTGTATACACTGCATACACAGCCTACTTTTGACAAAGTCCTCAAAATGATGAATTTCTGATGGAATACTTGATATTGCAGCAGATCTGTTATGCACCGCTTATCCTGTAACACAAACCATTAATAACAATCACGCTCCCGCTGCACGGAGCTCTCTTGTTAAGATTTCAAAGGTTCTGCAGCTCTGCGTGCCCCGCAGGGATGTGGCTGGCCCAGCCCTGGGCACCTCCCTGTGCTTCCCCGGCTCTGTGGGCTCCCAGCCCTGCACCCCAGGACCTCCACCCTGCAGCTCTGCCCCAGCCCTGCGGAGTGACATTTCCCCCACACCTTTCTGCAGCCAAACCATCCTGTGAGATCGGCGCCCCCATCCTCCCACCCCGGTGCCAGGGCTGGGGAGAGGGTGCTGATGAGAGCAGCAATCCCTTGATCAATATTTGATATTGATATTTGATATATCGATGTATAGTGCTTTACCAATATTGGATAAATATATTTGATATATCGATATCGATATATAGTGCTTTATCAATATTGGATAAATATATTTGATATATCGATATCGATGTATAGTGCTTCACCAATATTGGATAAATATATTTGATATATCGATATCGATATATAGTGCTTTACCAATATTGGATAAATATATTTGGTATATCGATATCAATATATAGTGCTTCATCAATATTGGATAAATATATTTGATATATCGATATCAATATATAGTGCTTTATCAATATTGGATAAATATATTTGATATATCGATATCGATATACAGTTCTTTATCAATATTGGATGGCACAGCCCCTCCCAGGCATGGCTGGCCTGTCTGGCACTAGTGCTGTGCTGTGAGTGAGTGTGGGCAGCAGGACAGAGAGGGACACTGCTGGCCCAGCTCCTGCCCTGTGCTCTGCCCCTGACCCCCAGCCCTGCCCTGACCCACCCCATGGTCGGGCTGGGCACAGGCCCCCTGTTTGCCCAAATCCTGGGCCCTGTGCAGCGTGGGGAGGGAGAGCCCTGCTGGGGCTGCCAGAGCCGGGAGGGACCCGTGGCTGCACATCCCAGGCTGGCCAGGCTGGCAGGGGCAGGCAGGGACCCCTCCCCAGGGCTCAGGGGGCAGAGCAGAGCCCGGTGCCCCTGCAGCCTCGGGAGCAGAGATGGAAGGTGCTTTTGGGAGCTGGTGTGATGGGAGCACAGGCTCTAATAGACATGTTCATCTTTCAGCAGTGTGTTTTGCATGTAATAATGTCAGCACACTTCTCACTCTGGCAGAAATTCCACAGATAATTGGAAAGAAGTAAAAATGAAAACATTAGAATTTGCCATGTCATATGTTAACTTTTTATTATTGTATGATGCCAATGGTCCACTGACAGATGCTGTGTTATTAACATTTGATTAAAAATCACTTCAGGTCTAAAGCAGCCTGTTCAGAAGAGAACATCTTGACAAGCCTGGTGGTTTGTGATTGACAATTAATAACATTCTGTGTGTCACAACACAGATAGTGTGACTTATTGGTGCTGGTGTAATGCAACACTTTTCATCTGAGCTCTTCAAATTGGTACATAGAAATAGGAGAGAAAGAGCCTAATTCAGCTGACTTTGATTACAAACACTCCAGCCAGTGCAGAGCTCTCCATCCCAGAGCAGTGCTCATCCCAGACCTCCACTGCACAGGAAAGGACTTCACACCCCATTTCACCACCAAGCTTCTGTGCAGGAGCTCAGTATTCAAACACGTGGTTACAGCAGCTACTTGCAGCAAAAAAAACCAAATCTTAGTTCACCAAAATGTAGAAGGAAAACATTTACTTAAATATTAAAGTAATTTGTAACTGGAAAGATGAATGGTCAGTCCTTCATGGTTTAGTCAGGAGCTTGTAATTGCACACTACTGCCAGTGAGGTCTGATGTCCATGTGTTAAAAGGGAAATTCATTAAAAACATGTAAATTCTGTTATTTGGGTGAGAGTTGGAATGTACCATTTCAATTGTCTTTGCTCCAGCAAAGGGGAAATTCTGACAGACTTTTCTTGTGCTCTTCCTGCTTTGAAATAAAGGTTTTGGCAGCCCTGGGCACATTTCTGCCCAGAAAAAAAGCTAAAAATGCTGCTGTGGATTCACCTGCTGCACCATGGCCACCAGAAATCTGGGCAGCCCTGCACGTGAGCAGGCTGAACTCTGCAAATCCAGCCAACCCCAGCCAAAGGGCTCCTTGCCATCTTCAATTTAGTTTATTTTGGAAACCTTTTTCCTGGCTTTACTGGCCCCCAAGTGCCACGGTGTCTGCCTGCCCCTGCCCTGTCCCACACGTGGCTGCCCCCACCCCCTGTGTCCCTGCCACTGCTCCCCTGGCCTCTGCCACCTCTCTGGGCAGGACTCTCTGAGCTGCACCCGGGTGTGAGCAGCTCTGTGCTGGAGCCCTGCAAACACTTCCAGCCCTAATGCAGTAAGCAGGGGAAATAATTACAGATTTCCAAGGTTCAACAGGGAATACTTCTGAGAAATGCGTCCTCCACTGGGAGTTTCATAACCATTTAATCTAATTTTTCTTGATGTTTTGATCTTCCTTTTAAACAAGGCATTTGTCATTAGCTTTCAAGGAGACAAGTTGCTAATACATTACACCCTTAAAAGGCCCACAGTTAGTGTCAATGTCTTCTGATGGCTGTTCACTAACTGTACATGAAAGAATTGCCAGTGTCAGTTCCTTTCCACTTGGCTTCAGCCGTGGTGGCAGGCCAGTCCTGTCCCAGCAGGGCTGCCAGGGACACTGGGCTGGGGCACAGGGTCTGACCCAGCCTCCTCCCCTCCACCTTCCTGCCCAGAACACTTACTGTGGTGTTTTTGCCACCTGGCTCATGCTCAGACGATTCTGAGTTTCTCCTGATGTTTCTAGACAGACAGAAAGCAGAGATGTACCAGGAAAAGGAAGCCCATGAGCCTCACCAGAGCCACCCCCGTGTGTTCTGCTGCTGCCAGGACAGGAGCACTTGGAAAACCCACGGCACATGCTGTGCCCTCCCACTGGAGAGCCAGAGAAACCCTGCACTGCCTGGAGCCTCTGCTCCTTCTGCTCCTCCAACAGTGCCAGCAAAGCAGTGGAAAAGATATTCTTTAAACTTCCTTGGACGACATAACTTGCATATTAAATAATAATGAACCAGTAAATTACAAGAAACTAAACAACCAGAAGAATATGTATGTGAAGTTTGTAGCATTTATAAACGAATAAATCATTCATTATGTATAAACTCTGTATAGCTAAATGCATCATTTACTGAACTTCATCACCTTTCACAGCATCCCCACCTCTACCTGGCTGGTTTCAGAGCAGCTGTGGATCCCTGCAGAGTGATCAGTGGATTACAGAGATTGGCAGGACTTTTTCACGGGAGCATCAGTAGCAGGAGGGGCACATCCAAACAGGCATTTTTGGTTTTAACATCACTGTAAAAGCCCTGGTTTCCTGGTTCTCAGTTCCTGAGAGGGTTGAGTCAGGGAGCTGTGACTGGGCTGCAGGAACAATGCTCTGGGAACTCAGACACTCCCAACCTCCCTGCTCATTCCTCCTCTGGCAGCTGAGGCTCCCTGTCAACACCCCAATGCACTTCTGCAGAATCTGGGCAGTGAGAAGCAGCTTTGAGCACCAGAAGTCATCAAGATGAGTTTAAAGTCTGATTTTAGGCTTCTCTGCCAATGTCCCTGAGCTGTGCTCCCCCAAGGAGGCTGGGCAGAGGCTGCTGGCAGGCGGGGGACCTGCAGCCAGGGTGCCCCTCCTCGTGTGCCACTCACTCCTGGCACGGTGACACTGCTCTTTGCCCGGATAACTTCTTTCCTAAACGGGGAATGGTGAATAATGCACAGCAGGTACACGTTTTCGGACAAAGAGTCACTCCACAAAAGTGCTTTTCACTTGGGAGGCACCACAGACATTTCCAGCTGGGAATTCCTAACGCTGGGGCTGGCGGCAGAAAACTGAACTGTAGGAAAAGCTACTGCAGCTGCACACACCTTTCCCTGCAGACCTTTCTCTACAGACCTTTCTATACAGAGCTTTCTATACAGAGCTTTCTATACTTACCTTTCTGTACAGACCTTTCTATATAGAGCTTTCTATATAGAGCTTTCTATACACACCTTTCTCTGCAGACCTTTCTATACAGACCCTTCTATACAGACCTTTCTACATAGAGCTTGCTTTACTTACCTTTCTGTACATATCTTTCTGTACTCACCTTTCTGTACACACCTTTCTGTACACACCTTTCTGTCCATACAGCTGGTTTCCTTTCTGTGCCTGGAGTTGAGCTCCCAGAGCAGGAGTGCCGGCATTCCCGGGCTCCTGTCCCCGGCCGGGGCGAGGGGAGGGGAGCAGCAGGGCTGTGTCCGGAGGGGAAATGTCCCCTCTGTGCTGCCCTGCTCACAGCCCGGCCCCCGAGCGAGCCTCGCCCGCCGCGGCTGCCGCTGGCCGCGG
>JAOTQZ010000776.1:10903529-10921583 GCA_026546895.1 Pogonocichla stellata
CGGGCGGCCCGGGCTGGCCCGGAGCGGGGCATTGTCACGGCGGCTCCGCTGGCCGGGGCGCTGCGCCTGAGCCCGCCCTGCCACACCGTGATTAATGGCGGGGATTGCTTTTGACAGGAATTCAATGGCCTGGAACAGCCTTTGTGCCAGTCGTTCGTGCCCCAGGCACAGCGCTCGCTAAGTAATCCTATGGATACCGAGCTCAAACATCTCACAATTAGCGCTTCGTTTGGGTTAGCCGGTGAGAGGGAGGGTCTTGCGCTGCCCTGCGCTCACGGCTGAGCACGGCAGCCCCAGACAGGCTCTCTGCCCAAAAACTGCCCTCGGGGTTTGACCGAGCGGCAGAGACCGCTGCAGGTGCGGGAGGGTGGCAAACAGCCCGAGGATGCTCGGGGGCCGTGCTGCTCCTGAAGCACCCGCCGGGACCCAGGGCAGCGGAACGGGCCGCGGGAGCTCCCAGTGTGGGGCTGCAATTTCCACCAGCCCAGGAGGAATTGCACCTGTCCTGCAGATTTCCACCAGCCCAGGAGGAATTGCACCTGTCCTGCAGATTTCCACCAGCCCAGGAGGAATTACACCTGTCCTGCAGATTTCCATCAGCTCCTGCCCACCCTGCTGACCCTCCTGTGGGTCCTGCTGACCCTCTGCAGCTCCTGCTGACCCTGCTGTGGATCCTGCTGACCCTCTGCAGCTCCTGCTGACCCTCCTGCCCACCCTGCTGACCCTCTGCAGCTCCTGCTGACCCTCCTGCCCACCCTGCTGACCCTCCTGCCCACCCTGCTGACCCTCTGCAGCTCCTGCTGATCCCTGGGAATGACTGGCAAGCTCAGGGTGTGTTCAGCTGGGAGACACCTTACTGTAAACAGAATATTGTTTTACACAAAACCATTAAAAAGGTCCCTGAGGGCAGCCCTAAGTGTATATTTTATTTTACTCTGAATCCCTGTTTTGACTTGCCTTTACAGCAAACCCATGTTTTCTGTATTTAAGCAGATGCAGTAAAGGAAAGGTCGTGACTGGTGCTGACATGGAAATCTCATTTGGCTCATGGGTCCCCTTAGGGCCTTTATGCTGTGTGGTACTTCAAACATATTTCAAAGTACAACACTAAATGTCACTCTTTAATAGACAGAGGCACTCCAAGTGTTTCTGGAATTTCCTTGGGAAGTGCTTCCCTGCAGCCAAAGGCTCAGCAGCAGCTTGGTTCCCACCCAGCCCAGCAGGGACAGCTGATGGCACTGATGGTGGCACTGGAAGGGCCTGGGGGATGGAGCCTGGCAGCTGCTTATTGCAATAGCCAAGAGCCAGGAAGAGCTGCAGGAAAAAAAAAAAAAAGAAAATAACCCAAATCCCTTTGAAATATATACCATATTTTGAATTAATTTCCATTTTTCCCTTTCCTCATCCAATTCTTCACACTCACTCAGCAGCTCTTTTGGGATCTGAAAGTTATTTTGATTTTTTTTTTAAGTGTTTCACATCTTACACAATCCTCACAAGTCACTACAGCCCAATCCCCTGTCCTGAAGACTCCTGAGAGCAGTTGGATCTTTTCCTGCTGCCAGGCTCGGGCTGTAGCAAGGAAGAGCAGCCAGCCAGATGGGCTGGAAATTTATTGAGCTCATTCCTTCAAAAAATAAGGAATTTACTGATGAGTCAGAGGGATTGACACTGGTCAGGAAGACCTGAAGTTAGTGTCTGTGAACCTGAGCTTCTGGCTGTGCTGCTCACACTGAATTTCTCACACACTTTGGGACTTGTTTGTGTCTTTTCTCACTCTGGAATGCAGCTGTCAGAAAGGGCTCTTCCAACAGCAATTCCTCACTCCTGAATATTTACCAAATGCTGCCCAGGGCAGTGGTGGAGTCACTGTCCCAGGAATTATTTAGAAAGTGTAGGTGTGGCACTTGGGGATGTGGATTAGTGGTTGGACTTGATCTTCTCAGAGGGCTTTTCCAACCTAAACAATTCTGTGATTCTATCCTTATCCTGTCTGTCCTCACAAATCTCATTTACTGTCATCATTGTGAAAAATAAAATTTTGTAATGTAAATGGAAGCAAATATTTGATGTCACATGGAGCTTTCTTTGCATTAATTAGCAATTTACTGAATAAATATTGCTGTGCAAACCAACAATCGGTATCTCATAATTAAAAACTTGTTCATGTTTATCCGCAATCTTTCCCCAAAGATAAAACCCTGTGAAAACCACAGATGTTTCCAAAGTGGGAGAAGTGTCAATGTAAAGAAACTCCTTGAAATCCAAGTGCTGGTGTCTGTGTGGAGCAGCAGCAGCACCCGTGGGGCTGTCACCCCCTGCTCCCAGGAGCAGCTAAACACCTGCCCCAAAACCATCCCAAAACCATCCCAAAACCATCCCAAAACCACCCCAAAACCATCCCAAAACCATCCCAAAACCATTCTGGGTGGTTTCCAGCGCAGGGTCTCCACCCTGCACTCTTACCCGTGGCTGCTCCCTTCCTGGCTGCTCCTGTCCCACCAGTTGGTGCTGGGCAGAGTCAAGCCACAAACCTCTCACCTTCTGCAGAAGTCACGTCAGTAAAAATGAACACTCGGGTCCAGCCCCGCCTGCGTGTGCCCCAGTGCCTGTTGCCAGAGCCCACAAAGATCTTATCCTCCAGATTTCCCGTGGTCAAACAAAATAAGGTCTGAGTGGCATTAAATATCGCTTTTGCATGGCACACATTTTTCTCTCTCACAGAGTGCCATAAGTGGATAAAGAAGCTGATGTTGTGGGTACCTAAAGCCCAGCCCAGCTCCTCAGAGGGACCCTCAGGGACACGAGGCCAGCGTGCTGTTAAAGATTAAAACCCACCCGTCTGCTTGAGAGTCCTCTGCGGCTCCCCAGCGACACCACATTCATCTCACTGTATTTGAAAAATGCATTTAAATGTCAAAACTAAAGTACCCAAACAAGGGCTCCTCAGCACACTAACTGTTAGCACATTGCTGAGGCAAACGCCTTCCCCAAGACATATGGGGCTGGCTCTGTCCATAAAACACACCACAAGTAACACACGGGGTCCCAGAGGAAATAAATACTCTCTGCTCCAGTCTGACCTGCTTCTCCCTCCCAACACACACTTTCAGACGTGTTTCACTGCAGGAGTGGACATCAATTTCCAATACCTGTGTGCAGCACTGCTCTGCTCTGGCCCTGGGGCTGTGTCCAGGGCTGGGCTGGGGACAGGGGCTCCTGCCACGGCCACTCGCTGGCCAGGCCTCACCCCACTCAAATAAAACTGCTCAGATCAATGAGCTCCCTAATTTACTGCAGACAGACCTAATCAGTGCAAGGCAAAAGAGAGGCAACTTTGCAAAATGTAAATGAACCCGACGCCAGAGACACAAGTAATGGGAATTCAATGGCAGCTGGAGCCAGGGGAGCAGAACCATGAGCTGCCCCCAGGTCCAGCTGCTTGGAAGAGAGGGAAGGTGGCACAGGAATGAGCTCCTTCCTCTCAGCCTGCAGAGCTGTGGCAGCAGGTGCTGAGAGTGAGGAGCAGCTCTGCCCTGCCCCGGGGCTCAGCGATGTCCAGAGCACCCTAGAGCACCCCAGAACATCCCAGAGCACCCCAGAACATCTCAGAGTATCCTAGAGCACCCCAGAACACCCAGAGCACCCCAGAGCACCCCAGAGCACCCCAGAACATCTCAGAGCATCTTAGAGCACCCCAGAGTACCCTAGAACATCCCAGAGCACCCCAGAACATCTCAGAGCATCTTAGAGCACCCCAGAGTACCCCAGAACATCTCAGAGTATCCTAGAGCACCCCAGAGCACCCAGAGCAGCCAGGGCACCACCCCCTGCTGGGATTTCCCCCTCCCTGTCCAGGTGCCAGCACCTCTGCAGGTGCAGGAGGAAGCTGGCCCAGCCCAGCTGAGCCAGAGAGCAAAGAGGAGCTGCCAGGCTGCGGCCCCTGTGCTGGGAGCCCTTTCTCCTCTGGAGCAGAGGCAGCCCCTGGCCAGCCCAGGGCTGGGGGCTGCAGGAGCAGCGTGGGGAGGAACCAAGTCCCCTCTGCGAGGGGAGCCCAGCTTTCCTTGGCAGGGTGGGAATGGAGCCAGGGCACGCAGGGCTTGTGTCACACTGCTGGCACCACCGAGGCAGCAGCAGCTTTTTCAGAGAAGAGCAGTTAGGTCTTCATAATGGACTGCAACTTTCTAGAATAATTTAATTTTTTCCTACTGTTACGATGCCAGAATTTCAATCAGACAAAACTGTATAATGGATTTCTTTTGCTGGGCATGTTACATAAATTGAATATTCAAGTACTATAAAATATTTGTAACAGACAGGTACTTTTCTAAATTGGGTCTGACAGTAAGTGATAGTGACTGGAATATTTATGTGATGGCACCTGTGCAAGGAGGCAAATGCAGGGTGTGGGCCAGGGGCAGGGCAGCAGCAATCCCACCCAGGGCTGGCAGCTGTTCTGCCCTGCTGCCCCAGCTGCCCAGGAGCTGAGCTGTGCCTGGGGAGCAGGAGCCATCCTGCAGGCAGCCCTAAGCACAGACTGGGACAATTCTCCTCCCCCTAAGGCTCAAGCCCAGTGTTTTGCTCCTGGCACTGCCATGCCTGGCAGCAGCTGGGGAAGCACAGAGGGCACCAGGCTGCCCTGCCCAAGGGGGCTGCAGGCTGCTCCCAGCTCTTGCCCAAGTCCTGCTCTGCTGCCAGAGCCTCCCTGAGACTGAGCTCTCGTTTTGGTAACATCTCCTTGACAATCACAGTTGGCAGGACCGTGCTTTGCTATTTACAATTAAAATATTGTATTGATACAAATAGGCTTTGGCAGGCACTTCAAGAGGTTTTTAATTGAATGATTATTGTATTAAATAACTGCTTTTAATGGAGCATGAACTTGCTTAAATTATGATTGTAGAGCTACCGTAGGTCCAGCAAATTTCCCAGGTATTCCCAGATTTTCACACGTAAATATGTCTTGCCAGCACAAGAGTTTCCTGGCTGGCCCTGGAGGGTGCAGGGCAGAAGCTGCCAGTGCTGGGCCAGCTCAGAGCTGTGGCTGGCAGCTCCCCAGGCGCTGGGGCAGCCCAGCACAGCAGAGCCCGTGGCAGGAGGATGAGGGAGAGGAAAGCTGGGCTTTGCTAAACCCCGCTCAGGTCAGCTACACCCTGCCTGAACACACCCTGACCCCAGCCTTGGGGGGGTTTGCTCCTGCCAGGACATTTCCAGTCACTGCAGGCTGCACGGGAAACCTCTGTGGCACAGACACCCCTGTCTGCTCCCTCCCGAGCGGCTCACGTCAGCCTGCATTACCCACGAGCAGCAGAGGCAAACGCGGAGATGAGCCCTCTGAAAGAGGCTTGCACAGCTCTTCAGCGCGGGCAGGATTAATCACGAGTAATAATTACCCCACTTCAGCAGCTCAGCCTCCAGCTCCTGGGCCGGCAGGACCCACCCAGGCTGGGGGAAGGAGCCACGGTGCATCCTCCCCTCGCTCCGTTTATTAACTCATCACTCACAGTAATTCTGGATTTCGTGATTTATCACGTCAGAAAAACAGCACCAAGCCAGCAAAGCCCAGCCCTGTGCAGGGCTCAGCACCCTTTACCCTTCTGCTCCCTCTCACAGCAGCGCCTCTGCTCCCTCAGCACAAGATGCTCCCTGGCCCTGGGGTCACCCTGGAGGTGGCCACCACCAGCCTCCTCCTGCTTGCCCGGGAGGCTCCCGGCTGGTGCAGCCACACGACAGCAACGGGCACTATTAGTTTATTGCCTCCATTAAGGCTCCAATAACTTAACAACAGATCAATAAGCCGTCATTAGCCTCCAGCCTTGAAAGCCCGGTCACCCCAAACCCAGCCAGCCCTGGCAAGCTCAGGGCTTCTCCTGGTGAGGAGCCAAAGCAGCTCGTTCAGAGCCCGGCTGCCCCACGCCCCCAGGGGGAGATCAGGTGTCCCAGCTGCAGGGTGGGGCAGCCGAAGGTGCCCCCGTGGGGTCAGTGCCAGGGCTGCTCCCGGGGCTCCCCTCTGCGGAGCCCCCTGCGCACAGGACAGCCCCGGCAGGGGCACCCAGCCCCGGCTCCTCACCCGGGCGTGGCAGGGCCCCCCAGGCACAGCCCAGGCCAGCTCTCCCGACGGCTGGAACAGAAAACCAGCACTGCTCCTTTAGCTGTGGAACACCTCTGTGGCTCTCCCTGCAAAAGGACTTTGCAATTGGAAGTGCTAACGGTTTACTTTGCTAAAAAAATTAATTCAGCAATTTTCCATAAATTATATGCAGCTCAATGATAAAAATGGTATTTCTACATTTGGAAGCTTCCTATTACTGGTCCTGCTCCTCTGCAGGAAAAAAATCACTTTTCAGAAACAGAACTATCTGAAAGTATTTTCTAAGAAGTGATATTGAATTGATACATTAGAGGAGAAAGTTGGGCTCCTTTTGTAAGAATCATACATTTCACAATAGTCTGAACAAAGGAAGTTGTCTCTGAACGCCGTAATTTAGTCCTGAAAAAGTGACAAACAAATAATTCCAACTAAACTATAGAAAGAAAAGTAGTGACTTTTAATTATATAATCTTTTTTGATGAATTTATTTCTGACAGTTTTATAGGCTGACAAGAGAAAGTGTTTTATATGCAAAAAACATTATTCACTCTCAGCTGTTAAAGCATAAAAATTGTCAAATGATTTTAATACAATTTTAAGTTTAATGTTTCTTGTCAGAAAAAAAGTCCACAGCAATTACTGAGTCACATGGCCCTTAATTCTTTGTTTCTGACAGCAAAAACAATAAAATATGCTTTTGCCCAAACATTTTACTGCACAGATTTATGAGGTTTAAAAGACAGCTGTTTTTCTTATTCCTTTGCATTTAAGGAACTAAACTTGCAGGCGTTTCCAGCATGAGAGATCCTCCTTAGCTGAGCAGGTCCTTCCAGAGGGGTCACAGCTGTGTGTGCACCCCTGGGCTCCTGTGCCCACCTGCCCCTCCATCCATGCAGGTGTTTGGGTGAAAGAAAAGGATGCACTTCCCAGCAAGGGGTGCCACTCACACATACCCAAACTGTGTCCTTTAATAAAATAAGGAAATTTAACTCTGCCCTCAATCCATCAGAAATTCCAGTGTTTTCCAAGGAGGTAGGTCACCACTAAACCCCAGCATCTCTCCTTTGCCAGGGGTGAGGTGCTGCGGCATTTCAGGGGCTCTGAGATGCTCTCTGCAGCTGCAGAGTGCAGAGGAGGGGCAGAAATGGGCACAGCCAGCTGCGGGGTGTTAGCAGCTGCTTCCTTTCACTGCCAGTGCCATCCCTGTGCCACCCCTGGGGCAGCCAGAGGGGCTGGGCACAGACCCTGAGCCAGGTGCCACAGGTGAGTCCCCGAGGCTCTGGCATCCTCCCTGCAGCAGAGCTGCTGCCCAGAGGGCACCTCAGGCCTGGGAGGGCTGTGAAATCATCCTAACTGATGATTTTTAATATCAGAATAATGAAACCAAGCTGGGAAATATTAATCTTTTTAAAAATGTAAGGAACCAGGGCTCTGTTTCCATGGCAAAGCACCTCGTGCACATTATCTGTCACCTGGGGATTCCGTGGCGTGGTAAATAAGGGGTGAACGCAGGAGAGAGGCTCTGCTCTGCTCTCAGCACGAATCAGCTGTGCTGCCACTAGAAAAGCACCGTGGCATTTTATAGATCTGCCTCCTCACAGGCTCCGTGCTTTCCCCTGCATTTTCCAGGCAGGTTTCCCCTGCCTTGGCTGTGCCTCCAGCCCCGAGGCGCCCCTGAATCCCCAGCCAGCTGCAGAGCCAGCGTCCCCCTGCCCGAGCAGGCTGCTCCACCTCAGGGGCTGCTTTGTGTCAGCAGCACAGCTTGTTTGGATCGGTTTTTCACGTCCTCACACCCTCCCTACCCAAGCAGAAAGCAAAAATCCTACCCAAACCCCTCCCAACTTCCAGGAGTTTGCAAACCCCTGCTATAAATAGACCTCTAATAGGAGCTGTAATAGGATACAATTTATTTCCAGATCTGATGGGCTGACCTTCATCATCACTCGAGGCTCTACTTGTCATGAATTATGGGCAATTCACTCACTAGTGGAAATAAATTGTATTAGCAGTGCTCAGTATCATGTCCTCTGCAGCAGCACACGGGGTGGCAGATGTGCCCAGCCTCCCCCGAGCCCCTTTTTGGGGAGCCCCTGGCAGAGGGGCTGGGCAGGAGCCCAGGGCTGGGGGCGCTTTGGGAGGAGTGTCAGGGTCCCCAGCAGTGGCTCTGTCCTTGTCGCCAGCCCGAGGTGTCCCCGCCCTGCCCTGCCCCGCCCCGCTGTGCTCCATCCCAGCGGGGCCCGGGCTCACAGGGACACACAGCACACGGCGGGGACGGGGTGGAGCAAACTGGGCCCCTCTCCCTGCCCCTCTGCTGAGCAGGGCAGCCAGCAGCACCAGAGCAGCAGCAGCTGCAGCCCTGCCCTGCTCAGCCAGCCTGCTCACCCCGCTCCCCGCAGGTAATGAGATCAGGAATCACCGCCACAGGGGTCACTGCAGTGACCACCTGCAGTTAGGATCAATACAAAGCAAGGCAGTAAATACCAAAACGAGCCATGGAAGTGCTATAAGCTGAGGCCCCTCTGCCCCTGGGGAGCACAGCCCCCGTGCCAGCCTGTGCCCCCCAGGCACCCCCTGCACCCCAGCATCTGTTCATTCTGCCAGACCCTGCTGTGGGGGAGACGGATGTGCAGAGCTGCTCAAGGAGCACCAAATGCTGAACCCAGACGGGTCTGTGAGAACACAGCCTGTGCTGCCCAGGCTGCGCTGAGGTGAGGGGGTGCCTGGGGCTGGGAGCTGCCCCAAAAACCCAAACAAACCTGTGCTGGCACAGCCCAGCCCTGGGCTGTGACGTGCTTGCCCACGCATGCACAATAAAGGGTTTCTTGAGCTCCTGCACTGCTCACAGCAGAGATGAGCTCATGCTCAGTGTTACTCAAGGAACACATCAGCCAGGAATTCATCATTTCCTAGTACAAAATGTGTACCTGGAATACTCCCTAAAAAACACGAACAAGCAGCTCAGACCTGCTGAAAACAGCAATCCCACTCTTCCCCACTCCCTTTTCCCCAGTGCATCCTCACCCCTGCCTACATCACAAACATTTACTGATGGCAATCAGAGTTTATCAACAGTTCTTCAAGGCCCAGCACAAGCAGTGGTCACACACAAGATAAACGATAATCCATGGCATTAAAGAATAAACCATCCACTAGCACATGTCCCTGTGACCCTGATGGGATGTGGAGACTTGAGGTGAGTTTTATTTGCTTTGAAAGTTGCTCCAAACATGCACTTTTTGACAGGCACGTGTCACTTTTAGAGTAACATTCTTGTACAACCCAGTTCAAGCTTATACAAGAGTCAAATTCCAGGTGAGAGCAATTTGCTGTTTATTCAGGAGATGGAGATTTTTCCACACAGCACCGAGAGCAGCAGCAAGAAAATGCCACATGAAATAGCACAGAGCATTGAGTCTCCTCCCAGCTCACCCTGGCAGGGTGCAGATGACTGAATAAGGGGGTGGCTGGTGACGAGGCCATGCTGGGTGATGCTGTCCCCATGCCAAACAGGCAAGACCCCCAAGTCTTTGTTGCAAAAATCTCCCTTTGTTTGGGATTATTTAAATAGAATAAAAATAACAGTTTATGTTTAATAATAGATGATTATTGTTCACAAATCAAAAATGTTTCACAATTATTTTTGCAGAAAGCTCCTCACCCAATATGTGTTTTTCAAGCAGGAAGATAGTACCAGAGTATTTCTCCTATTTCTCCTGTTTTCCCAGCTGCAGATGCACAGCGAATCCTAATTAAAACCTTTAAGTCTTATTCCATTTACAAGAAGGAGTGTATCATTTTTCTTTTAGCTTTTTTAAATACAGGGTCTCAATGCCCATTACAAAAATTCCAATGCATCTTTGAAGTTAGCAGCTAATTATATTTCTCCAAGTTATATATCTGGAGTTCTAGATGGGGAAAAGGCAATTACTTTTTCTCTCATTTAGCATAACAATCTGTGAAGCTTTACAGGCGCTCCAGTGAGTCATGCTATAGATCAGAGCCGGGCTGGGAAGAGGAGGAATTTGGGGGGCAGGCAGGATGCTGGCTCAGCTCTCGCGGGCTGTTTCCCTCGTTAGCGAGTTTTCCCCACCAGGACATCGCTAATTGTTTGTTGTGGGGTGGCCGCGCTGCTGTTTGCCCGGAGCTTTGCCGGGAGGTCACTCAGCACATCCATTACAGCTGGAGCCAGGGGCTGCCAGCGTTTCCAGGAGGGCAGAACTTGGCCGCAAATGTTTGTGTGGAGCTGGAAATCGTTGCATGATTTCTGCCGGGCAGAGAGCGGCTGGTTCAGCCCCTCGGTTCCCGTGTCACTTTGCCCAGGTGCTGCTGGCACAGGTGAGCCCTGAGCCCCTGCCTGCCAGGCTGGGGGAGCTGGGACGGGGTTTGGGATGGGGATTTGGGATGCGGGTTTGGGATGGGGATTGCTCTGTGCTCTGTCCAGGCTTCTTTGGGACGCTGACACCAGAAGCGGTTTTAGAAGCAAAAGGATGGAAAAGGATTCAAATGAAAGGAGCCCAGAATTGGTGCAGAAAGCTCTGCTGGGCACCCAGTGACCCAGCCCAGGGTACCCAGTAGCCCAGCAGGACACCCAGTAGCCCAGCAGGGCACTCAGTAGCCCAGCCCAGGACACTCAGTAGCCCAGCAGGGCACTCAGTAGCCCAGCCCAGGCACTCAGTAGCCCAGCAGGGGCACTCAGTAGCCCAGCCCAGGCACTCAGTAGCCCAGCAGGGCACTCAGTAGCCCAGCCCAGGCACTCAGTAGCCCAGCAGGACACTCAGTAGCCCAGCAGGGCACTCGGTAGCCCAGGGGAGCGGCTGCGGCCGTGGCTCGGAGCTGTCGGAGCGCTCGGGGCCGCGGCACCGAGACGCTGCTGCGGGGGAACCTGTGCGAAATTAAATTCTCCACTTGGCTGGTCCGGGTGACTCGGCTGTGCTCTGCTGACTTGTTCCTTCATTATTTTTTTGGCCGATAACTGACTGCGAGCTTGTCTTGTCTGTTTAATACCGGCACAGCAGCTCCAGGAGAGGCTCCAGCTTGTCAGTCTCGGCCGGCGCGCACTGTATTGCTCTCCCCACTTCATTTACTTCATGGGCAGGAGGGGAGAAGCCTGGGGGCTGCGGAGCTCGGCAGCTGGGATGGATTCGGGCTCCCCGGCGGGCCGGGCGCAGCCCCGGCTGGGGCTCGGTGCGACCCCCGCGCTTCCAGGGGACAGCGGCGCTCCGAGGGGCCGGGCAGCCTCAGGACAGTCGTCATGAAGATTAATCTCTCCCTCGCACCTCGCGGCACGCCGAGGAAATCTCCAGGCAGCCCTGCAGCCAGGCTTGCAGTGGACTTGGCTGCTCTTGCTCTGAGCACCTGGAGCAGGTGCACCTGTGGCTGCCGTGGGTGCAGGGCTGGCGCTGCCCCTCTGCACAGGAGAGATGCCAGTTCTGAGGATGCCAGTTCTGAAGATGCCAATTCTAAAGAAGATGCCATTTTTGAAGATGCCAGTTCTGAAGATGCCAGTTCTGAAGATCCCAGTTCTGAAGATGCCATTTCTGAAGAGGCCATTTTTGAAGATGCCATTTCTGAAGATCCCGGTTCTGAAGCACCTTCTCCCCGTGCCCGTGCTGCCCTGCATGGACTAAAGCATTTAGGGGAGCACAGGGGTCCTGAGCACATGCCAGGCAGATGCAGCCACAGCTGTCCTGGTGTTTTTTGCTGCAGGGACAGAAGAGGGATCAGCCCTGTCCCCTAAGACACGTCTTTGTGGACAGGGTGCCTGCACTCGGCTGCAGAGCTGGGGCAGCTCAGTCCTTGGAGTGAGGCTTAGCAAACACAGTTGGTTTTTGTTTAATTAACAGCAAGCAGAGAATTTAAAGACTGGGTTTTCTCCAAGCTGTGATAAATTAACCTCCTCCTTGCTCGGGAGGATAGGAACGCTCCAGATCAATGATCCTGCTGATGCCTGGCTTCTCCTCCTCGGGAGGGAGAAAGGGGCAGGGAGCAGCAGCCCCTGCCCTGCTGCTGCCTTTGGGGCAGGGAGCGGAGTGACTGTGGGTAATGATGATGAATGGCATGATTAGAGCTGGGACTCAGACCTGCAGCTGGAATTTCAGCCCCAATCCACAGAGCAGTCCAGCCCCTGCTGTGCAGCCTGGGGCACCTGGAGTGCAGCTGAAGGCAGTGGGTGCTCCAGGCAGACAGACAGACAGACAGACAGACAGACAGCCCTGCCTCCTGCTGGGTTCAAGGCTCCTGCTCCATGCCAGCTCCAGTGCAGAGTGGCTGTGGCCGTGCCAAGGGGTGCCAGCATCCTGAGACAGCCCCAGAGGGTCTGTGGGCACCCGGGGGTGCCACGTCTCAGAGTGGGCACTGCTGGGCTGTGGCTGTTGTCCCTCTGGATCCTGGGCAGAAAATAAGTCCCCGATTTTTTTGTTTTTTAATTGTGTGCATTTAATAAACATTAGTCGATTTATAAATTTCTCAGAAATCACACAGACACAACAATGAGCAATGCTGGGCCTTGGCTGCAGGTTTTGCTTCTCTAAACTCCTTCTTTAAATGTATTTTTATACAGCAGTGTTGACCTTTTCTGCCAGCCCCTGTGGAGCGAGGTTGTATCTTGTGTAAAAGTCATATCAAATGGGCCACAAAAAATCACTCTTGCCTGATTAAAATGAATAGTCCAGACGTCGTGTGCATTTTCCTTCTGTGTCGCTAGCTTGGTGTGAGAGCTTGCAGCAATCAGGGCTTTTGTGGGAGAAGCACAGCCACAGGTACTGCCAGCTGCCTTAGCAGATACTAATTACAATCCCTGTAAGGACTGACTTGCAAAGAAAATTTCTATTGCCTCAAGGACAAACGTTTGTGCAAATCATATTATTGTGTATGAGGAATTGGTAACACTTTATGAAATGGTTCGTTTGTAAATACTTTACTATTTATTAAATTAAATGGTCTTACAACAATCCTTTTGCTGAGTTAAAATATCCTGAGTGTTCTGGTTTTTGCATTATTTCTGTGCTGTAAGGCTGGCTGTTGGGGCTTGGCTGCAGTCACCTGTCCAGGCCATTGCTGCTGCAGCTTGTAACGTGCCAGGCTGGCACACCCTGTGCTGGTGTCAGAGCAGCAGCTCCCCTGAGCACCTCCTCTCCCCTTCTGAAATTCTAGAACAGCATCATTTTGAAGTTGGCTGCTTCCTCGGGTGTGGAAATTTTGTGGAAATTTGGAATATTTGTGTCAAACGACACAAACGTTGTCCTTGGTGCACGCTTGGCTCCTGCACAAGAAGCGGGAGCCCAGGCCTGGCCTGTGGTGGCAGCAGGTCCCAGATCCACCCAGCAGGAGATGCAGCTGCTGGGCAGAGGAGGATGAGGCTGTTTCTGTCCTTCCACATCCCCAGGCCTGCACCTTCCCGGAGCAGCTGGGGATTCTGTGTTGTCCCCAAACCACCCACTGAACACTGTTCTTGTGGACAAGGCAGCAGTACCCCAGGCCGTGGGGCTGCACTTTGCTCCTGGTTCAGGGCCCCAGGGTCCAGAGCTGCTTTCCCATTTCCCTGAGGGAGCTCTGTTTGCAGCCCCGTGGCTGCTGCTGCGTCCAGGCTGCCCGTGCCCACCTGAGCAGGTGACGCTGTCCCAGTCCTGGCGTGTGTTTTACCTGCAGGAATTCGAAGAGGCACAGGCGCAGGGGGTGTGTGAGGTGCCAGGGCTCACCTGGGTGAGCGTGCAGGGGCCAGGAGCCGTGGTCACACCTCTCACAAAACAAACACCTGCAGCTCCTGCGCTGCGCTGGGGCTGTGCCAGCACCCCCAGCTCACCAGGCTCAGTCCTGCTTTGAGAAGCTGCCCTGGCCTTCCAAAACCCCAGTCTGCTCTGGAAAACAGGCAGACAGGACGCCTGTACTGGGCTGGGAATGCCTCTGGCGTGTGCCCAGTGTGATTTACGTTGCTCTCAGCCCCTGCCTGCAGCACAGCCCGTCCGTGGCAGCTTGGGCACGGCTGGAGCTGCTCCCAGGGGCAGCTCTCACCCTCCCTGACTCTGGGGGCGTTTGCTGCCGTGCTGAGGCTCAGCTTCCCCTCTGCCTCCCAGGCTCTGGAGACTAATCCTTCCCCTGGCTGCCTCTGCTGCTGCTATGGCAATATTTTCTCCCCCATCGTGGTAATCACGCAATGGTCTCCGAGAGCAGCGGGAGAAGCTGTGCCTGGTAGATGCATAAAAGGTAAGATGAACTACGTGTCATAAAACTTTTAAAAGTTCCTTTTTTGTGTTTGTGCGGGGGTTATTTTATATGGCTTTTGATATGAAGCTAAAATTGCACATCAAAAAGGATAATGCATCTTTAAGCTGTTACAATGACTTCTAAATTTTTCATTTAATGTCAGTGAGGAAAAAACCCCTCAGTTGGCTGAGTTACGTTGGTGAGATGGCTGTTTCATTCCATAAAGTGTCTGCAGTGGATTTGAACAGTAGGAAATCCAAGGGTGATAAATAGCTATTTCTAAGTAAATTTCATGCAATTGCCCTTTGGTTAAAGTCTTTCCTCTCAGCACTTTCCTGTGCACATAGCCCAACTAATAATATTCAGGAGCAAGTGCTTTCCAGTGTGACAACTGATTGCACTTTGAAGCAGTAAATGGCTGATTTCATAATTGGTATAATTTTTCACAAGTACCTGAATGTCATATACAGAAAGAATAAGCAACCTGGACTTAATACGGGAGCTTTTTCAATTCTCCTAAAAATCAATAATGTATTAAACCCCTCTAACTGATTAAAATAATGTGAACCCTGAGTAGGTTTTGTGAGGAAGGCAGGTTTCTTCAAGGGTGGCAGATTTATGGCAAAAGGGTTAATACATGGGGAGAACAGGGATACGTTACAGATGGAGTCCGTTTTCCTAATTAAACTTTTATCAAGATTTTCCAGGTTTGAATTGTTTCACTTAGCATGATGGGAAGGAGCATTTCCTTGGGTGCTCAGGGCAGCTGCTGCTGCTGGTGCAACACCAAGCTCCCCGTGCCCACGAAGGGGTGAGGAGGGAAATGGGAAATGCTGGGAGCAGCAGCTGGCTCTGGAGGGTGCTGCTGCCCTGGCAGGAGAGGCTTTGGGGTGCCCAGGTGTCAGACAGGGGCACAGACAGGGCTGGCCTGGGGAGGAGCAGCTCTGGGGGCTCTCCTGGGGCTGGGGGCACCCAGGGGCCTCTGAATGGAGGAGCTCAGGTGCAGCCCCAGGGAGGGGAGTGGGGCTGCAGAGCACAGGAGGCACAGCCTCTCACCAGGACACGAGCAGCAGGTCGTTTTTCCCCCAGGATCTCATGATTTCCTGAAATCCTTCCGTGCTGCTGTGGAGGAATGTCCGAGGATCTTTGGAGAGAGTGTTGGTAAAGCCAAAGCAAAGGGGCAGCCTGTGGCAGGGTGTGCAGTGCTGGGCACAGGTGGGGGTGAGGAGGGCAGGTGGGCACACCTGAGCTGCCACTTCCCTGGAACAGTGCCCTCCTTCCCAGGGGACCACGGGCACGGGGATTGGGGAATCTATTTAAACTTCTCAAGATCACGATCAGACATCTTAAGCTCTGCATTATTCACGTTTGTCTGTTGTTTCTAACTCATTTCCTATTTTCCAGCTGAGGGACTCTGCCAGAAGCACTGTTTGCCAGAGATTAAAACAATTTAGGAAGCAGACACCCAATTCCTCTCTTTGGATAGTAGGCAAATTGGATATCTGCGAGAAGCAAGCAAATTTTATTATCAACAGATAGTTTGCTACTTAACTATCCTTAAGAATCCCCCAGTATTTGCAGGTGTTTGTTGGCACACGTGGCACGTGCACGCCCAGCCTGTGCCCCTGCAGGACTGGCAGCCCAGCAGGGGCCTGGGAGCAGGGGCTCAGTGGCAGGGGTTTCCAGAGGTGCTGGAAAGCAAAAGCACCTGGTGCAGGTGGAGCAGCCCCGTCCCACGAGCTGCTCTGGCTCCATCTGTGCTCTGCACTGGGGCCACGAGACACATTTCACAAATCACATTTCTGTGAATTCTGTCATTAGCTGTGGCTCTCCTTGGTTTGTACCAAAATAGCTGTTTTTAAAGTGATCATCCCCAGTTTGGGAAAACGCACCATTAGGTGTGGAAATTGGAATTGGCACAGCTGAGGGCTGTGCAGGCAGATCACAGTGGAGGGGAGGGGGGATAACCAAACTGGAACGTTCCTCAGCTTGCCAAGCAGCTTCCCAGGGTGGGTTTGGGTGTCTGGCAGTCTCCCAGGTGCCTTCCCTCCAGAACACCTGGAGCTTGCTGCCACGGCAGGTGAACATCCTCCCCTCCCCAGCCCTTTGGGGCTCTGCAGGAAGTTCTGCACGAGTCCAGGAAGACAAAGGGGATGGCTCTTAAAATTATACAGGGATCAAAAAAAAAAAAAAAACATGGAGTCATTCATCAGGATTGCTGTAGTTCTTGACCACACAGTCAATGATTTATTTAATCTTAATATATTCCACAAAGAGTCCCCATATTTCCATAAATATGTCATATCTACCTAATACATAGTAATGAACCTGCTCCAAGGGTAAATAAATAAGATCTAAGCTCAGAAAGCCAATGTTTATCAAAGGGATATAGAGAGATATTGAGTCCTTTAAAGTACCATTCTTCACAGCAATCACAACCAAGCTGGGCCATGGACAAGGTGTGGAGTCAATCAGGAAGCCCAAGCCTCCTGCCAGGAGCTGTGCACGGCCCCGAGGGCCCCCCTGAGCCCCTTTTGTCCAGGCTGAGCCCCCAGAGCTCCCCCAGCCCCTCCCCAGCTGCACTGCCTGACTCTGGACACCAGAGCCTTGTTCTGCTGCTCTCAGGCAGAGCTTTCATTAGAGGCACTCGGACATTTCACATATAGAAGAATTTGCTGATTTTTCTTTTGAGAATTGTCTATTATGAAAAAAAAAATTGAAATGGTTTTCGGCAGAAAATTTGACATGGACTGTTTTAATTTATCTTATTCCATTTTTCCATGGAATTAATATGATATCATATGCTAATGTCAGTATTTTCATAAAAATACATTGAAAATACACAAAAAGTGGCTGCAAAGAGAGAAGACTAATTTTTTATAGGTTGCACCTTCTTAATCTTATTTTCTGCAGCAAAGTATTCCATGGCTTTTTAATAATTAGTTTGACGAAGTCAATAATAATAGAATATTCTGATTATGTCAATATGACATGTAATATTATGCACTTCTCTACTATTATGCATATTATGACATGACTTGACATGATATGACAGGTCACATTATGCACTACTACTGATGTCATAAAATAATGTAAAAGTAACGAAAACAAATTTTGAAATGAAAAATTTTAAAAGGAACTAGTGATTTTTCCCGAGAGAAATTCCAAAGCAAATCTTCTTCCTGTCCATTTTTGGGTTTGCTCCGTTGGGTTCCCCCACTCTTCCCCCAGGTAAAACCTTTCATTGCTCGTGCTCAGCCTTGCTGCCTGCTTGTTGCTCTGTTCCCCCACAGCAGCTGGGCTCAGTGCTGGTTTCAGAGGCCCACAGGGTGTCAGGAGCACAGAAACCTGGGACAGAACCCGGGCTGGGCCAGGGGATGTGTCCTGGCACCACCTGGTGACACTGGCACTGCTGGCACCGGGCTGGGCGTGGAGCACACAGCGTGCTGATCCTGGTCTGAGCCCATCCCTGCAGAGATCTGTGGCCATTCCCACCTCCCAGAAATGCAGAAGAGTTGGAAAACATTTCTAGCAGGTTTGTGGTGAGCTGGGGCCTGTGGGCCTGAGCCTGCCCTGAGCCTGGGGCTGCTGCCCTGCAAAGGAGCCGATTCCCCCCACGAGTCGGGCAGCAAACACGGGCTGGGTGGCAGGATGGCAGGATGGCAGGATGGCAGGGTGGCAGGGTGGCAGGATGGCAGGATGGCAGAGTGGCAGGATGGCAGGGTTGGCAGAGTGGCAGGGTGGCAGGATGGCAGGATGGC
>JAOTQZ010000776.1:10953976-10964356 GCA_026546895.1 Pogonocichla stellata
ACAGAAGTCTATTTCAGAGGTCTTCTAGGGTTAGATTTTGTTACATTTTAGTGTCCATATGTCAAATTCCTTCCTGTTGCACAATGCCAGGTTATGTTACATGCCACTTCCTTAGTTTCCTTTTAAAAGCACAGTAGCTCTCTTCTGTATATAGGAGGACAGGTGTTTTCATCAGAGGTTAATAATTTATTTTTACAAACTATTGTTTTGCTTCATTATTTTTGTAGATAATTAAATTATACACTTGTCACAGTGTGTTTACTAAAACAGGTAATTCGGAAAAAAAAAGGAGATTCTATTTTCTGGATCAGTGCACAAGGATTGCATTTATCTTCATCTTGTAGCACAGTTCCTGGTGGTTGTGGAATTGTCTCTAATGTTCAAGGGTTTGAGACCCCCAGTCTCAGAAAGGGAGGTCCTGTGCTGCATCTTACTGTCGGTCCCCATCCCTTTACTCAGCTCTTGGTGCTTCTTAAGAGTAGAAGCGGAACTAAATATGTATTTTGTGACACTGAATTTTAATAAGGATGGTCCAAAAGCCAGACAAGTTGTGACACAAGCTTTATTCTGCATTGAAACCTCTTTCCTGAAGCTGAGATTAAAGTCAGCCTGTTCTTTACCCTATTGCAATTTCCAGTCTTTGGACTAAGAGACCTGGATAATCTTCCAGCTATGAAAGGCTCTATTAATATCCAGCAGTTCAGGGAGGCTGGAGTCTCATGTAAAATGCTGCAGCTGCATTATTTCAGAAAGGGAAGTGTGTTACTTCATACTATAGTTAATGAGATTCAGAAAGTATGTTTCTTATTAAAGTCTCCCATGCACGTGTGCAGACCCTTGGTGTGCTGTGTCAGCGTGCCCCCGGGTTACCCAGGCTGTGCTGGGCAGTGGCCCCAAACAGGGTGGTGCAGCCACGAGCTCTCCCACGGGTGACATTTCTCAGACAGACAATCTTGTTCTTTTCCTCTCCTCCTGCCACGTGCAGGTAGGGGAGGTGGAGGCCTGGCTGGTACTGCCCTGCCCTTGCCATGTCCCCTCCTGCTCCTGGGCTTCACCCCTGTTCCTCAGCTCCCACATCCCCTTCCAGGGAGGCTGCTGGGTCTCTGCTGAGAGGATTACCCGGCTGGAACCCCAGAGCCATGAATTATGTATGAGCAGGTGTAGGGCACAGCCTGGTGGCACATCCAGGGCTTGTGCCGGGAAGGGAGATCCCTCTGGGGTGATCCCAGGACAGGGGTGTCCCCACCCCACAGCAGGGCAGGGTGATCCCTTTGGGGTGATCCCAGGACAGGGGTGTCCCCATCCCACAGCAGGGCAGGGTGATCCCTTTGGGGTGATCCCAGGACAGGGGTGTCCCCACCCCACAGCAGCAGTGGTGATGCAGGAGGATGAGGATGAGCTTGTGGGACCGGTGCCACTCCCATGGAGCACAACCTTGGGGTGGCCTGCACTGTGTTTGTTTTGCTTTGCCAAGTGCCAGAGTTTAATTTTTTTAAAATAGGGAGCCGCTCAGAGGTTTGGATATTTAAACAGTTGTTAACCAAATGACAATTAACAGATTGCAGAGACAGATTTTCTTTTCAAAACCTCCAAAATTGAGTACAGTTTGCAAAACTATCACAGCATAGTAATGACAATGAATTTTGATTTCCCGGAACTGATATTAGAATCCTTATTAAACTATGTGCATCTGCTTTTAATTTACTCCAAATAATTGGAAAATGCAATGAAGCTTTCCAATTAAAGCTTGGCTTTATGCTGTTTAATAATACCCCCCATAATATTATAGCTTATGAAGTGACAGGTGAGTTGGTCTATGAATAAAACATAAAGGCAGCAAATAAGGGACAGAAAACCAGAGACAGTTGTTGGGGATTTTAAATGCTGGATGTAATTTGCATATATTAATCTCTTCTTTTCAGCCTTATCAGGCGTTCCTCAGTATTTGAAGTTAAAATAGCATTGACAGGCGGGAGTACGCTTAGTTTTTTCAAGGATTTATTACTTGTATAATTTCTGATCTTTAATAAGCAGATATGACTGATCCTCATAGTTCTATAGAAATCAGTTAATTGTTCCAGATGGCGTGTACTGATTATGCAAAATTACTTTTCACACCATTTTTTTTTTTTGATGGAGTTTGGAGTAAAATTAAATTTTTATAGCCTTCTTATCATGCTGTTTTACAGTGGGTTTTGCACAGAAGTTGAATTTAATATACTATATTACATTGACCAGCAGAGTTATTCTAATGTAGCATTCTGTGATTTGACAAAGAATAATAGAACATGTTGCTCATTGTGCATTTCTGTGCTGCTAATAAAAAGGAGTTGCAGTGCAGCAAACCAGGCTGTTATTTATGAAGAATGCTTGATTTGCACAGTTAAAAATGCGAAACTGTTACAATGAGATGTTCGTTCCTTTGGACAGAAGGCTTGGGCAGAATAAATGCAGACAGTCCTGTTGCTGCAGGTTGCATCAAGGCAAGCAGGAGTTTGTAAATGCCTGCTGGGGCTGGTGGGATGGGCCTGGGAGGAGCAGCCGTGCAGGCAGCACGTCCCAGCTCCGAGCAGGAGATGTCACTGCTGTTTTCCCTGATTATCACCAGCCAGATATCTCAATGGCATCCCTTCATAATTGAAAACATTTGTAAAGGTTGTTGGGCTTCATTTATCTAATGAAAAGCTGTTTGTAGAAAATAAAGCACACATGAAACCCTCTTGCTAATAATTGTACTGCATTTAGTTTTGGCAGTGCCTGGGTTCTTTGGGGGGTGTCCCGTGGCCTGGCTGTGCTGCAGCAGTGCCCAGGTGGGTGGGTGCCCGTTCCTGGGTGTGCTGCAGGTTTCTCCACAAGTCCTGTCAGGTCCTGGGTAATTTTGGAGGTCCCATCCCTGGCTGGGCCACGGGCATTGCAGAGCAGGGATCCTGCTTGGCCTGGCCTGGGATCCGTCCTGAGGGCTGCACTGCCACCCTCCCCAGCCTCTGCCCCAAGCCCAAGGCACCTTACTGGTCCTTGAAAAGCAGAACAGCAAATGTTTAAAATATGGCCTTATGGTTAATGGATAAGTGGGGGCACCATAAATGGACTGTTATGAAGAGTGCATATTTTTAACTCCATAGAAAAAAAGACAAGTAATTAACTCAGCCGTTAGAAAGCTCAGAATTTCTCCCGTCTCCTCTTGAGCTAGAAAATGGTTTTGTGTGTTCTTTTATATGTACATATAGATACGAATATATAATATATATGGAGACAACTAATGGCATAAATCAGAATTATTAGAAAATATTTGTTCTAATGAAGTAATAATTTGGTGGTAACGTATTTCATCAGTGTAGCTTAAGGCTAAATTAAGTGGACAGACTTTATATGGATTCTCTAATTTTAATATTCAAAATGCTATCTAATGTCTCATTAAGACTTTCATATAATGTATCTTAAGTACAGTCATTAAATATAGTTTAGGGAGATGTATGTTCAGATATTGCTTAAAGATGTTTTAATAGGCCCATTTACTCTGATGATATTAATGAGCTCTTAACACATATTAGGTGTCTAAAACTAGTGGTGTCTCCTTGCAGCGAGCAAACCAGCACAGGAACTGGGGAGGAATTGTGTTCCAGTGTTCTGGGACTCTGCAGGGCCTGGCTGCATCCCTTTGGCTGTGTCAGCACAGGTGGTGTCCCTGCTGCTGGCAGTGTCCCCACCCTGGCGTGTCTCCGGCACGGGGGCTTGGGCTTTGCAGGGGTGGATTTGCAGGGGTGCTTTGCAGGGGTGGCATTGCAGGGGTACCTTTGCAGGGGTGGATTTGCAGGGGTGGCATTGCAGGGGTGGATTTGCAGGGATGGCTTTGCAGGGGTGGCATTGCAGGGATGGCTTTGCAGGGGTGGCTTTGCAGGAGTGGCTTTGCAGGGATGGCTTTGCAGGGATGGCTTTGCAGGGGTGGCTTTGCAGGGGTGGCTTTGCAGGGGTACCTTTGCCTGGGTACCTTTGCAGGGATGCTTTGCAGGGATGCTTTGCCTGGGTACCTTTGCCTGGGTACCTTTGCAGGGGTGGCTTTGCAGGGATGCTTTGCCTGGGTACCTTTGCCTGGGTGCCTTTGCAGGGATGCTTTGCAGGGATGCTTTGCCTGGGTGCCTTTGCCTGGGTGCCTTTGCCTGGGTACCTTTGCCTGGGTACCTTTGCAGGGATGCTTTGCAGGGATGCTTTGCCTGGGTACCTTTGCAGGAGTGAATTTGCAGGGTGGATTTGCAGGGGTGGCTTTGCCTGGGTACCTTTGCAGGAGTGATTTTGCAGGAGTGGCTTTGCAGGGATGCTTTGCCTGGGTACCTTTGCCTGGGTACCTTTGCCTGGGTGCCTTTGCAGAGGTGGCTGCTGCACCGTCCCATCCACGCTGCAGAGCTGTGCCTTGGGAACTGGCCAGCCTGTCTCGGGGTGTGTGACACATTGTGCACATCTGGCTGTGTATCTGTTACAATAAACAAATCAGATGGGTTAAGGGAGGAGCCAAATACGGGCCTGTGTTTAGATAAATTCTGCTTTTTGATCATCTAAAGTGAAGATGCAAGAGTTGTAATTAGGATAATAAAAACTGCTCATTCTCTGTTGTCACTTCAATTCCAACTCAGAAAGTTATTGCAAAGAAAATTCTCTGGTTTCATCACTCAGCTTTTCTTAACAAATCCTTCTGAGTTCAGAGACTTTTATAATTACTAAATTGGTTTGTTAGAGGGAGATAATAGCAAATTTCTTCTTTTCATAATTGGACATTTCTTCCCTGTAGGCTAATGCAGGCGCAGCACTCACATACACAATGAGCTGTGCTTTTGAAAAACCATAACTGGCTAATAAGTGCCGTGGTGTCATCGAGAGTAATGGTGTGCTGATTAGCATAATTAATGACAAATGCTGCTGCAGAGTGGGTGGATTGGTTTAGCAGATGATGAATGTGCTGCGCCAAGGCTGATGGGCTGGCAGTGCTGCCACTGCAGCTGCACCACTGCCACCAGCCCAGGGCTCCTGTGCCACCACTGCCACCATTGCCACCACTGCCACCAGCCCAGGGCTCCTGTGCCACCACTGCCACCAGCCCAGGGCTCCTGTGCCACCACTGCCACCACTGCCACCAGCCCAGGGCTCCTGTGCCACCGCTGCCACCAGCCCCGGGCTTGTGGCACCAGCTCTGGGTGCTGGGGCAGCTCTGGGTGCTCTGGACCTGGCTGGGTGGCACAGGCTGGTGGCACAGGCTGGTGGCACAGGGGTCCCTGTTGGGCTGCTGGCCCCTCCCCACTGTACTGGGTCACAGAGCTCTGCAGTGCCAGCAGCAGAGGAAAGGAGCCAGGGGCTGCTGTGGCCATGAGCAAACCTCACCCTCTGAGGGCTGAGGGCCATGCCAGGCACTGGCAGTGCTGCAGGATGGGCACATCAATCTGTGATTTGATTAATCAGGGCTAATTTACATTCACAAATGAGACTGATAAAAATGGAGTTACCTTTTCACCTTTAGGGAGGAGGAGGGATTATTTATAGGTTGTCTCTTTTTTAAGTGATAAGCAACTCTTTTACCAATAAGGATGAAAATACTTAATTTGCATTAGCAAAAGAAGCTAATTATTATATAGTTAATTAGCATCTGGAAATGAGGATTATCTTAATTACAAAGCACAGTTTCCTTAATAGCTACAAAACTGTAAGTTTGATGTGTGTGGAGATGGGTGACTATTATTATGTAATTACTGATCATATTAATGGTGCAGTGTATTTAGATATCATTTGCATATGCAAATGAAATTTACCTGATAGAAATATGTGGCTCCAGTAATGATTTTGAGCACTTAAGAAGTGAAATCCCATTAGAAGCTGTGGATCCTGCGTGGCACAGTGGATCTCCTCCTGCAGAGAAGCTGCTGGCTGGGCAGGGCTGTGGCTTTGGGTCTGTCTGGGGGCTCCTCTGGCTGGGTGGATGCTCCATGGGGTGGTGGGAGCACGTTCTGTGCTCAGGGAGCTCCAGGGCAGAGGATGGGTATCCCCACATCCCTCCTAGCCATGCTTGTGATGAGTTTCTTCCCGTAACATCTCATAGAATGGATGGCACGGGGTTGTCAGGGCAGCTGCTCTAGCTTCTTTCTCCTGCTTTTATTGGAAACACAGAGCTGCTGTGTGTTAAAAATAACTTGAGTCCCTTAAACCAAAACATGTACAGAGAGGGCCGTGCAGCATTGTCCCCCGTGGAGTGCTGTGGGACAGATGTTGGTCACTCAGGGCACAGCTGCAGGGTGCAGCAGGATCACAGTGTCTCTGCAGGTGTGAGCATCTGCCCCTGCCAGTGACCTGCTGCTGTCCAGAGAGTCTGGGCAGCCTGGGACTGGCACAGTGGCAGCAAATCCCACCTCACACCATGGATGGCTCAGCTAGGGAAAAAGCTTCGGGGCCAGGCACTGAGACAATGTGCAGGGTGTGGATGTAATACCCCTGCTCCTGCCCTGCAGCACTGGAAGCCTGTGGATGTTTCTCTCATCAAGCAGCAGGAATTTCCAGCTGTGGGCCAGGGAACAGTGCAGCCATTGTGGGGCTGCCCAAGATGCTTTTTGCATCTCTGCTGCAGCCTGTGCTGCGTGGCCGGGCAGACAGACAGACAGGACATGTTTAATGGCTTCCAAGGAGCCTCTCATTACAGCAGGGCTGAAGGCAGTGGAAAAGCATCTGGCTTTCTCTTCAGCACACAGCCCTGAGCAGACACTGGAGGAGAACCTGCCTTTGTCTGTGCCTTTGCCTTTGCCTTTGCTTCACCTCCCCATCCCTGAGCCCTGTCCCAGCTCTGCCTCAGCCCCACGCCAGTGCCCTGGTTTGTATCTGCTCTGCTCTAATTAATTAAGGGTTGTGGCTTGGAAACAGCACATGCTAAGGTGTGATCTTTGAAGTTTAGTGTGGTGCAGAGACTTCAAAGGGGACATTTTATTAAAAAATAATAAAATCAAGAGCTCCTAAACACTTGCAATTTGAAGAGCTTGTTTGAAGTCTCTCCATGTTCTCTGGTGCTGATGGAGTCACAGTGCTTAGGTGCTCCTTAGGCGTCACCATGCAGTACTTAACCTTCACTTTATTTAAAAAAGAGAATAATCAAACCCAGGGGTACTTTCTCAAGTGTTTTCGTGGCTTGATCTTAGCAGTAAAGAACTAATTGTGCCATGTCATGAGCTATGCAGGAAACTGAGAAAATCAAGGCTGACAATCAAATTAGCAAAAATGAAAATTTAGTCCGGGTCTGGTTTTTTAATCAAAGTCATTTCAAGATGAACAGGAAAGCTGTAAACCTTTCCCAGAGCAGAGGTTCCTTCCCCAGGCAGGAGGCCCCTGCTCTCCCACTCACTGCAGCAGGCACTGGGTGTTATGGTGCTGCTGCCTGGCCAGGATGGCTGGGCACAGGGCGCAGGGCACAGCTGGGCATTGCCCTGGCTGTGCCCCACGACAGCCCTGGGCACACATGGGGTGCTCTGGGGCTCTGCCTTGGGCAGGCAGAGCTGAGCCCTGTGCCCCTGCCCACTCCTCTGCACTTTGTATGCCACAGAGAAGCCGTGTGCCTGTTGGGGTTGGTGTGTGCAGCTGGGGAGCACAGCTGGGGCAGCTGCAGGTTCCCTGTTGCAGCAGGCTTGGCAGGAGCTGGCAGGAGAGGTTGCTTTTGGCTTTGGCCCTGAGTTTTGCCATCAGTGATTTGGTGTGGCTCCATCTGGGCCTTGGTGCAGTGTAGCACAAAGCACACACACATTTGCTGCTCAGGTTGCTGTTTAAATCTCTGTGTACAGAAATACAGGAGGAGGAGGCTTAGCATCATGGAGAGCTGGTTTGGTTTGAAAAGCTCACATCCTTCTCTGGATGCACTGCAAACTGGTTTGAAACATTTTCTCATGTTTCTGAGTGGTTTCCCTGTACTAAGGGCACAGTGTTGCCCACACCAGGCAGGGGCTCGTGTCCCCCCAGCCTGACCATGGCTCCCCTCCGGGTGCTGCTGTGCCTGAGCTCTGCCAGCCCCTGCTTCTCAGTCTGCTCCCAGATTCCTCTGGCGCCATTTAGCTGAAAATCAGGATTTCTCTAGGCAGGGGAGCTCTGCTGGTGTTACGGTGCTGCTGTTTATGAGATACTCTTCTTGGTAAAGGATGAGCACTGTTAGTGTTCAGGTCTGGGGAAAATGGAAACAGTTCTGCAGCATTAGAGAAAGCCCTTTCTACAATCTAAGGTCATTTAAATTTTAAAGGTGGCAGCAGTGCACTCAGTGTTGAGGTTTTTGTTGGTTTGGATTAACAGTTCTTCATTTTCAGTCATGCAAGAAAACGTTTTGCAAGGGACTCATTTATTTATTTATTTAAATATTTTTAATATCAGAAATTGAAAATCCAAGTGTAAAAGGCTATGAAAAAACAGCGGTAAAGAAATCCAAAGCTATAAAAGCTCATGGTGAGGATGTAGGGCAGAGGCAGCTGTGATTTCCCCAGGAGTGAGGGTGTATAAGCTCCTCAGTGGCTGTGCACCCCCAGCCCTGGTGTGGGGAATCAGCTCTCGCTGCAGTGCAAACAGCCCGCCAGCCTCTGAGGCAGCCATTCATTGCACCAGTGCAATATGACAATGTTAGCATTTTTCATTTCCCTGACGTTACCATTAATAAAGCAATGATCCAAAAGAGGCTTTGCTGAGTCTGTTCTTTATGCTTCCATCACTCACAAGTAGATAATTTCACAGAGGATCGTTTTTAAATTAAATGGCGATAAAAGCGCGCTGCTGTCCTGTGCTCACTAGTTCATAGAAGTCTATCAAGTCATTAATGTGTCATGACAAACTGTGAGTTGGATACAAGAGTAATTAATTATTTGCATAAATAACAGGTTGAACTTTGTGCTTTCAGCACAATGACACATGCACGTGGCCGTGCTGGAGCCCCTGGCAGAGGTCAGGGGAGGGTGAGGCTGAGCTGGCACAGGCTGGTCCCACTCACACACTTGGGAGCTTTTGTGTTTCCAGCTCCTTCACTGATGGTTCCTTCAAGAGAGCATCTGATCTTTGGAGCTTTAGCGAACAATTATACAGATTTTCATAATCACCATTAATCACCACATATTTTTCAAGATAATTACAGCAACTATTATTTAGATTTCTCTTTTATGTGCACATTGTAGACAAGAACAAGTGCTTATTACGCTGGGTAGTGTAGAGAACTACTGTCTGAAGTTCTTTGTCATCCAGAAACTCATTATGTTAGCTGATGCTGCCTGTGAAAGTTCGTCAGCATGTTTAAATTAGGGTAGCATTGGCAGGTCTGATTATTTAAATCTGGTAGCTTGGCTAAAAATACAGTTATTCAAGAAAGATGAATTACTAATTTGACAACTGAGATTTAGTTGGAGTCTGCAGCACAGAAGGCAGCATCTCTCGAGTGTTCAGAGAAGGGTGACAATACTTGCACGGTTTCCTTCTGGCACTGAGGCTTTGAGGGGCAGGAGCAGCTTTGCCTACCTGTGCGAGGAGGCTTTGATCTGCAAGGTGCAGACACTTCATGGGTCTTCAGAAATACTTTAAAGTCCCAGCCTTTAAGGAAGTTGAAGCCTGTGTGGGTCAGTGCTGAGCTGCTCCTATGACAATGTGAGTAATGCTATAAAACTGGGACTCTGCCCACTATTTTTATTTGAGTCAGCATGTGTACCTTTGGAAAGAACTGTGCTTTGTCATTCACCAGAAGCAGTTCCTTAGTCCCCTGGTGTTGCTGTCTGCTGGTCTCAAACCTGGCACAGATTGACTGGAGGAGCCTGGTACAGCCTTTGGCCACACAAATGGGAGTGCAGCTCAGGGCCAGGGCCTGCTCTGTGAGTGTGACCCTGCCCGTGGAGGTGGTGGCACAGGGCAGGGTCTCTGCCAGCAGTCACCCTTCAGAGCCTGCCAGGAGTGCTTTAAAGGCAAGAGGGGAAAAAAACAGAGGAAAAAGGGAGAAATCAGAGGCTGCTCCTGCTGTTTATTTACAGAACAAGGGACATGAAATTAAAATGCCCTCCTAGACTTCTGGTTTCATTTAACTTTATTATTACATTAGCTGCTACTGTAAGCAGCAGTTGTGTGCTGCCTCACAGTGTGCAGCAGGAGCAGTGGTCCCCCTGGCCAGGCCCCAGTGCTGGACACCCCAGTGCTGGACACTCCAGTGCTGGACACTCCAGTGCTGGATACCCAGTGCTGGATATCCCAGTGCTGGACACCCCAGTGCTGGACACCCAGTGCTGGACACCCCAGTGCTGGACACTCCAGTGCTGGATACCCAGTGCTGGATATCCCAGTGCTGGACAGCCTAGTGCTGGACACCCCAGTGCTGTACAGCCCAGTGCTGGATACCCAGTGCTGGAT
>JAOTQZ010000776.1:10979705-11007092 GCA_026546895.1 Pogonocichla stellata
GCTGTGAGTGTCCCCCCAGCCTGGGTGCTGTCAGTGTCACCCCAGCCTGGGTGCTGTGAGTGTCCCCCCAGCCTAGGTCCTGGTCAGTGTCACCCCAGCCTGGGTGCTGTCAGGGTGACCCCAGCCTGGGTCCTGGTCAGTGTCACCCCAGCCTGGGTGCTGTCAGTGTCACCCCAGCCTGTGTCCTGGTCAGGGTCACCCCAGCCTGTGTCCTGGTCAGGGTCACCCCAGCCTTGTCCCCAGGCTGTGGGACAGCAGCAGGCACAGCTGCTCCTCTGCTCACCACCAGCTCACTGAGGTGCTGCCTGGCTCGTCCACAGGGAAACCAAACACTTGGGATATTCCGCTCGTTTGTTGTGAAATTGTTTCCTGACAGCAACAGATTTAAATGTCATCGTACAAATGGCAGACAGAAACCTTTTATGCAGTTGCAAAGTGGTTTTCTAAGATGGTTGGGTTACTGAAAGTGATTTTACTGTGCATTAATCTTATGAATGTTACTATGTTTTATATTTATTTTAGATGACCCTCCTGTATTTTACAAAGGGAAGTTTCATTGTGTGATAACTCAGTCTGTATTCTTAATATAATTTGTTAAATGAAACTTGTTTTAATCAGATAATTCTGTGTGCTTTGTGTTTTAATTTTCTGACTGAAACAACTACCTGGATCAGAAGGGTGAACTACAGAGGTGGCAAGATGATCCCCTGTAGGGAACATGCTCGTGTTTGTGGGCTTTTGTGTCCAAAACCTCTTTCTCTACAGGTATGCTGCAAAGTCAAAACAAGCTCAAATGCTGTGTTTTATGGGGCAGGGTTGGGTGAAGCCTGGCAGGAGCAGTGCCCAGCACAGCCCTGGTGCTGACAGCCTGGGGCTGCAGTGGCCACCCTGGCAGCAGTGCAGGCACCTGCCTGGCTGGGGCAGCAGCCCCAAGGGGAATGGGCTGCTCAGCCAGGGGGAGGCTAATGCTGCACTACACTGAAAACTGTTTTTCTTTGTGCTAAATTATTATTCTTCTGAACTTGACCCAAGCTAGTGGTGCACAATCTGACCTCTGGCATCTTCTCACCCCAGACAGTATTTCTGTCTCGCTTATTTTGAGTGCTCTTTGAATTAAGGAGATTAATACCCAAGTTCCCGACATTCTCTTCAGGCCTATGTTTTTATAACCTTTTGAAAGCAGTACCACTTGCTGCACAAAAAACTCCGAAGCAGCATCCTGTGGCTGCCGTGGGAGCTGTCACCAGCACCTGATGGAATGTCCTGGCAGGGAGGAGGTGCAGTGGGGAGGACATAAACCAGAGTGGGCCTGTCCTGTGCCAGCCCACGGCTCCCCAGGGCTGTGCTGCTGGGGCTGCAGCCCCTGTGTGCCCTGGTGTGGCACAGCACAGGGTGGGACACACACAGCACAGCCTGGGAGACACACAGCACAGCCTGGGCACACACAGCACAGCCTGGGACAGAGCACAGCCTGGGGCACACACACAGCACAGCCTGGGCACACACAGCACAGCCTGGGACATGGCACAGCCTGGGCACACACACAGCACAGCCTGGGCACACACAGCACAGCCTGGGACATGGCACAGCCTGGGAGACACACAGCACAGCCTGGGGCACACACTGCACAGCCTGGGACATGGCACAGCCTGGGGCACACACAGCACAGCCTGGGCACACACTGCACAGCCTGGGACAGAGCACAGGCTGGGACACAGCACAGGCTGGGACACAGCTGGGCTCCCAGCCTGGCCAGGACAGCCTCATCCCCCAGCCCTGGGCTGGCACTGGAGCTGCCTTACATCCATCATTCCCCGAGTTTGGTCCCTAGGGAGAATCTCCAGTTCTGCTCTGCTGAGTGCGTTGAGGCGGGAGCAGCCCTTTCTCTCTGGAGAGGTGTCCTGTGGCCATCCCTGCCCCAGGGAAATCTCCCAGCCCGAGGGCAGCAGCAGGGGCTGGCACAGCCCCTGTGTCATCAGAGCCTTCTCTTGGGCTTTGTGTGCCGCTGGCTTTGGTGGTGTTTTGTTTTCTTTTTTTCCTCTCCCTCCTACAGCTTTAAAAATTAACTTGCCTGGGGAGTTTCTCAAAATCCTTTCCTTTCTCTGGAATGATGGATAAGCCATGTAACTGATTGTCATGGCCCTGGGGAGGATAAACATCTTCTGCAGTTTAAAATAAAACCTCCTCGCTCCTTGGTTAATAAGTGTTGAAAGAAGCACAAACAGAGCTAACACGGGATTTCCATGACTAACAAGATGACCACATCAGTGAATGTTGTTTGGGGTTAAAAATGACTCAGCTTTTGCTTCCCCTGGGTAAGATGTTTTATCCCAGTGCAGGAAAAGCTGCCAAGAGCACTTTGAAGCTCTGGCAAAGCGACGGAGCTGGGATTGTGAACTGGGAAGTGTTTGAATGCCGGGTTAAAAAAACCCTCATAAACTCCACTCCATGTGTGCGGATTGCTGGGAGATAAAGGAGCCCACAGCTTCATCCAGCTTGTGCTGACTCTTTTCTTTTCAAAAGCCTTTTCAGATGTTTTCACTTTTCTGCTTGCTTTGTTGAAAGATGTAAAAATTTAAGACAACCACAAAGTAAACATTTCAAAACTTTCTATTCTGAAAATTAGTGACATTTTCAAAATCCCTCAAATTCCATTTCAGCACTATCAGAAATGAAGATGTTTGGGGGGTTTTTTGATTGGCAGATTTTCCAGGCAGATTTTTGTTTATTGATAACTTTTGTTTTTCAAAGAAAATAGATTTATTATTCAGTAGAAACACTAGATAAGTAGATGTCTTGTCAAAATCAAGCAGGTTTTCTTTATTAGAGTGAAATGGTAATGAACTCATCTGCTTCCAATATTTATAAAGAGTAGGGAAGGCCATTAATTCTGCTGCTTGTGAATAAAACCATCTGTGATTTCTTTCCATTTGATGTGTTTTGGTTTTAATATACATTTTTCACAAATAAGTGTAGGGATTTTTTGTGAAAATGTCACATTCAGAATCTCATAAAGAAGGAACGCAAGGAGGGGGAAACTAAATGTTTTGTTAGCTCAGTAATTTCTCACCTTGCACAGAGAGTAAAATTCCTGCCAACTTTAACACATTAGGCGACAGAATTACATGTTCGGCTCTAATGCAATCCATGACATGGAACAAGGCAAACAGAGGATGTTTGCAAGTTTGTTTTCCTTTGGGAATCACACAGCACATTTAACTTAATCTGTCCTGACACTTGAATTATAACATGAGCTTCTTTAGGGAAGCAAAGTGGTAGATGCCTCTTTTTAAGGCAAAGCAGAAGTTAATAAAACGGGCAACACGTCGAGGAGAAAAAGCCTGAATGAACACCATGCAATTCTCAGAGCAAACAGGCTCTAGTCTGGGCTTTTTCCACAGAAATGCTGGAAATCTGGTGCCATCCTTCTGCTGGGGCTGAAATTTGACCTCTAGAATTTTACTGGCTTAAAGCAAAAGCTGCAAGAATGCCCCAGGTGAAACCACTTTGTAGATGGACCTGTGAGTGCTCCATCTTACACTGAACTGAGTATCCATCCAGCTGCTCTGCCAGGATTTATTTCACAATCCTCGCAGCAGCTCGAGCGCTGGAGGCTGTGCTGGAGCTCCCTGAGCTGGAGCTGCAGGGGTGGAGGAGAGCTCTGCTCCCCACCAACACAGGGGCAGCAAAATGGGGCTTTAAGTGGCAATAGGGAAAATTCACACTGGGTACTAAGAAAGCTTCCTAGAGGGGAAGCAGGTGGAGCCTGGGAGGTTGGTGAGTCTCCACCAGTCTTTGCCAAATACACATTGGGAAGGGAAGGGAGGAGAGGCTGAGCCTGAGCAGTGCCAGGAGTGGCTCTGCCTTCCCCTGGGAGCATGGCTGGGATTTGGGTTCTCTGGGTTTGCTGGGAGGGTGACTCCAAAGCTGCTGCAGTGTCAGGAAAGCAGGAGCCAGAAGTGGCCAGGATAGCCCTGGGCCAGAGGTGGTGCTGCTGGTGCTGGTGACCATCCTGCAGTGACAAACGAGCTCAGGGAAAAGCTCTCGTGCCCAGGGCTGGGCCAAGGGCTGGCAAAACCCGAGGAGAACAAACCTGGGGATATGTGAGGATCACTTTCACGAGCTCTGGGTGGCTTCCTGTGGCTGATTGTTCTCTGGGCTGCACAAAGACTTTGTGCTTTTCCCAGCAGCACAAACCCTGTTCCCACAGTCCCCAGCAATGACCTGCCATGGGTGGCAGAAGCCAGTCAATACTCAAAGCCCTTAATGCAAGAGTTTTCCCTGTTCTAACTCTAAATTCCTTTTTCTGTCCAAATTCCTACTCATATGAACGTTTTTGGAACTTAATTATCCTTGAGGCTTCTACCTCTCTGTGAAATCTGGTTTAAATCAGTAAAGAAAAGAGTTCAAAGTTATTGGGCAGGACAGGCAGACAGACAAGCACACAGGGATCACAGGAACCTTGTTTTCATAGGAAACTAGATTAAAAAAATCCCAGAGCAGTTAGCAGCCCCTCTGGTGGCACGCCTGGTGCTGAGCAGGGCCGTGGTCGGGGGTGCTGGGGCAGGGGCAGCTGGGTCTGTGTGCCCGGGGAGGGGAGGGGGCTGCAGCAGACCCTGCCCCCTTCACCCCTTCACTCTGCTGCCTGGGCAGTGCCCTGATCCTGCAGCCTGTCTGCTGCTCCCAGCTGGATGCAGATTCATGACATCCCCCTCGCCTTGGCATGCAAACCTGTGCCTCATTTCTGCTGAGACGGGCCCTGAGGAAGTCAGCAGATGTTATTATTAAAGCATTGAGCATCAGCAGCTCCCGAGATATTGTCAGTCTGTTAATGAGCTGATCAAACTGGGGAAGGCAAGGGCTTTCCCTGCCTCTTAATAGGGAAAATAAGACCTCCAAGGTTAAAAGACTTCATTTAAACTGCACCAAGTTTATAGGTTGCAAAATGTTCTTTAATCAGTTTATTCTTAGAAGGCCCTAACTGCCCGTGAACAGGAGTGGGCATTATCTTAAATGATCCCACAAGAACACAGCAGCTCTCTCTTGGTGGGGTTCGAGGGTGTTTTGCTCCCTTAGTCTCCTTAACTGGCATTTTCCCTGCACCTTCTGCAATTCTTTTGTGAACATTTTGTGCACCATTACCCACCCTAGGAGCTCTGCCCCAAGACTCCTGATGATTTCTGAATTACTAGGTTTTGCTGTTTGAAAGTTAAACTGATTTTCCTATCAATATCTTTGTATTTGCAGTTTTGCAAATCTTAAATCCCAGCAGTTTCCCAGGGCTGCAGGAGACACCAGTTGTACAAGTAAAACAGAAATCTCCTGAATTAGGCATCTCCCTTCACTCCCTGTGTCCTCCTGACTCTGAGCCTGTCCCTGTACCTGCAGACCCTCTGGGTGCTGTTCTCCCAGTGGCAGGGGTTAATGGGGAACTTTGGGCTTTTCTCTTAACCCCATACTATCTGGAAGTCTACTTGTGCTTTTCCACCTGCAGGGATGTTTAGAAGATGGACACCAGTGATAGTGGTATTAGAGTAAGTTGGTAACAGCTAAAAGTTTGAAAGAAAACATTTATTATTTCTGCAGGAGCAGAGAAGCACAATGTGCCTAAATGTGCCTTGGCCACCATCACTCACCTGGGATAGTCCAGGAACAAACTGAAGAGCCCTTGCCTTGGGGAGCTTCATTCCATCCAGACTGCCAGCAGGTAAACAGCTGCCAAGGAGTGACCAGAGAGGGAGAGCACAGAGAAGGGCCCTTTCCTCTCTCCACCTGCTCCTTGGTGCAGGTGGGAAGGAGAACAGCAAGGTGAGGCCCCTGTGCCATGTCCCGCAGGAGCTGCTGTGTGTGGCTGTGGGCAGCCTGCCCCATGCCCAGGGGGCTCAGCAACACTTCCTCCTCCCATGGATCACTGAGCTCACACCATGCCATGATTTATCCCAGCATGGACATATTTATGCCATCTGAGAAGCAGAGCCTGCTATAAATATGTCCGTGCTCTCCCTTTTGCTATGCACCAGTGAGGAAGGGGCATGTTGTGATAAATTGACCCTGAAATATGGTGCATGTACATAGTTTCAGAGACGGGAAGGATTGGTCAGTTTGGTGTCTCTCTGTTGTGGTTCAATTTGTTATTTTTAAAGGCATCTGCTGAACTGTGGCTTCCAGGGAGCATTTCCAACATCACCGACAGTTTTAACCCCAACGTGTGTACTTGGCAGAACTTTATGGACACTAATAAACAAAAAGGCCCTCAGCTCCTCCTCAGCATCAAAGCAGGAGTGTTCTCCCCTGCTGTGGCCAGGGAGGGCAGGGCTGTGCCCGGGCAGGGCAGGCACGGGGTCAGCACCCAGGGCCAGAGCGTCCTGCAGCCCTGCTGGAGAGCTGCAGGGAGCCCCAGCTCCTGCCAGCACCTCTCACTGCTCTGGGTCTGCAGGCACCCTTCCCATCCCGGGTCCTGCCTGCTCCTCCAACAGGTAACGTGGAACAGAGAAACAGCAAACCTGCCACAGCTCCAGTGGTTCAGGGCTGGGTCTGCTGTGGAGGGTGGAGGGAGCAGGGACCCAGCGTGCCTGGGGTCCCTCTGCAGCCAGGGTGGGGCTGGGCAGGTGCAAGGCTGCGTGACCAGGTGCCAGCTGATGGTGAATGGGGGCACCTGAGCCCGTTCTCATCACCTCTCTCAGGTCTGGGCTCCATTAGCAGGTCTGCCTTGGAGCTGCTGCTGCTGCTGCTGCCTGCCTCTTCTCCTCAACTGTGAGTACCAGCTATGGTTTTTCATCTTTCAGAGGAAGTTTATAATTAGGCTGGAATTCTTCAGGCAGAGGCAAAGGCCGTGCTGGTTCGGGTTAGATTGTTTTGTTAAATTTTGAGAAGTGTTCTTCATTAAAGAATGTGTGCTGGTTTCCAGAGCAATGGCTGAGACCTTCTCCTCTCTGGTATTCAGAGCCTGGTGCGTTCTAAGCTTGACTTTCTGTTCTGTTAAAATATCTGAGGCTTGTCTTTGCTTTTGTTTTCACGAAGTTGAGCTGCTCTGGGGGAGTGCCCCAGGCTGTGGGGCAGAATCTGGGTCAGCCCAGTTTGAACTGGCCGAGGCTGGACAGGCACTGGCCGTGTGCACAGCAGGGCCTGGCAGCCCAGGAGGGGTGCCACAGCTGCTAGGAAGGGGGAGCTCGCTTTTCAAGGAGTTTTGGATGGTTGGCTGTCTCTGCACAGGGCAGAGCAAGACTCTGAGTGGGGGGACTGGGCGAGCTGGGCTCTGCTGTGGGGAGCTGCCCTTGCTCTGCTGTTTGGCTCGAGCTGTGCTGGAGCAGTGGCACTCTGGTGACACTCTGGTGACACTCTGGTGACACTCTGGTGTCTGTGGCCAAGAGTCACCCCGCTTGGTGCCCCCAAAACAGCCCAGGCATGAATCCACTGCAAGCATTTTCACCAAAAACACCTGAAGGGGTGAAGCAGCCTTTGTGCACTCCTGGTTAAACCCAGCCTGACGTGGTGCTGGTGGGGTGCAGGCTCCTTTGCTGAGCCACCAAAACCTTAGAAAACATGAAATCACTTCATGTAACCAAAAAGGGTACTGGATGCAGGCTTATTTCTGTGTTTACAGAACTATTATGAAAGAAAAAATGTTGTTTTTTTTTTTAAAAATCAAGATGGAGTATTTTTTCATAGCATAACACCAAAAGGAAAGTAGTGCAGCTTTGGACAAATTAGAAACAGGCTTGAGTATTAGACTTTACATGGATGGTACTCGGGTATTAATCCATTAAAGTAATCAAAAGAGCTTAAATAAGAATCTGAAGGCTGCAATATATATGTCAATGAACAAGCTGTAAAACTTCCTGAAAAGGTGATTTCAAAGCCATATTGTCCAAGCTTGGCAAATTGCATATTTAATTATTTTGTCAGTCCCTCTTTCTACTCTAATCTTTTGGTGAAATACCTTTAGACATATGAAATCAGTTAAGATAATTAGGGTATGATGGAATTAGGTGTTACTTGATTTTTAAGAAAGATACCATCCTCTGCCTTGGTATAAAATGTGTGCAGACCCCAAAAGCTGGACTGTATTGTAATGTTTTCTTTTCTATAAAGATCAAAGGTCTCCAGCCCCTTTCAAGATGTTTGCAGAATTTGTTTCCTAATTATCCCACATTTACTTATTTGTGTGCTGGGACATCAGAGTTAACTCTTTGATTGTAAAGATGAGATGGGACCTTCCTCCAGATGACTGCGGCCAGCAAAGCCTTGCATCTCAAAATTGTTTTTCAGATCCCGTGGCTGTTCCAGCTCTGAGGTTCTGGTGTGGGTTAGGATAGATGAGGTGTTGTGTTTGCTTGATTTTAATGCCCCAGTCCTCTACAGCAAAGATTTGGTTTTCTGCAGTAAGAGTTTACACCTTCATTAATATCCTTTACAAGTTTACAAACTCTTGGTAAGCAACAGTAAACTATTTAGGCTTTGATTTGTCTGGGAGTTGGAACTGTTTTCACCAAACCTTTATGGTCTTTCCATGATGTGGTGCCTGAGTTTCTTCAGCAGAGTTTTCTATAAAAGTTTTGAAATTAGAATTTCTTGGCTCACTTCATTGACTTTATTTTTCCCCCATCTAGAGAGATATAAAAGACTGACAGGACACCCCAGAAATGTGAAAACAGGCTGTTAGTTTTGCAGTTTCAGTTGTGAAGTTACAAAAATAAAGTTGATTAGAATAGCATGAAATCTATAAAATAAAAAGTAAAACGTTTATAGGGGAAGTCTAATATGAAACATTTTTAAACAATGTGTTTTATTTACTTTTTATACATTTCATTTCTCATATTCTTTTGAACTTTTTTGAATCCTCTCAGATGTTTCCTAATTACATTTTCTCTCCGACTCCCGTCTGCGTTTCCCTCAGAGGGGCTGGGTGTTTGGTTTGCGTTTGTTTTTCGCTTTGCAGTGTCAGCAGCGAGTTTTTCTGGGGGTGCGCTGGGCTCGGGGCTCGGGGGGGAGCTGGGTGTGACCCGCGCAGGCTGAGCCTGCGCCCCCAGACAAACCCCGGCTTGGTCCGGGGCAAAGCCGCGCACGGGCTGGCAAATAAAAGGTTTTTCCTTTCGGGAAGTGCTGCTGCCTGTTCGTGCGGCAGGGCAGGGCAGGGGACGGGAGGGAGATGGGACAGGAGATGGGCAGAGGGGACAGGAGATGGGCAAGGGGAACAGGACAGAACTGGGTAGAGGGGACAGGAGGGACAGGATGGGATGGGACAGGAGATGGACAGGGGGACAGGAGGGACAGGAAATGAGCAGGGGGGACAGCATAGAGCTGGGTAGAGGGGACAGGGAGGACAGGACAGGAGATGGGCAGGGGGACAGGAGGGACAGGAGATGCCAGGGTGGGACGGAGCAGCCTCTGCCGCTCCCCAGGGCTCTGCGCCAGCACCCCCCGCTGCAGGAGCCCCCCGAGCCCCCCAGATCTCGGGGCGGTCCCGCTCCATCCATCAGCTCCCTCGCTGCTGTTCCGGCAGGGTCAGCGCCTGGCTGTGCCTCGGAGCCTCCCGGGGTCACCCGTGCCCTTAAATGCTTTCCTGACTATTTATTTCTTTGCCATCTTAGCTCAGGTGTGAAGTTACTTATTGTAGGGGGTTTTTTTCCCCCTCTGCTTTTTAAGATTCGGGGAGATTTTCTTTAGAATTCGCCGTTTCAGTCTTTGCTCTTAAAATTGGTGTTTTGTTCATTTTTTTCCCCCCTAGTATTTATTATTTATTCACATAGGATTCTAAATTTCTCCCTTTCACACACTTTGATTGGAATAGTTTTCTTCCTCAGTAATCAGAATATTACTCATCTCCTTAGCACCCCCACATGAAGTCAGTATTCATTTCAGTATTTCATTTGTTATAATTCTTGCATTCAATAACATCACAGCTGAGCTTTTTACATTCTGTACCCAGCTCACAAAAGTGTTGGGGAAAAGGTGGGGTTTTTTAATTAAACATGCACTAAAATATATTTCCAATTCCAACAGCCATTAATAAACATTTCTGAATTGAGTGCATATCCTTTAGTCAGGGCTGGATAAAACATTTAAATTCTTAGTTTAGCATAAAGTTACAATTTTTTTTAAATGCCCAAATTCGAAATGAAAAAGCATCTCGGGTGTTTTAGTGATAGACTTCTTAAAGACTAAGAGGTCTCCTATGCACTTGGGTAAAGATTTTGACTAAACTTGAACTTTAAAGTGTCTGAGGAGCTTTTAAAGCAGTTTACCCAGTGTTTCACCCTGGGGCTGATGGAGGGGTTGAGGTGCTGCCCCTGGAGCTGCTCCTGGTGCCTGCAGAGAGACTCCGAGGGGTTTCAGACCAGTTTGATCCCATTTCATCTTGGAGATTTCTAATCTGAGCTGCTTGAGGTATCCAGAGCTGTTTATTTGGCTTCTGGCTGCAATTTTGCCTTGATACCCCTTTACTTCAAAACCACATTTAGAAAGGAAGAGGAGAAAAAAAAAATTAAAAAAAAGTGTGTGAGAGGAAAGAAATACAAAGAGATTTTACTGAAGAACTTGTGCAAGTTCTGGATTTTGAAACTAAACTCAGAAACTCCTCAAAGACACAAACTGCTGTATTGCCACGAATAACGACACGAAACATAAACTGGCAAAAGCAACTGCTGGAACAGCAAACAGCTGCAGCACATGATCTGCTGCTGGATGAGGAGCTTCCACTCGTGGTAATTGCTGTGATGAGCAGAACAGTCCTCTGCAATCAGCATCCTTGGGAAACCATAGATACAGCTCTGTTCAGAGGGTTTTAAAAATTATTTTCAAAGCTATCCTCATTGAAAAATACAAGGTAAATTATTACTGGTAAGAATTAAGGTAAAGTTTGTTTTTACTTAATTCTAAACAGATTAATAAGCTAGATTAATAAAATAGATTAGTTCCATGAAATGTCTTACCCAGGTAACTCCCTACTGAGGAAAAGGAGACGCCACGCTCCGTTCCCTGTCCCCTCTCGTGCTTTTCATTCTTTGCAATTTCTGCTGCAGTTTCAGCCAGAGCAGCAGTAAATCTATCTGAATACAGATCTCAGGTTCACCTCCCGTTTTGGGTGGACACAGGCAGAGCCAGGAGCGTTTCCCTTGCTGTCCCAGGCAGGATTTCGGGTGTCTCAGCCTCTCTGGGACAGGTGCACAAACACTTCCCCCTTGTAGGTGCTACCTGCTCTTTACTGGACGTTTATTGCAAGTCGATGCAATTTCACAAAGCACCTGCATGCAATAAAACCCCATTACATGTGTGAGGCCTTAAGGAAATTAACGGTTCCTCCCTGGGGATGCATATTTTGTTAAGATGTTTATTACAGATGAAGTGGTCCTGGGGTAAAACATTAACAAGTTGTAGAGTGATAAAAGGAATTTTATCATTGCTCAGTGACATAAATAGGAAGAAACCTTTAACTAAATCTATAAAATTCCTGTTTCCTAATGAATTTGCTTTAACTATTTATTAACTGGATGAACTTATACAGGCTGAAATTTGGGTTTTTTCTTCCTCGTCCCCTCCCAAAACCCAAGCAGAAGGCATTGTCTATGAACTGATGTGAGCTCTGGTGCTCGAAAAAGAAACTTTAGATCAATAACTTTTTTTTTAATCAATTGTTTTCCTCTGTGGGTTTAAGGCAGGGCTCTAAAACTCAGATCAGTCTTGTAACACTGATTTTAGAATTAAATGCAACATTAAAATTCCGTGTTATAGCAATGCTAACTCATATTACTGAAATTATGTGTTATATTTTAGGGTTCAGTTCCAGGAATTTATTTTTGGTTGCCATTCTTTTTTTTAGCACCATATTAATGAAGTTTTCTCTTTACCATTATTAGAGATGAAAGCAGGAGCACTGCTTTGGACTGAGAATGCTCCATCTAATTGAATTATATGAATGCAGTTAAATGTCTACTTCAGAAAGGCCATATTCACTTTCAAGATTAGTTACTCCAAGAGTTAATGGCCTATTTAAGCAACATAGTCCAAGAGCCAAACACAGGTGGGCTGTGTTAATAACTTTATTTAAACCGTTTTTTCCCCTTTTGAGAGGCACAAGCCATCCATTAATGCATTCATTAGAGTTTATGGCATAGTTCTGCTTTTCTCCTAATGACACTATCCAGACTCAGGCTTGCTTGGCTAATTTAGCCCAGCTGCCCTTTGCCTCTCAGCAACAGGTCCCTTGTTCTCCGCTCACGCAGGCTGGAGTGTCACCATGATTAGTTTTTGGTCATTGCTGCCCTTTGTGATATTGTTTTGTGCTTTCTCTGCATCAGAATTTGCTTTTTCTCCAGGCTTTTAGCGGGAGGCTTGTGTGCAGCAGCTGCTGGAAGGGGCACGGCCGTGCACAGGCACTGCCCCTCGCATTCCAATGTGATTGAATATTCTGCTTTATGGCTTGACTCTGACCAAACAAGCTCACAGGTTTTAATATCCAGCCCTGCCAGAGGTATTTGTGGAAGTTCCTCACAACTGCAGCCTCTGAGCTTGCCTGGACTTTGCAGTTTTAGGTGTGATCCAAGCATGCCTCTCCCTGATGTCATTACAGCTGTAGAATGTGGGGCTGTGCACAGAAGTGCCTGTTTCCCCCGGTAGCTGCAGTGGAGGTGACCTGTGTGCGTTCAGTAATGAATTCCCCAGGTACTAATGAACATCACAGCAGATCAGAGTGACCAATGCATCACTGGCAGAGGAAAAACCGGGGTGGGTCAGGCTGCACCGGCAGCTCCTCACACTTGCAGTTTATTTCGGAATATTTAGTTAATCAGTTTGGATATGCATGCCTGATGTTTCTGGGGGTCCTGCGTTAGCTGTTGGCTTCCAATCTGAAATACCACCTCTGATAAACTGGAGCAAACCGTGGGGGTTGCCTCGGCCATCATGGCCAGACGTCGGGATCACAGTGCCACTGAGCTGTGGCGAGCACAGGGATGAGGGTTCCCAGGGGCTTCCTGACACGGATTTGCAGCAAATACCGGCTTAGAACACGCCTGTACCTGCACCTGCACCTCGTGATGAGTAGCACAGCTTCTGCAGGATGGCAGTGATGCTGCAGGGGTGGCGCTGTCACGGGCAGGGGTGGCACTGTCACGGGCAGGGGTGACACTGTCACGGGCAGGTGTAGCGCTGTCACGGCCAGGGGTGACACTGTCACCGCTGCACGAGCTGTAGGAACCTCACTGCAGACGCTTCACTTGCAAACTGCCGGTCAGGGTGTTTCCTTTCGCTGATCTTTACAGCGGCACGCGTGCATTTAATCGTCATCATCCTCATCATGCCCGTTGCCCACTGATCGCTCTGTTCGTTACCTGGTCACAGGTAATCCTGCGGGCGCGTTCTGCCTGGTCAGGGCTGCAGTGGGCCGGCCCTGCCCGCAGGGAGCGGGGTGCCCCCTGTCCGTGCCGTGTCCCCGTGTCCCCCTTTCCGTGTCCCCCCGTCCCCGTCACCGCCCCCGCGTGTCCAGGCGCGGCCGCCAGGGGGCGAGCGGGGGCGCCGCACGGAGTCACCTGACCTGGGACACACCTGTGTGTGACCCTGGGACACCTGAGAGTGACACCGGGACACACCTGACCTGGGACACCTGAGAGTGACACTGGGACACACCTGTGTGTGACACTGGGACACTCCTGACCTGGGACACATCTGTGTGTGACACTGGGACACCTGAGAGTGACACCGGGACACACCTGACCCGGGACACACCTGTGTGTGACCCTGGGACACCTGTGTGTGACACTGGGACACACCTGCCCTGGGATCCCTGTGTCTGGCAGTAGGAGACAGACCTGAGACCTGTTATGAGAAATTCCCATTAATTCCTTTCCCTTTATCGTTCTTCTTTATTTAATGTCTTTTGGCAGACTTTTTTACATGGGCATGTGAGTTCCCCTTGTCTTCTGCAATATTCTATCAATTAATTAATGTTCTCAGCAACTTTGAATGTAAAATCTCACTCTGCAAAAGGGGCCCCACAAGCACCTACAATATTTCTGGATGAATTGGAGCAGGATGTTGAAATTGTAACATCTTGTGACCTCAATGCTTTTATCTACAGGAGCAGTGAAAGAGTTAATGCATTAGTTAAAAAGATTTTTAGCACTGGTCTGAACTGAGGCTGACAATCCATTACTCATGACTCCTCAGAAACCTGGCCTAGTTCTTTTCTTTCTTTTGTGATTTACAGATTTTTACACCAATTGTAAGCACTTTGCAGTTGGATTTTTATTAGAAACGCCAAAGTGAGGAGTTACGGTTTGAGACTCACAATGAGAAAAGCGTTCTGGTGTTTTGCAGATCCTTTTCATCTGCTGTGTCCCCTGCTCAGGGCAGGAGCTGGGCTGTGTGTGCAGGTGAGCTGGGCTGTGTCAGGCCAGGCCCCTGGGGTGCACCTGTCCCCCAGGCAGCTCTGGGCACGAGGCAGAGCCCTGGCACAGCACACTGAGCAGGCAGGTGGCTGCAGGGATTCCAGCAGAGACTGGGGTAGGTTTTAGGGGAAACACCTTCCCAGAAAGGGTGGATCATCAGCCACAAGGTGCCCGGGGTGGAATCCTCAATCCTGGAGGGATTAAAAGTGACACAGATGTGGCACTTGGGGACAGGGGTCAGTGGTGGCCTTGGCAGTGCTGGGGGAGCAGTTGGACTCGGTGGCCTTTGAGGGTTTTTCCAACCTGAGCAGTTGTGTGATCTCTTGGCAGTGATGGGATGGAGACCCTGAGTGCCCAGGCAGCCCCAGCAGGGCTGGGTGTGAGCCTCAGTGTGAGCTGAGCTAAAAGAGCTCGTGAGGAGTTATTTTGGGATTGGCTGGAGGCTGCAGAGCTCCCTCCCTGCAGCAGCTGCCCTGGCTGGTGTCAGAGCAGCTGCTCACTGCTGCTCCCAGCAGCTCCTGACAGAAAAGAATTGCAAAGAGAGCTCCTGCAGCTCCAGCAGTGCCTCTGCCCGCAGGGTTTATTGCGTGGCTGAGGGTGGTTAGAGAGTGGTCCCTCGTCCAAAAAGCATTCGGGTGCAGTTGCAGCTCCTTGGCTCTGGAAGGACAACTGCAACCAGAGACAATTCTTCATTGTGGACAAGAGAATTATGAGGTACAAACGAGTGTGCACAAGAAAGTTCATAAATTACTGGGGATTAGCATCAGTGATGGGTAGATCTGCGGTGTGCAGCCTTCGCCCGGCAGAACAGGCAGGATCCTGCACAGTGTTTGTCACAGATCAGAAACAACAGCCCTCTGACAGATGCCACGTAGATCTTCATCTCCAAATTCACCCATCTGAGGAACATCTGTGTGCTAGGCTGGCAAATCTCAAGGAATGCTCTGCCAAGCAGCCTCCTTCCGCTTTTATAGCTCTGTAATCCTCCCTCCCCCTCCGAGAGGCGCGGGAGTGTGTGCGGCTCTTCAGGAAAACCGGGTGGGTCCGGGAGGAGTCTGCGAGGAAAAGATTCATGGCACGATCAAAAAGCACCCAGGCCTTTTACAGGCAGGGCTCAATAGGTGCTTCAGGCAGCTGTAAATAACCGTGAGGAGGCAGGGAGCAGATTAAAGAGCTGAGAGCTGCGGGCTGTGATGGGTTAGGGGGGACAGAGAGCCCAAATTGGGGACAGAGAGCCCAAATTGGGGACAGAGAGCAGGGGCTGGGGACAGAGAGCCCAAACTGGGAACAGAGAGCCCAAACTGGGGCCAGAGAGCAGGGGCTGGGATAGAGAGCAGGGGCTGGGACAGAGAGCCCAAATTGGGGACAGAGAGCAGGGGCTGGGGACAGAGAGCCAGGGCTGGGGACAGAGACTCGGGGCTGGGACAGAGAGCAGGGGCTGGGACAGAGAGGCAGGGCTGGGACAGAGACTCGGGGCTGGGACAGACAGCCCAAACTGAGGACAGACAGCCTGGGCTGTCCCACCCAGCAGGGATGCTCCCTGTCCCTGTCCCTGTCCCTGGGCAGAAGTGTCCCCAGCAGCAGGACAAGGGGGCCCTGTGGCCATAGCTGCTGTCCAGAGCCCAGGGCTCTGGCTCTTGGCTCAGGCCCCTCCTGTTCCCAGTGTGGTTCTCCCTCTGTCCCCGAGCTGGCACAGCCCTGCCAGCTGCAGGGGTGGTGCCCATGTGGAGCATGGCACAGGTTCAAGGGCAGGTTTGTCTCCCCCATCACCTGTGGGTGAACTCCCCCAAAGCTCCCTCCTGTGCCTCCACCCCTCTGGAGTCACCAGCTCCTGTACTTGTTATAAAACAAGGCCCATTTCCCCAGGGAATTTGGAATTTGAAATAATTCTGGGTAGTCTATGGATTTTGCATACAGTCTGCAGCAGCCACTAGGGATTTTTTTATTGTTTTGTTTTTTGTTTTATTTTGAGAGAGACCTTTTGGAGAAGTATTACTTGCCTAGAGGCTGTCCCAATTTTTTCCATTTGTGCAGGCAAAGGAATATTGGTGGGGAGGGGCACAGACACACGCAGCACCCTGAGGGCTAAAGATGTTTCATAGGAAATTGTTGCTTTCAGTCAGATGAAAGCAGATCCCTTTAATTTTTCGTCAGTGCACGCAAGGTACAAAGTTGTGTTTAGGTGTGCTGATGTTATCCCCGGGGTCCAGGCTGGGTCTCTGTGGGGCTGGCTTGGAGCTAGTCTGGAAATGAAATGTTAAAGGATATCAGAAGTGTTCTGTTTGGGAAGAAGTGTCCCCAGCAGTTTGGGGTCACAGAGGGGCTCTCAGCTGTGCTGGGGACACGGGGACAGGCCATGGGGAGCTCTGGCCCCTCTGGTGGGCAGTGGCTGCCTGGCCCTGCTCACCTGCAGCTCTGCCCTGGGCCACAGCCAGCCCCAGGGAACCCTCACCTGCTCCCTGCCTGCACCCACAGCCCTTGGCTCCCCTCCTGCCAGCAGGGAAGGCAGCACGTTTGCTTAACATTTGAGGGCATGATTTATAAACAACCCTTAGTGCACCTTTTAACCTCTTTTTTTCATTGTTTAAATTTCAAATTTTTTGGATGCAAGCTCCTTAAATCAGTTCAATATGCTCTGAAGGGCTTTGCTAGAATTTGGGCTGAATTGTTTCCAAATGGAAACACAGCTCCAAAAAAGCAGCATGCCAGTGATTTTAATTGACTCTCTACTGTGTGTGTACCCTTAAATAATTGAAGTGTTTTCAATACTCATAGGTGCCTCAGTTTGGCAGTTGTTTGGGTATAGGCCTAAAAAGGCAGAGTGTAGAAGCCTTTTACCTTGGGCTTCACAAGGGATTCCCTCTGGGTTTAACTGGGATTCCTGTGAAGCTGTGCAGAACATTGCCAATGAAACTGGAAACCAGGTGAGCTCCTGGTGAACCTGTGTGGGGTTTGGCATGACCCCAGTGGTTTGGGAGGTTTTGGATGAGAACCAGGAAAAAATCACTGATTTCACCTGACCCTTCTTTGTAATTTTGGAGTTTTCTTTACTTGAAAGGAGAGTGAAAACCGAGAGCCCTCGGTTTCTGTCTGGGGCTTTCTTGAACAAGGCAGACTGAGAGCCAGATTTGGGGATTGGGCTGTTTCTCCCTGCAGGATCTGTGATGTTCTCTGCTGGCTCCTGCACCCGGGCAGGTGACATTTCTTCAGTGTCCTCAGCACAGGCCTGAACTCTGCTTGCAAACAAGAGAACAGGAAATTCTCACCTAAACACCTTAGCACTGCCAGATTGGCTCTCATCAAGTTTTACTGAAGTGAATTCCTCTCAATCCATTTAATATAACATTTCACAGGCGTGATTTTTAACTCCTGGGATAAGAGACACAAGGTGATGTCTTGTACAAAAGCTGCTTTCTTGGGAAACAAAGTACTCTCAGCTCAACAGGTGTCTGTTCCCCTTGTCTGGCTGCTGACTTTCCTTCTCGTTTTTCAGAGGCACCTGCCCCTGCCCCTGCAGACCCTTTCCAAGTCAAGGGGCTCTGGGGAGAAGAGAAAATTAGAAAATGGAAGGAGGATTCTTTCTCATGTCTTTCCTTTTTTTCATGAGGAAAACTCTATGGTGAAAATTATAGTTTTCTGTTGATTGTTTTCTTTTAACAATCAGGGAAATAGCAGTTACTATTTCATGTCCTTGCTCCTGTTTAAGGCTCCTTTACTAGAGTGGAAAGGGAGAACTTGGGGGTTTGTTTGTGCTTGTGCTCAGTCAGAGAAATATCTGATATTTTTATTTTCCTGTGAGAAGGGAGCTGTGGTTCAGTAGTACAAACACTGTAAGCATGCTGAAGAAATGCCCAAAGCATTCAGAGCACACGTGTGATCCCGTGGCAGCTCAGTCTCAGCTGAAGCACCTCGGGGTGCTGCTCAGGGCACCTGGTTTTGCTCCTGTGCACTCGGTTTCCTTTGAGGTGCTGCACCCACAGCCCAGGGCCAGGAATCACTGCTGGGGTTCCACAGCCCTCACTGCTCTCACACCTGGGTGCAGGTCCCAGTCTGGGCACACGCATGGCACCCAAGGGGTTAACAGCTCTGGTGTGGGTCTGCTATTGCATCTGTGCCTCCAGTCCCAAAAACTCTGCTGTGAAACCCAGATCCAGGCCAAACTCTGCCAATCTCAATATTTCATATCACAGCTTGTGCTGTAGGCTTCTGTTATGGATAAAACAAGCAAGGTTTGGTTTTTAAAGTGTTTTACTGCACAAATCATAGAACCCTCACTGGCAGTGATCTCCCACCCCTCCCATCACAGCACAACCTGGCTGTGTGCTCAGGTTTCAGATTCCCCAACGTCCCCAGGACTCAACGCACCAGGCAAGACAGGGATCTGGCCCATCATACTTGCCTGAAATGTTTTCCTGGATACAAAAGGTGCATTTCACACACTCTTTTGATGGTGTGTGAAATCACTTTCCAGCTTACCTGTTTCTGCATCATGGCAGGGCACAAAGGTATCCCATGGATTCTTCCATCATTCCTTGCTGGACAGGAAAGCAGACTGGATGAGCTGTACCAGAGTTAAATATACATCTGTGCATATTTTGGAGCCCAAAGCATCACCTGCTCCTGCAGCACTCCATTCCTGGGATTTCACTGTGCCTTGGTACACATTGTTCAATCTCCTCGTGTCTGGGAGCCAAACCATCAGGAGAGCATCTGGGCAGAGCAGCTCACCCCTGGCATGCAAGCTATGCACGTGGGGAAAGATGCTGAGCAAAAAGGAAAAACCTTGGAATTTCCACGGGCTGGGAGTCATGCTGCCCCAGGCAGTGTCAGAGGATGAGTGGTCTAGAGGCACAGAGCAGGCAGCCCTTTCTGGGGCTGCCACAGCCCCCATCCTCCTGCCCAAATACTGGCTGCACAGCATCATCTGGGGCTGCATCTGCAGGGCACCCAAGGCAGAAAAACTCGGGGGATTTGCTCATTCTGCTTCCTGCTGCTCCCTTCTCTGTGCCCCCGAGCATTTTGTCTTTCCCTGCCTCGTGTTTGGGTCCCAGCAGGGCTCAGCTGGCCAAAGGGCTGGTTCAGTTGTGCTTTAACCAAACCAGTTACAAAACCTCTCCTCTCTGTGGTATGGCAAAGCAAACTTCAGGTGAATAGAGACAAACTTCTATCCAAGCCGAGGAGGAGCCACCTCTGGGAGCATCCAGGGGTGTGTGTGGCAGGAGGTGCTGCTGCTCTGGGCTCCTGCCCCTGCACAGGCACTGCTCTGGCCCTGGGCAGGCTGGGGAGCAGGAGAGCAGCCAAAGCCTTTGCACTTCTGGCTGCCAGTCATGCCCTCAGTGTTTTGCCTGTCCCTGCCACTGCCCACTGCAACAAGCAGCTTTTCCTGCAGCTTAATTGCCTTCCTGCTTTCTCCTGTGCCCTGAGCTCCAGGAGCGGAGGGAGAGTCTCATCTTGGCCAGGAATTAATAGATAGCAAAGCTTCTCTGCTCTAGCTGCTGACATGTTTCCAACCTGGAGTAATTAAGAAGTATCAAGCATCTTGGAAAGCAGTTGTCTCCCATTAGATTTCCTGCATGATCTCCAAGTCAAAGAAATCAGATAAGATGTGGTGATGTTGGGGAATGTTTATACAAACCAGACTCACCCTTCTCACATGCTGCATACACGAATCCATTACAGCACTCATCTCTCAGCAGACATCTCAATAAATAGCCTCTAATGTACGAAATAATTAAATCCTCCTCATCTCCCTCTTTAAATCCTTCTTGTGCTCCATTTCTCCATTGTGCTGTTCCAGCAGGTCCTGGGGGTGATCACAGTGCTGGGTGGTGTGGTGGGGCTGGCTGTGACCATCTCCTCTGTGCCTGCCTTGGGGTTCTGTGGCCATCTCTGGGTGAGTGGCCAGCTGGCAGCAGTGTGAGCTGTGACTCCAGGAGCGCCAGGGGCAGGGAGAGCCCTGGCCTGTGCCCTGAGTGCTGTGCCTGCACTCTGGGTGCTGTGTGCACACCCTGGAGCTCTGGGGTGGCAGCAGGTCACTCAGCTGCTGCTGGGGGCTGGCCAGGCTCGGGGTGGGGCCGGTGGCCAGCACAGCACAGGGGCTCAGCTGCAGGGAGCCTTTGATGGCTCTGCTCTGTTCTGCTCTGCTCTGTTCTGTTCTGCTCTGCTCTGCTCTGTTCTGCTCTGTTCTGTTCTGCTCTGCTCTGCTCTGTTCTGTTCTGCTCTGCTCTGTTCTGTTCTGTTCTGTTCTGCATGGGGCAGGGGCATTGCACAGCCTGGGGACGAGGGGGGGCTCCCAGGTGAGCTGCAGCTCTGGCCAAACTCCCCAGACTGCAGCTGCCTCCTCCTCCCTCTCTGCGCAGCACAGAGGGGCAGGGCTCAGCTCTCCCAGCCCCAGGGCACGGTACCTGCAGGCAGCCCCTGCTGGCTCTCACACCTTGCAGCTTGTGGCAGGAAATACAAGTGTTCTGAGCTTTCTCTCTGTCACACACACAGGACATTTGCACGATATAATTAATTGCACCCACAGTGCAAATATGCAAGAGGAAATAAATAGTTTTAAAGGTGCATAATGTCTGGGAAGCGTGCGCCGATCTCCGGGGAGCAGCTCGATTTCCTGAATGCATTTTGAAACTACCACTTCTGACAGGTCTCAGTGTTTCTACAAGCCATTTTCCCATCAGTTAAAGAACCCACTTCAAGCCCGAAATAAGGTTACCAATGTTTTCTAGTATTTTTTTATTAACCACCTCCACCATCTTGTAATTTAAAGCACCTGTCCATTTAAATTTTCCTCCTGACCTACTAAATAACCCTGCATGATACATACAATGAAACTAATGGCTTTTGGATGATGTTGTTGAAAACTAGCTTATGAAAAGTGAGTTGAATGAACCACACTGCAGGAAATCCTTTTCATACCCCCTGGAAAACTGAGCTGGAACACCTTTCTGGTCCAGAATTTGGGGCTGAATTCTTACACAGTTATCACTCACTTTGCACTTGAAAAATGAGGACTGTCTTGTGATTCCTTGTGTTGCTGGTGTCACTGTGCAGCCCTTCCCGTGGTATTTTTGAGGAATGCCAGAGGCTTGGCACGCTCAGGAGCACTTGCCCACTAAAGGCAGCCGTGCACAGAGATTGTCTGCTGCCTTCTGCTTCACTTTCTCTTGTTCTTACAAAAACAGAAAGCTTTGGCTTTTGTCGAGGAGGAGTGAGTAGATTTTGTCCCTGCTGGAAAAAGAGCAGCTCTGTGCCTTCACTCAGTTTCCACTCCAGTGTTTGTGAATCCTAAAGCACGAGCCTGGTGAGCCCCTGAGGGGCGTGGGCACCGAGTGCTTGTGGTGCTCCAGGTGCCTGCAGAGGAGTCTCTTGGGTCTCTCGGGACTGGCAGTGACAGCACAGGTGTGTGGGAGGCACAACTGCAGCCAGGAGGCCACAGAAATCAGGAGCTTTGTCTTTTTGTGGGAAGCCACCTCTGCTGACAGGAAGGCATCGTTATCCACATCCTGCGAGCGCCTGCCACGGGCCCCGAGATTGTCACAGCAAGCAAGGAAAGGATGGTTCAGGAGTTAGGTAATGATGTGCACTGAGAACTGGAGACTGCAGAGATAAAAGGCAACTAGTAGCAAAGCATAAAGACTGACACCACTTAAAAGGGCAGGAGAAGTAAAATGGCTAGACACATCATAGCCCTAATGGGAAACACATGAGAGATGTTGATCAGAGAATGCTGGCAAACAGATGAGGTCTCTGAAAAAAAAAAAAAAGGGGGGGGGGAAGGAGGAAACAGAAAACAAGATGGAAAGATAAAATTTCAAAGCAAGCCCTAAATGGATAGCAGTTCCAGCTAATAGGAAGACCTGTAGTGATTTTGCCAAGTAGTGCACAGAGAAGCTGATGCTCATTAATATCTTGATAAATTTATTATCAGACAATTCAGTCCTGTCAATGTCAATTCCCTCCAAGAGATTAGAGGTGGTTAATGCGGGTAAAAGCAAGTGAATTCCTAAAACCACTGATCCTCCTTGTCTGCATCTCCATATAATAAACACTCAGGAGTTAACTATGGGAAAACAGCTTCCTACCTGCTGCACTTGGTGGGAAAGGCCCTTTGGAACCCACCCTGCCCACGAGGAGCTGGAGGGACAGATCCAGTGCTGCTGTGGGGAGAGGGCAGCAGGGCCCAGGGGAGAGTCCCTGGAACACACTGGCTGGGTGTGCATTGATGTAAAAACTGCCTCTGCACAGCCCCAGCTGAGAGGGACAGCAGCCGCTGAACCTCATGGAGAGAGAGAAAACTGAATTTCAGCAGTGCTGTCTACTCCTGCCACCACCTGGAGAGCTGCTCCTGCATTTCCCCATTGCCTTTGGAAGGACATGTAGGTTCTGACCCTATGCTGAAGTCATTCACAGGGCAGGGAGTCACTAACTTGTAACTCACTGCAAGCAGGACACGATAAAAGCACAGAAGTTAGTGAGAGCCAAAGGCTTGGCTGTCCCACAGGCAGCACAGCTGTGACAGCCTGCTCTGCACACTGGAATCATCACAGCCAAGGCAGAGCTCTGGGGAGAATTCCTACATTTGCTTTATGCAGTTTGATATACCTTGATTTAAAAAAAAATAATTACTCACGCCTTACGCTATCTTTTGCAATGAGGCTGACACATTTTAAAACTAAAAATACTCTTCTTACATTTTTAATCAGGCTTCATTATGAATGGCAGATGCTTGAAACTGAAGTGAAAATCATCATCAGTTGTATTTATTGGCTAAATTCCTGCAACACTCAAAGCCTGAGAAAAATCAAACATGTTTGACAGCTGGTATGAATGAAAGGAAAGGATAAATCTTACCCTGACAGCATGCACCATATTTATCATAAGCTGTTAAACTCAGGGAAGCATCAGCCTTCCACTGGAATACCATCAGTGCCCTGACAGGGCCCCTGAGCAGCTACTGGGGGCAGAGCTGGCAGCGTGTGCCAGTGCAGCTGTGCCAGGCTGGGCTGGGCTGTGGGGCAGGGCTGAGCTCACCAGGGGGCTGGGGCAGGGCTGGGGCCATAGCAGAGCTGGTGCTGGGCACTGTGGGGCAGCACAGCCCCCTGAGCACAGCTGGGCACTGGGGCAGCACAGCCCCCTGAGCACAGCTGGACACTGGGGCAGCACAGCCCCCTGAGCACAGCTGGGCACTGTGGGGCAGCACAGCCCCCCTGAGCACAGCTGGACACTCTGGGGCAGCACAGCCCCCTGAGCACAGCTGGGCACTGGGGCAGCACAGCCCCCTGAGCACAGCTGGGCACTGTGGGGCAGCACAGCCCCCTGAGCACAGCTGGATACACTGGGGCAGCACAGCCCCCTGAGCACAGCTGGCTGTCCTGCACCCCCAGTGTGGACGTGCTGGGCATGGGGAGAGCTCCTGGCTCCTCGTGAGCCCCTCACTTGGCAGCAAGCAGGCAGGTGTCTGCTGGCCATGGTGGCTCAGGTGGCTCCAGGAGCAGAGGGAGCTGCTGTGGCTCCAGCCCCGGGTGTGTGGGGCAGGAGCTGAGCAGGGGGAGCTGTGAGCTGAGCTGGGAGCTGGGCTGGGAGCTGGGCTGGGAGCTGAGCTGGGAGCTGAGCTGAGCTGGGAGCTGAGCTGGGAGATGGGAGCTGAGCTGGGAGATGGGCTGGGAGATGGGCTGGGAGCTGAGCTGGGAGCTGAGCTGGGAGCTGGGCTGGGAGCTGAGCTGGGAGATGGGCTGGGAGATGGGAGCTGAGCTGGGAGATGGGCTGGGAGCTGAGCTGGGAGATGGGCTGTGAGCTGAGCTGGGAGCTGAGCTGGGAGATGGGCTGGGAGCTGAGCTGGGAGATGGGCTGGGAGCTGGGCTGGGAGCTGAGCTGGGAGCTGGGCTGGGAGCTGGGGGCAGCCAGGGCCATCCCAAGGCAGCCACAGCTGCTGCTCCTGGGCAGTGGGCGACCCTGCAGCCCTTGGGTAAGCAGGGGATGATTGGTATCTCCTCCATCAGGGCAGCAAGATGATTTCCCAGTAATTTAAGTACAGAAAGATAAAGTTTCAGCTAACTTGTTAACCTGATTGGTGAGCACTAACTCCAGTGTCACATTTCACCTCCGAATAATTGGGGAATTGTGATTTTTGTTCATTCCCTCTTCACCTGTGGGTCAGAGGTCCCTGGCATGTCCTACAGCATTTGAACAGCTGGTTTGAGGTAATGCTGTGTGCCAGTGCCTCAGAGCTGGGCAGGTTCCCTCACTGTGGGTGACCTCTCCATCCCACCTCGAGAGCATGGTGTGCCTCAGTGCTGATTCCTCATCACCCACAGCTATGTGACTCTAGGAGACATTTGCAAACTCTTTGTTGATACGTCTTTTATGGGCTAATATTGCTTGAAGACTGTCTGTAAAATGTATTTCTAAAAAGAACACTGAAAAAAGCCTGTCTAAAATAGAAATGCATGTGTTACAGAAAAATCCCATTTTACTACCAGAAATTTTCAGATTATTATTTAGATCTGTTTTCACTTGATTTTACATGATGCAGATTTATTAGATTACAATTAAATATTGAGGTCAAATAATTCTGCAAATAAGTGATTCACTGTGCTTATAACCCCATTATCTATGTCTATAGCAGTTGGTACATAATAACTTAAATATTATATTATCAATCCCAGCTGGGGTCAGGGTCTGTGGGCAGCTGGGGTCAGGATTTGTGGGCACTCTGGACCTGTTGCAGTCAGTCCTCTGCTCTCTGGGACAGGCCCTTGTGCTGCTCCTGCCCATGGAGCGGGGCAGGGTGCCAGGGACAGGCGGGCTGGCTGGCCTGGGGCTGCTGGGTCTCTCTGCCACTCTCCTGTTTGCAGAGCAGTGCTTTATGCAGAACCATGGCATACACAATGTGTAAACTGTTGGGAAAGGAGAAAATGATTTGGGGTTGAGCGCCTTGTCTGAACTTTGTCCTTTTCTCAAGCAAAAGAAAATATTATTTCACCTTTTAAAGAGCCACACATAATAAGAGGCAAAATGTCAAGACCAGTGTTGATATAAACCCCCAAGGAAAACAAACTCTATGTGACTTCTCCAAAAGGTCTCACTTCCTCACCCCTCTCCCCTAGTTTAAACAGATTCAGTAACTGAGGAGGAAGGGGGGAGGGAAGGCTCTTCTCTGGTGGCTGCTGAAGGTCCTGTGCATGGCCCCACTTGTGCCCATCCTTGGTGCAGGGGTCTGGTCCCACAGAGTGGCAGAATGCACAGCCAGGGTGGGGAAATCTCTGACTCCCAGGGGCAGCTGGCTGCAGGAGGCAGGGCAGGGCAGAGGCACAGTCCATCTCGGCACAGGGCTCTGTGCTGGCACTGCCTGTGCTGTGGGAGGTGTCCCCAGCACAGCTGGGCACAGCCCAGGCTCTGTTACCTGCTTGGGTCTGCTGGTTTCCCCGAGGAGTTACATGAGGTTAGAGCTGGTGGCTCTGAGGAATGAGAACTTGCTCGTGTGTCGGGTCATCCTGCTGTGGTATTACTTCAGTCAGGGGTACACTGAGGCCTGAGGCCCCCTCAGAAGTGCACTGCACGTTTGCACAGCAAGTTGCTTGTTTTAAATGGCATGTATCTGCTTGCTGGGGACAGACTAAAGTTCTTCCAAAGCCACTCAGCAGGTAGCCTGAAACACGAAATTCCCAATGACAGTGCTGTTACTGGGGAACACAGAGACTAATTCCTACCCACTGCCTCAGTAACTGTCACGTGGTGCAACACAAAGTGCAGAAATTAATAATTAATGGCCTTGAAGAGGCTTCAGAAGAGCTGTGCTATTACGTGATCAGAACCAGGATAAATCACAAGCAATTCAGAAGTATATTCCCAGGTTCACTCATAACCAGCCTGGTATTTGGAGTCGCTTTGGGAGCAATAAATGACAGAGAGTCCATATTATAAAAATAAACATGAACTTAAGTGGCAAGGATTCATTTAAACCAAAAGGGAAAAGACTTCTCTACTTGCACTATCAGTTTAACATAAGTAGGGCAAGTTTTACCTTGGAGTATTTGCCCCATGCTGGGAGGAGGGGACCATAGTGTAGGGAACTGCTTGACACTGGCTGCTTCACTTCAAAGGTTTTTAACTAAACTCTCTAAAACATGAGCCTCAAAATGCTGTTCCAAAGTGAAAATGAAAGGCAAAATGCAGCTGTTTGTCTTATGGCACTTTTACTCAGTTTTTCTTAAATGTGACTGTGATCCCCCCATACACAGTACTGGGGTTTTGTCACAGGCACCATGACATTCAATACAGCCTTTAGAACTCCACCCCAGGAGCCCTCAGCGAGATTCCCTGCACTGAGGTTCCCGTCCTTGCACTCACAGCCAGAACTGAGTGCCCTGGTGCTGCTCTGAAGGCAGGAGGAGCTCAAACTTTACTTATTGACATTAATGGTTTAAAGCCACCTGAGTGGATTTTAAGAAACTGGCTTGAAGCTTTTTGCTGAATAAGAATTTGCCCCAAAATGCTTGTTGAAGTTTGTATGACGACAGGCTTTTCCAACCTGACATTCCTTTTCTCCCTTTGGTAATAACAATCTTACAATAACCCCCCAGCACAGACCAAAAAACACCAATCAATCAATCCCAGTCATTTGTTCAGTCCAGCTGAGTGTGAAACGCCATCAGCCCTGTGCTTGGTGGTGCTGGCAGGGGCACAGCCTGGCTCTGCACTCAGGTTCTTGTCACAGCCTGGCTCTGCAACCACACTCTTGTCACAGCCTGGCTCTGCACTCAGGTTCTTGTCACAGCCTAGCTCTGCACTCAGGTTCTTGTCACAGCCTGGCTCTGCACTCAGGTTTGTGTCACAGCCTAGCTCTGCGCTCAGGTTTGTGTCACAGCCTGGCTCTGCAGCCACACTCTTGTCACAGCCTGGCTCTGCACTCAGGTTCTTGTCACAGCCTAGCTCTGCGCTCAGGTTTGTGTCACAGCCAGGCTCTGCACTCAGGTGTGTGTCACAGCCTGGCTCTGCACTC
>JAOTQZ010000776.1:11034324-11051932 GCA_026546895.1 Pogonocichla stellata
GTTCTGGGCACGGCACTGGGCACGGCAATGGGCACGGCAATGGGCACGGCTCTGGGCACGGCAATGGGCACGGCAATGGGCACGGCAATGGGCACGGCTGTGGCCACTGCACTGGTCACTGTTCCGGGCCATTTCGGGCAAGCGGGAGGGCTCCCGGGGCTCCCGGGGCTCCCGGGGCTCCCGGGGCTGCTCGGGGCTCCCGGGGCTGCTCGGGGCTCGCTGTCCCCGCTCCTGCCGGGCCGGAACTCCGCGGCCCTTGGGGCAGCTCGGGGACAGGGTGCACTGTAAATACAACAGCGACAATTCAGGGCAAAATTAGAAAAGGATTTGACACTGCTTGGGCCAGCTTGCACCGTGCCACAAGTTGCATAAAACGCAGAGTCAGAGAAAGGCTGTGGATTTCAAAGCCCAGCAAGATGGACAAAGGCCGCTGCTGCATCCTCTGTACAAGGTGTACAAGGGCAAATGACAGACTTGCAAAAACCAGAAAAATTCTTCTCTTTGCCTACAGTTTTTTCCCCACATAATAAGTCATGTTAATGCTCGAGTTAGGTAAGAAACAAGCAAATAAATAAATAAAACAGAGAAGTGACTTGATCAGCAATCTCCAGTAAAGGTAAACAAACCAGGTATTGCTCTGGTATGGTTTGGTGCGGTAGGAAGGGGGTTTGGCATGATTTGGGGTGATTACATTACTCATCAGGCAAAGATTGACTCATAATGAAATGATAGTTTCTTGTTCATTGCAGACATGAAATTTCCACATTTGTTTTGAAACAAAGGACAAGATTAGTTGTAAGTAACCATGTGTTGTGAGCCCCAGCAGCTGAGTCTGCAGCAGCCAAAGGAGGGAACTATAGGAGTCTCGAGATAAATGGGTGCAATTAGGAACAGAATTTTCCTTTCTCCAGGTGAATTGAAATAACTAAATGAAGTGGGCAGGAAGTTTTTATTGAATATCCACCTTGCAGACTGTGTAGTTGTGGTTTGGTATAGCCAAAGCTATGAATGAGAACTGATCTTTTTGATAAAAAAGTATTAGAATTTATTTAGAAAGCAGAGGTGTTTTCTGAGTTACAGTATTTTATAAAATGTAACAGGGAGATAACCTCATTTTGCAGCAGTGGAGCCTTAACAGCACTGGTTACATTTGGGAAGGAGACATCACTTTTCTCCATTAGTAACTAAGTTAAAAAATACATTAAGTGCTTCACATCTAACTTAAAATAAATGTTGAAACTCAAGCTAGACTTCCAAGTCTGAGAGGAGAGAGTATAAGAGAAAAAAGATGTAAATACTCGTAAGGCAAAATGAGCCTGAGTTTTTGTTTGGAATGCAGTGTTGGTGTTTCTAACATGCTAATATAGATCTGAATCTTCAGCGCCTTGTTCAGGTAAATTATTCACTGGTTTTAGAAGCCTCTTTAAATTCAATAGAAAATCGAGACATACTCTGGTTTTTTCCATTAAAAAAAATATTTTTACATATCAACCTTACGTGAATTTTACATTCCTGGACTTGCTTTAGCTAGACTTGCACTTCTCGAGCACAATGCTGCCTTCCCTTCTGCACTTGGGCAGAGCTGCAGCTGCTCTGAGAGCCGATCCCAGCCGTGGCTGCTGCACCCCGAGCCCCGGCCCTGCAGCGCTGCCAGGAGCAGGGGGAGCACGAGGCTCCTGCCCGGGCCCCAGCAGGCTGCTCTGAGACAGCCATTTCACAAAATGCGCTCTGGTTGTTAGAAACCGAATGACTGGTGGCTGTTTCGTGCTCTTGCACAGCCCACACGTACCCTGAGTGGATGTGCTGCCATGGCCCTGCTTCGTGTGCTGAATATACCTGAGAAGAGAAACGCCACGTGCGGCGTGTTGCGCTGCTCTAATGCAGATTGTTTTATGCAAAACCCTTGAAATGCAGTATCTGCAGTCACCATAAGTGTCTGCTGTCTCGGGGGGTGCCGTGTTGAGGTCAGCACTGCCCGTGGCACCCGCAGCCCAGCCCAGCCCGGCCCCCTGTGCGTGGCTCATCACCTCGCTCAGAACGGGGGTTTTACCTTTCAGGAGCTATTTGCCCGGGGGCAGCGAACAAGTAGACTTTTCTGAGATTGTATTACAGTAAGGGGATTGTTAATGTGACTAATTTCAGTTTTATTTTCTTGGGTTTGAAATTTTATAGTGATCTTCTTCACAGATACAGCAGAACTGCTGTAGCACAAATTGATTAAATGCCCTTGATATCAGCATAAATAAGGTGTAGCACATTTCTTCAGGATTTGATCCGTGTTTGTGCTCCGATTCTCCTGTAACAGGCAAACAGAATACTTGTTGTGGAGGTCATTTTTTTGCTTCCAAAACATAATATTTTCTTTAATATGCACAAAATTTTCCTCTGCAAACATTGACATGAACTTGTGAACGTGCAATTCCTATTGGCTTCAGTCAGAGCCATCCTCGCTCATCAAAGGAGGGAATTTGGCTCTTGATTTTACTGCAATCACTGTTTTATTTATAATGTACAAGAGTGCACGTGCACTCTCCCAGTAAGAGCTGATGGGATTTATGTGCACATGCTGAGGACCAAATCCTCCCGGTAGCTGTCAGGAAGTTTACTTTCACATGCTTCTTCCTTGGTGTAACCTGAATCACCATTCACTGATGACAAAAACAAAACAAAACCAAACAAAGAATAACTGTCTACATCAGTATTTTTTTTTTCAGTTGTTACTTTCGTCATGTTAGTAGTGTGATAGGGAACAAGCAGAATTGAATTGAATCTGCAGAAGAAACTATGAATATCCTTTTAAAGCATTTTGGTTACAGCGAGGGATTTCTTGGATGGAGAGAAGCACCACTGCTCTTTAGAAGGTGGCACTGGTGCATTCCTGTGTCAGTGAGGGAGCACGTGTGGTGCACCTGTGGATGGGGACAGTTTGGTGGGGACACTTTGATAGGGACAATTTGGTGGGGACACTTTGATAGGGACAGTTGGATGGGGACACTTTGATGGGGACAGCTCTCCAGTCCCCAGCAGAGGAGCTCAGCTGGGTGCTGGGCTCTGCCTGTGCAGCTGGAGCCAAGGTCCAGCAGCTCTGTGGGACTGGACCCTTGGGCTGTGGCACAGCACCTGCCAAAGCTCATAAGTGAGAAAGGCCAAGCTCTCCTCCAGCACTGACCCCAGAACAATTGTAAATCCTGTGAGAGCCTGGCAGACCGATGCTCAGGATGCTGGAGCTGTGCTGGTGGGGCTGGCAGCTCACAGGGCTGTGCTGGGTGGATGCAGCTGGCACGGGGAGCGAGCTGGTGCTCCCTGCCTGTGTGGGATGGGCTCTTGCAGGTCACCTGTGCAGGTGAGTCTGCGGGTCCTCCAGCATTTCTGACTTTCCAGAAGAGGAAGAGCTGATCCTCTCCCCCACCCCACTGTTCATAGTCGTGGTTTGCAGAGTAAATATCGGTTCCATGGATGTTTGTGTGTACGTGCAAGCTTGAGCCAGTAGCTGCCGTCCCTGTGGAGCCCCCCTGGATGCAGAGTGCTTGTGGGGCTGGCAGTGCCTTCTCCAGCAGCTGTCAGCAGCCAGGCACATTCCCTGCACAGAGGGGCTGGTACTGCCACTCCACAGGCTCTGGGCAGGGGCTTGAGCCAGTAAATCCTTCCCCCAGCAGCGCCAGTGAAGCCAATTGCCCTGGCGTGCAGCAGCTTGCAGTGTCATGCAAGGTCAGTTTACCTGACAGCAAGTGTCTAGTGAGGGCTCAGTGGGGCTGCTCACTGCAGATTTTGGGGATGTGGCTTTTCACAGGCTCAAGTTTTTCACCCACCGTAAGCAGAAGTCACAGTTTATCGTGAGTTGTCTTCTCAGTTGGATCTTGGTGTGGGCTTCATCCGGCAATAAGGGAAGTTTCCCCTCTGGAGTTTGACCCTGTGGGGTCAGGTCCCACTCACACTGGAGTCTATATGGAAAGTGTGGTGAGACTTTACCTGAACATTAGCACGGGCAGTGAGGCTGGTTAAACAGTGCAAAAACACAAATGGAGTAAAGCAATTTGAGGGAAGAAGCCCAGTGTAACCTTGCAGCAATGCTATCTCTGCACAGCGTTATTTTCTGAACCTGCCAGGCTCGCTGCTTGGAGCTGCAGCAAACGAGAGGTTCAGCTGGTGGGAGCAGAAGGCGTTAGTAGCCCGGACAGCTCTTTGGTAACGGAGGAGCGGGCAGCTCCTGCTACCAGGGGCTCCTGCCGCTCCTGGCCGGAGCTGCTGTGGAACCAAACTCCGCGGAGGAAGCACAGTTTGTGCTCCAGCAGCAGCTTTCCCTCGTGTCTCCAGTGGGGCTGCAGGGGCGCACAGCACCTCCCTGGGCTGGCTGGATTTCTGCGGGGTGTCCTGAGCTGCAGGGAGAGCACTCTCTGGGGTGTCCAGCGCCACCAGCTCCTTCCACTCGCCTCGCCTCGCAGCCCATGGGCTCGTTCCCGGCATGGCTCTGGGAGAGCAGGATCAATTAGCCATAGTGGCGCCTGCACTCATTTTGTGTGGGAGAATCCCCAGGGATTCCAGAGCAATTACAGGGAGCGCAGGCTTGCCCAGTGCAGCGTCCTTCCCATCCTGCTGCTGCTCCCCACGCAGGGAAGCAGCACAAGAGGGGACAGGAGGGCTGGGTGCTGCAGGGCTGGGTGCTGCAGGGCTGGGTGCTGCAGGGATGGATGCAGCAGGGATGGGTGCTGCAGGGCTGGGTGCTGCAGTGATGGGTTCTGCAGGGCTGGGTGCAGCAGGGATGAATGCTGTGGGGCTGGGTTCTGCAGGGCTGGGTGCTGCAGGGCTGGGTGCTGCAGGGCTGGGTTCTGCAGCATCCCTGGTGGCCAGGACAGGCTGCTCTGTGGTCCCTCTGCACTGCCCTGCTGCTCACAGGCTGATGTGTCCTGCAGGAAGGCTGGAGAACAGGTCCAAGGCAAGTGCACTGTCTTGGCTTCGTTCGTGTCCCTTGAACACTGGTTGTTGTCTTGAGTAATTGAAGCCTGTCCCATTCGTGGCTTTTTTCTTAAAAAAACCAGCTCATGCTTTGGCAGGGGCTGGTCTGAGTGTGTAGCCAATACATTCAGTGAGGAGAGTTGTAATGTTCAGTTTGTTGGATGCCACAATTAAACCTCATGTTTTTCACCCAGCCATCCAAAAGCGAATTGGACGTTGTCACTCAGGCAGGAATACACACAAACGAGGGCAGCCCACTGCCCCGGATCCCAACAATGTGATTTTCATCACCTCACCAGCCTTTGGGGAGTCTTGGGCTTCCATCTGGAAGTACCTTCAACCCTTTCCACCTACAGACCTTGAAATAGCTATAACAGAGAGAAAACCAAAATTACATGGAGTTTATTGCCATTTCAGAAGGAAAAAAGAGTTTGAAAAAGTTTATTCAGGAAGCCAAGGGAAGTTAAGTGGGGGACATTTGCCATTTCATCAGTCTGTTGGTGATAGCCATTCATGTCATAAATGGCTTGTGTCATTTGATGCCAAAAATAACACAATTTTCCTCCCCAAAGGCCTATAGGGTTTTTTTGCAATAAATGTTTATTTGTTAATAATATACTTTAAACAGTCCAGCCTTGACCTCAAGTCTCCAAAAGAATCCATCTTCTCTCTGAAAAATCCTGCAAAGTTTGTGTAATTTTTTCTGGGAAGGTGTAATTGATGGCGCAGTGAAGGGCAGTGTGTTTGCTTTAACTACTGCAGCTGCGTGGATTAACTGTTTATAAGGGCCTACTGTGCTTTGAATGGTGACTTGCTTAGATTTCAGCCTCTGGTTGACAGCACTTCCTAATTGTTCCTTGGATTTGCTTAAGTTCAATCAGTAAAAATAAATTTCTGCACTGAGCTCACCCATGGTTCTTCCCTGGCCGCTGCCTCAAACCCTTTGGAACGCTGGCTTGTAGGAGTTTGATTCCATGGATCACCCTGCAGCCCTGGAATGGGGGTGACCAGGACAGGGGCTGAGCAGGGCTGAGCTTGTTCTACATCTCCTGCTGATTTCAGATTAAATGCCGCTGGTATTTGGGTGCCCAGCAAATAACCTGTATGCAAATACTTTGACAGGCTTTCTGTTGTACTAATGAGAGTCTCTAGAGTTGAACATAGAACTGACAGATATGAAATGTGATTAAATATTCAAAAACGTAGCAAAGGATTTTGTAAATATCCGTGAAACATTTGTTTTGGGAGAAAATAGCAAGTAAGATAATTAATTTATAATATGTTGCACTGTTTTGAAATTGTCCTGCCAAAAGCTGGAGTTGGATTTCTATTGGCAAAGTGTTTGTGGAATGCCAGTGACATGTGATCAGTACCACAGTAAGACAACAATTGTCTCTTCACTAAATCACCAACTACCACTGATTTAACCAATGTTAAATCACATTTTTCAGCTGTTTTTGTTCTGCCATTAGCCACTCTGATCCTTCTCTTACAATTTTTCATGTGAACTTTCACTAAACAAGCAAAGTATTAAGGCATTTGTCAGATTTTTTTTCTGTTAGTCCTTAAATGAAAATGTGGTTTTCTAGAACTCTGGAGGACTTGTTTCCTTTAAGATCATCTGAGTTGTGGGAGAGAGCTACACATTTAATTTCTCAAAGCAGTTCAGCTCCCAGTACTAGTTTGTTTTCAGTTCAACAGACACTTGGATAAAATAAAGAACAGTATGTATAAAATGAATGGAATTCATTTATTCTTTGAACATTTCGGATTTGTGGAGCTAAATCATTTGGATAACATGGACACTCAGGTGCTTTGTATAAAGCTTTTTTCAGTGGGGCTCCATAGCACTAAATGGCACTAGTTTTTTGCTGAGAATATGTTTGTAGTTTATTAATTGTAGCAATTATGTGATGCTTTAAAAATCTATATTTTGAGAATCAAAGCTTCTGGCTTGGGCTGTGGTCTCACATTTAGAAGTTGGCCAATTTTAGTCAATCTCCTCGAGTGCTATCTGCAAGGCAAAGTTACACACACAACTGGTTCAAGAGCTGGCTGCCTGCAGGTGCCCAGGCTGTGGCAAGTGATCAGTGACTTCCCAGGGGCATTTTCTGGGCAGGCTGGGGCACAGTAACCTGTCCTGGCAAGGATGTGGCTGTTCTCAGAATCACAGGATGGGAAAGGCAGGAGGGGACTGTGCTGGGTCACTGGTCCAACCTCCCCGCTCAAGCAGGGTCACCCCAGAGCACAAGGGATGGACAGGATGGCATCCAGATAATTCTGGAATATCTTCAGCCAGGGAGACCCTACACACTGGACAATCTGTTCCAGGGCATGGTCACCTGTGCAGGAAGGAAGTTCTTCTCACGTTCAGATGGAACTTCATTGGTTCCTGCCTGTTATCCGGGGCAGATACACGTGTGCAGGCTCATGCAGGGGCTGCACAGCCAGGCAAGTGACCCAGCTGCAGTGCCCAGGGACAGCTGCAGTGCCGAGGGACAGCGGCAGTGCCCAGGGACAGCAGCAGTGCCCAGGGACAGCAGCAGTGCCCAGGGACAGCGGCAGTGCCCAGGGACAGTGGCAGTGCCCAGGGACAGCGGCAGTGCCCAGGGACAGCAGCAGTGCCCAGGGACAGCTGCAGTGCCCAGGGACAGTGGCAGTGCCCAGGGACAGTGGCAGTGCAGCCTCCTCCTCTACACCAGGCTTCGAGGTCTGTCCTGTCCCATCCTGTCCCATCCTGTCCCATCCTGTCCTGTCCCATCCTGTCCTGTCCTGTCCTGTCCTCTCTCCTAGAAGTGATCCCTGCAGACCCTGCAGGTGTCCTCTGGAGCCCTGTGCCAGGTCACTCTGGTCACGCTGGCCACCCTGGGCACCCTGGTCACCCTGGCCACCCTGGTCACCCTGGTCACTCTGGTCACCCTGGTCACCCTGGTCACCCTGGTCACTCTGGTTACCCTGGCCTGCCCCAGGCTGCCCCTGCCCCGCTCCTGCCCGAAGTCCCAGCTCAGTGTGGGGGCTGGAGCTCCCAAGGGCACACGGGGGGTGCCGATGCCAGCGCTCCCAGTCTGCCCCTCCTGGCTCCGGGAAGTTTCTCCTGATTCATTCTCAGGTGATTCACGCTCCCAGCATCAGCTGCCTGTTTGTGAAACTGAAAAGAAGCGATCTGAAAGTGAAACAGTCACGTTACTGAGGCTACTGTGGATTTGCTCCCGTAAGAGGATGTTAAAAGTCCCTTTGTTGTACAGAGACTGAACTCTACCATGTTCTAGTCTTTTTGTCAGCTTTCTTTGGTATTAAATCAAGTGACAAAACATTTAACTTTATCCCTGTGCATGAGCACTCGTGCTAATTAATTCAATAACTCTTTTGACCTTCTGTTTAAAAGATCACAACTGGTGCTGTTCCTGCCAGACACCACCATCCCTCAGCACCCTCGATTGTTCGTGTATTTGGAGCGTGGCTGTGGTGGGGATGGCTGGCATCTGAATGCTGTTATATTCTTGTAATAGCAAACATTGAGAAAGTTAAATGGACAAATGAATAAGAGAAAACGCAGAAAAGCCCAGGAGCAATTAAATGTAACTTTTCATCATGAAAAGGATTTCACTGGTTTATCTTCTAATAAGATTATGTCACCGACACAAGTACCTAGGAGCTGTGATTGACAGCCTCCTGTACTTTTATCAGGCAGTGTGACACTAAACCTCGGGGCCTTTTGTCCCATAGAGTGAGCTCACGGAAACTCTCCGTCCTAATCCCCTTATTCATGTCAGGCACAGAAAAGAAGTTCTGATCAGATGGCATCTTACAACAGTGTCACCTCCACCCCCTTGGCGCAGGATGGACGTGGGGCACGGACGCTTTGCGGCTCCTGCCCTGCCCTGCACCCTGCACGGCTGCTGCCAGGGGAGCTGTGTCTGCAGGGCAGGAGAACCCCAGGGAGATGGCAGCACGATTTGCAGGCTATCTGATTTCGTCTGTGTTCTACTTTCATTTCTCTGAAGAACGTAAGACCTCTAAAGGAAATACTTCCTTTTGTGCTTTGCCTGTGAGATCATGTAGTGAAATGTCTCACTGAGCTTCTTCAAACTTTGCACCCAGGCAAAAGAGTAAGTGGAACGAACCCCCTATCTTCTCAGAAGTGTAGGATCAGTGTTGTAGAAGTCAGCAATCGATCCCAGTGCTGGCATTATAAGTTTCATAGCTCCAGCCCTTTCTTAGTGCAGGAATTCCTTTGTGCGTATCCCTGCGGTAACCTATTGCAAATAGCGCTTCCCTGGGGTGCTTTATTTACTTGTCCAACTGTTTGGAAGTCTGTTAGTCTAAAGATCAGATGCTCTGAAACAAATCTTATTACCTTAACCAGCTCTGCAAATTCTTCTTTCTCCATTTTTATTGACTTCTTTTCAGCTAGAACTAATACATGTGCAGCAGGTGGGCAAGTACATCTTTCAAAGTTTAGCCCCTCAGATTTAACATGAGAAACTATAAATCTTTTTGTTTTCCTTGGAAAATGTGGGAAACCACAGGTATTTGAAGAGTTGCCTTCTCAGTGGATTTGTGAATTTTATACTGGTTGCTGTAATTTTTGAAACAGAAGTCTAGGAAATTTTGAAAGAATGCTGCATTCTGGAGTATAGTCCAATTAATTACTTTTCTCCTCGCATGAAGTATTTTTTCAAGCTGTAATCAAAAACAATGGAATGGGAAAGTTTTAAGATATTTTTCTTTTCATCCAGCCTGGCACCTCTGGCAGAGAAACTGCATCAAACTTCCTCCAGGTCATCTGCTACAAGCTGGTTCTGTCAGCACTGCTCACCAGTCCTCATTTGGGAAGGCGTGTCCAGCCCCTCTGTATTTTTCATCTCTATGCACATTTAAAAAGTAATTTTAGATGTAAAAAGTCAGTGCTAATTAAACGTTTTAAGAACTCATGCTCCAGGAATTCCCCTTTCTCCTCCCTGTCCCCCGCCCCGGCTCCTGGCGACCTCGTGCTCCCGGTGGGCGCTCACATCCCATCCCGGGCAGAGGCTTCACCTCTCGTGGCACTTTTCTGCAGCAGGTCTCAAAGGCCTCTGCAGAGGGGCTCCTGCAGGCTGGGGCCCGTCCCAGACAGGCTTTTCCCGGGACACGATTCCTGCCCGCGTCTCCTGCGGACCAGGCTGCCCCGGCGCCGGCGGGGAGCGCTCCCAGCGCCGGCCGTGCGAGCACCCGCTGCTGCTCCGCCTGCGGTTGTTTTTCCTCTCCGAGCACCAGCAGCTGCCAGCGCGGAGTGCAAGAGGCAGCGTACACAGCATCTTGTTTTCAAAAAGCAGCAGGCAAAGGAACCTGCAAGGCTGCGGCTTTCCTGCAGCAGGGCGTGTTTGCTGTGAGCAGCCAGCTCTGCTGGGTCCTGGCAGGGACTCTGGGGGCAGCCTGGCACCCCTGCAGCACGGCCAGGGCTGGAGGGACCCTGCTGGACACGACTTTGTGTGCTGGGAACCTGCCCATAAGTGTCTGTAACTGCTCAGGTGGATTCACTGATAGGTGAATTGAGCACTGTGGTGTCAGGGGGAGCCTGGGGAGAAGGTTCAGTGCAACTGTAAAGGGAATCAAAACTGGGCAAGAGCCCTACTGGAATACCAGAGGGTTTGGTATGAAGAGTTAATGCAAGCAGAAGTGATGTGGTAAACGATGTGCTTCAGAAAGCATCTGAGATCCTGTTGGGATCCTGTTGGGATCCTGTTAGTATCCCAGGTTTAAACCTGAGGGCTGTTTACCACTCCCCTCGGAGCTCCCCCAGCTGTGGTGGCAGTTTGGGGTGTCCTGCCCTAACACTGAACACATCTGTTGCAGAAAGTTGTAGGAAATAAAGCATGTTCTGCATCTTCCAGATGGAGCCAAGCCTCCCTGTGTGCCCTGACGCTGCACAGAGCAGCTCCTCTTGCTTTCCCTGACGAGTCCTGCCCTTCTCTGAGGATCAGTAAACAGGGGAAAAACATCCACCCACAGTGAGTTTGGGCTGGTGTGCCTGCATTAGCAGCACTTGATGTTACAGCATTCTCATTGAAAGAAAAATAATGTTTGTTTGGACCAAAGGAAAAAAAAAAACCAACCCAAAAATACCTAACAAAACCCCCTCCTTTGGGGATTGAATTTCAGAGCCTCCCTGCCTCACTCTCAGCCCCCTCTGAAGGCTGAAATGATTTGTGAGCCAGGTCCTGTGACCCAGGGAGGCATCAAGCAGCAGAGAAGGGAAACATTTGGAGTTCAGAGGGACAGTGGGTCTTGATGACCAGTGTAAGACAATGCAGATGTTTCAGATCATGAGGTCTCTGAGGATGATGAGAAAATGCCCCTAACAGCCTCTGGGCTGGGGTCTTCTCTGCAGCCCTTTTTCCCCGGTATAATGCTGTCACATCTCACAGGATTACATTTTTAGGGTTTTTCATGGAAGAATCTTGGTGCCTACTGCATTAGTTAATTCTGATGAGCAGGGTGGGATTTTAATTTCCCGTTGGGAAGTGAATTACTGCTCTGGCCCAGGGGTGGTGGAAGGGGCACCCACCAGCAGTGCTGGTGGGGCTGGGCTGTGTGTGCTGCCAGCCCTGACAGTGGCCCATGGAGGGTTGGCTGAGAGGAGCTGAGCCAGAAGAACAAGAGTTTTTGGACAAGAGTCCAACAATTACAGCATGTCCCATTGTCTTCACTGATACAGACAGAGATTTCCTGGAAGGAGGACAGGTTCTGGAGCAAGGGAAGAGAAATACTGATGGAGGAGGAGAAATCATTCAGGATCCTGACTCAGCAGTAGGTCTGCTAGACATCCAGGCACTGACCACTGGCTGTGTTGGCTCTGTCCAGTCCCTGCCTGTTGATCTTGGCGCTCCTGCCCTTGGGAGGAGTGGGGAAGAATCAGTGGGGCAGCACCCACCCTTGGCACAGGAGCTCTGGGACCAAGCCTGGCACAGGGGTTTGAACCTGCACTACATCCAGGCAGAACATCCCTGAGCATCACTGCTGGGCTGAAGGGTGTGGGTCTGACACCCAGGTGTGAGGAACAGCAGGACAGAACTGTGTATGGGCACCAGTTCAGGCACCAGGAAGCAGCGCAGGCTGCGGAGCCCGAGACAAACCCTGATTCTCTCTGCTCTCATGCTGGGTAGGTGAGGAGCAGCAGGCACAGCCCTGCTCTGCTGAGGAGCTGCTGGTGTCTCTGCCGGCCACAGACCACGGCCAAAGCCCAGCCCAGCCCAGGGCTCAGGTACCAGGGCCCCGAGGGCGGGAGGATGGCTTTGCTCCAGGCAGGAGGCACAGGGAGATGCCTGAGACCACCCTGAGCACCAAGCCAGGCACGGGGGCAGCGCCTCACGCTGCCAGCAGTGAGTCCCAGCACGGCTGGAAGTGGCAGTGGGCACCTTTCCTGATTCCATGAGCATTCCATGAGCCCCGTGCCCTGCTGCTGCCAGGGCTGTGAGCAGCGGGGCTGGGCTCACCTCACTGCGTGTGCTGCAGCTGCAAATCTCAAATTACATCTGCAGTGAGAAAATGGCACACAGAATTTAAAATACTGGGTGCTTTCTTGTTTATTTTTTTTTTTTAAAGCCAACTGGCTTGGGAGGGTGCAGAGGCTCTCCAAGGTCTCCCTGCCATCTGCCTTGCTGGGAGGAGCGTGTGCCCTCACCCAGTGCAGGAGGGGGTGGTGAGGGCTGGGACTCAGCCAGAGCTGCCAGCCCAGCGCTGCCCCTGCCCAGACCCTTCCCAGGCAGGGCTGGAGCACAGGGCAAGGCAGCAGCAGCAGCTCTGCACCTTGGCACTGCTGCCAGGGGACTCTGCTGGAACAATTCCCCTGCATGCTGCCAAGCTGGAGCCTGGCAGAAGAGTGAGAATTTCCTAACTGTGACAAATGCCTGCCTGAAAAAAAAGGTGTTTATTTATCAGTGGTGTGTTCAATTAGGCTGAGCTTTGGAAAAGCTGTCTCACTGCTCCCACAGCCTCCCCTGCCATTTGCACCTCTGCTGAGGAAAGGACTAGACAATGTTTGGCTTCAAAAAAATTTAGGTACTGCTCATTTCTGGTGCTCCCCTTTGCAGGCCACTTTGACTCTGATGCTAACTGGGATGGGAACATCCCTTCTTGGCTGTGTTTGCTATTGAGGGCCAAGGTTTTGTATCTGGTGGTAAGTTACTGTTTTCCTATTGGCTGTAGCTAAAAAAATGAAACCAGAACTTTGCCTCCAGAGAACTGTCACGGGGAGTTTAATTAAAAAGCCACATCCACGATCTGTGATTGTGATAAAATTGACTTTTTGAAGAGGTGGCTGCCACCTCAGTGTGGCTCCCCAGCAGTGGGACAGACACAGTTTTGCCTTTGGCATTCAGCATCGGGCTCAGGCTGGAATCTGAGCACGGCTTTGTTGTGATTATGGCTGGAGGAGCGTTGGTACAGCATAACTGCAGCTCTGTAAGCGTGTGCTGCAACATGCGCTAGGATATTAGAAAGGTTTTAATAACAATCGTGTTTAGAAACAAACGACCTTGGTTTTCCATTTCTGGGCTGCTCTGTGTGAAGCCGAGTGATCACTGTTCCAGGGATGCAATCTGCTGCATTGACTTTGGGGTTTCAGGCACAAGAGAAGCAAGCTGCCTGCTTTAAAATGGTGCTGAGCTAGCAACAATGCTTCTGCCTCCAAAACAGCTCCACAAAGTACCATCTCTGGTAATCAGCTGATTTTTTTAGGTCATATGTAAATGAAGAACACATCTGCTTTCCATATGTCTCACATACACAGCTTACATATGTTTTTGGATGTATTATCTTAATCATATTTATCGGTCAAAGTAAAAAAAAAAATCGAATTTAAAAATATTTTTGGATTATAATATAAAATCAACAACTATAAAGCAAATGAGTCATGTACTGAACTGCAGTTACAGTGTACAATTCCAACAAGTATTTAAGGGCTGTATTTCTTTGCTGGATCAAAATCTATAGGCAAGTTTACTATCTCTCCTGTATTTTTGTCTAACAGAGATCTAAAGAAAAATTAATTACACTTCTCTGACTGATTGTTATTCTGCTGAAGTATGGTTCTAATCCTTATTAACATTCTCTAAAGTCATGCATGAAATATGACTTTTGCACCACACTCTGTGGCATATGTTTTCTCTTTCCAGTGTATTTTTCAAACTATCTTCAACCCTCACTGCTGTTCATTATTTTAAGATAGGTTTAAAGTTTGCCACAGTCTCAAAACTGATCCAGTACAGAGCATTGCAAGGAAAAAAAATGACACATCATTCTGCTCATGAACACAAATTGCTTCTGATTATTTAGCTTTGAATGTTCCCCTCATACTGTTTTTATTAAAAGCCCCAGTATATTTATTCTTGATAGTGTCTTCAATTAAGTTAAAAAGAGTCCCTTTTCTATAGCAGTATGTAAAGAAAATAGTTGTTACAACCGCAAAATTACCGAAAAAACCTGGTTCTAGTAAAGTACTACTTCAGTTCAACAACCACAGCACGAAGTTTGCTGTTTTCTTGTAAACTTTCCAGCCATTAGATAAACAGTGTCTGTGTCTTCACACAGAGCTGTACCCTCACATTGTTTGAGGACAGTTGTTTTCCTGCAGGTCTCTGCAAAATGTACGGTCCATTAATCCATTTATCAGTATTGGAAAATTTGTCTTTTGGATGTGGAGTGACTCTAGGGCAGCGGTGAGCAGTTCTGTGCTCTAGGAACAGATTGTGTAAGAAATTGCTGGAGGAGCTGGGCAGAGCCCTCCAGCTCTGCTCATTGCCTCCCAAGTGCCATTAATTTGAGCTGTGACAAGGGGAAGGAAAGTTGTTACAAGTGGGATCCTGTGACTTCTGCACACATTGCACACAGCCAGGAATGTTTTCCTTTTCCTCTTATAAAACAGTGATTTAGGAAAATGGTCTAAGTTTAGCAGTTTCTGTAGCTTCTGCTCTGTTTGCTTGACAATAACTGATTTTTTTTTTTCGCTGTCTTTTGGTGCTGTGATGTCATAGCCTAATATTGTGCAAAGGTGTAACCGGACCAAACATGTCAGGAACATGTCAGGAACTTTCCATAAATTATTCAGTCTCTTTGGGAAAACCCCTAATTATGTGTTAACTCATTTTCTACTTCAGAGAAGTTTTGTCTTGAACTTCAGAGTCCAACTGCTGGGAAGCTTTTATTATATATCTATTTATTCAATGCTTTTTTAAAAAATTTGGGGGTTCACTGTATTTCTGCTTAGAATTCTTTGCGTGTGAGCTCTGGCAGAGCACTGCAGAGATCGGGCGGGAGCAGGATGTCAGAAATCAAAGCGTGGAGTGGCTTTAGGCTGGTCTGCAGGCGGCCCTGGGATGCACAGGTCCCTGCCGAGCGCCCCGAGCGCCCCGAGCGCTGCGGCAGCGGAGCTGGCTGTGCTCTGGAGCCCCGGGGCAGGACCAGAGGCTGTTTGAAACATGTCACTTTGAACTGTGCTGCGGGGTCCCGGGAGCTGCCACCTCCATCCCCCGAGTCTGGTTCCAGTCTGCAGCCCTGGAGCCAGCCCCTCGTCTGCTCAGGTGGCCCCACTGTGAGACGTCAGGCTGAGCAGTGAAAGTGGAGACTTTCGGGAGGGGATCAAGAGTTTACTGCCTGCGCTGCGTCCCTCTCTACGTGTAGGAGTTCAATATGGCAACAGAAGGGGTTTCCTGCCTGCGGGCAGATGCTGCCTTCTCAAAACGTTGCTCCGCGTTTGAAGCCTGAGCGAATGCTGTAATAAAGGCCATCCTGAAACTTCAATGGGCTGCATCGTGAGGAAATTCAGAGAGGAAGGAGCTTTAGGTGGAGCTGTGGAATCTTTTATGAATTAATCCTCTGTGAAAAAAATGGGACTATCAAGCTGGGGTCAGTTAGGGCTCAGGATCAGTGCTGTCTTGTGTTTCAGCTCTGCTAGCATTCCTGCCAAGATGACTGGGGAGGGAACAGGGGCTGGAATGCTGCTGAAACACCCACATTGTGCTGCAGACGGGAAAAATAAAAAAGAAAATGTAGATGCCGTGTTTCCTGGCCAAAGGGTACACTGTCCTGTTGGCTGATCCCAGAACTCGGGCAGGGGCAGGGTGATGGCCCCTTTGGGCAGCGGCTGTGCAGGAGCTGGGGACCGACTGAATCTCCCCTCGCAGTGAGTCCCAGTGCAGAGGGGCTGGGCAGGCAGAGGAGAGCCCTCGGCTGGGCTGTGCCACCTTGGGTGCACTTTTCTCTCTTTTTCTTCCCATCTCTGTTCCTCCAGACAAAGCAGAGACTTGCAGTGTAAGGAAGCAAGTGGCCAGAGGCAGGGACGTGATCCTGACCCCCTTGCTGAGGGATGTCAGGGCAGCATTCCCGTGTCCTGTGATAGGGAATGGGGAAAACATTTCCCTTGGCTTTTTATTTTAAAGCAGCTGTTTTTAAAATGCTTTTGCATCCTGTTTCTGAAGTGGGCTGGCCATTAAGCTTTACTTGTACATGTGTTTGTGAAAAGCAAAACAAATAAACTACTGCTTATTCTCCAAAATTAATCTCACAATGTGCATTTAGTAGTGCTGGAATGGCTGGGAATAGAGGTTGTCTCCAGCACCACACGGATGCAGGGTGCAGTGGCTGGTGGTGGGTAACGACCAGAGAACAAATACTAGGGTTAGAACATGGAAAATGTGCAAAAGAGAGACAGTAATTGTGGTGAGCAGCACAGTTCATTTTCAACAATTTGCTCAGTGACAATGTTGAGTGGAAGAAAGGCTGTAAATTCCTGTTGGGTTTGGGACTGACAGTAGGGAGCAGTGCTAAGCTGGCTGCCAGCAAGAGTCACGTGAGCTGGAATGGATTCTTGCTTAAAAATGTAAGGATTTTTAAAAGAAAATATTTTGTGCCAGGAGTTTGAATTCAGATTGTGTTATGGTGGGATTTTTAGAGGTTGAATTTGCAATTTCCCATTTTCACATCTAAACTTTTGTCTGGCAGTAGTGTAAATCTACAATACTTTGACTGATGCAGAGCAAAACTAGTGCAAAGTTTGTGCAACTTCATCTGGCTCAGACCTTCCAGAGCAGGGCTGTCAGAGAGCCTGAACTCTCGAGCCCCCAGTAAAGGTGATGTTATTAAGTATAAATATAGAGTAGCTTTTAATAGCTATAGCTTTAATAGCTATAATTAAGATGTGCTATAGTTTTAAATTAATAGAAACAGGTTTTGGTGGCAGGGAGCAGTTTGGCCCAAACCAGAGCCAGTCCAAAGGTGTCCAGCTGGTTCCAGAGGCAGCGTGTGTTGGGTGCAGAACTGTGTGCTGGGCTGGGTACAGGTGTGCTGTGCTGGGTACAGAACTGTGTGCTGTGCTGGGTACAGAACTCTGTGCTGTGCTGGGTACAGAACTGTGTGTTGTGCTGGGCACAGGTGTGCTGTGCTGGGTACAGGTGTGCTGTGCTGGTTACAGAACTGTGTGCTGTGCTGGGTACAGGTGTGCAGTGCTGGGTACAGGTGTGCTGTGATGGGTACAGAACTGTGTGCTGGGCTGGGTACAGGTGTGCTGTGCTGGGTACAGGTGTGCTGTGCTGGGTGCAGAGCTGTGTGCTGTGCTGGGTACAGGTGTGCAGTGCTGGGTACAGGTGTGCTGTGATGGGTACAGAACTGTGTGCTGGGC
>JAOTQZ010000776.1:11052429-11065035 GCA_026546895.1 Pogonocichla stellata
CGGGCAGGCGGGCAGGCAGGCAGGAAGGCGGGCGGGCAGGCAGGCGGGCAGGCGGGCAGGCAGGCGGGCGGGCAGGCAGCAGCGCACCGTGCACGCTGACAAGATCAGGTTTCGCACAGAATGCAGCGGCAGCCAAAACCTTCCCTTAAAGCAGCGCTGGAGGAGGAGCCGCTGGTGCTCCCCCCTCTCGTCCCTCCTGCAGCCCCCGGAGCGCTCGCTGGCTCCTGCTCCCCTGGCAGCAGCCTGGGCACAGGAGTGTCCCCATCCTCGGGTACAGCAGTGTCCCAGCCTCGGGTACAGCAGTGTCCCCATCCTCGGGTACAGCAGTGTCCCCATCCTCGGGCACAGCAGTGTCCCATCCTCCGGCACAGCAGTGTCCCCATCCTCGGATACAGCAGTGTCCCCATCCTCGGGCACAGCAGTGTCCCCAGTTTGGGCACTTGCAGTCCACAAATGTCATTTTTTGCAGGCTGCAGGCAAAGCCTCTCCAAGAGACTGTGCAACCGAGCCCTAATCTCTCTTTGCAGTGCTGCGAGATGACATAGGTGAATGTGTGTCCCACGAGGGACTGCACTGGTGTCAGGTCTGTGTGGAGCTGTCTGCCCGTGCCATGGAGGTGCCATGCCCTCGGCAGAGGCAGGGCTGTGTGCTGCAGGGTGTGAGGGGTCACACATAGCCCTGTGCTGGGCACAGACGCCTGCAGTGGAACAAGGGAAGGAGGGCAGGGTAAAGCCCTTCCCTTCCTGAAGGCTGAGGGTGTGTGGGGTGAGGAGAGGATTCCACAGGCTGGCCTGGTGCCAGCTGGGGTGACTCTCTGTTTGGATCACCACTGGCACCAGGACTGCTCCCACACATGAGCTGATGGGATGATGCTGCTGCTGCTGCTTCAGTGCTGGGGGAAATAACTGGTGTGCACGTGTGAGCCTGCCAGGCTGATCCCTGCATGATACTGAGCAGGATTCCTGAAGCTTCCTCAGGACAGGTTGACTGTCAAACAGCCTCTGTCAGCATTTCCCAAGCTGTTGTACCCCCTGTCCCACTTCCAGATAAACTTGACTCTTACACCCCCACATTTCTCAGCCTGGGCACAGTGCCGTGCTGACACGGCTCTTCCAGCTCCAGGAGTGAATCCAAAGCCCCCAAGCATTCCCAAATCCTGTCAAGAAGGAGTACCCACAGTTGGAAAGTATTGGCATGTATGGAAAATACTGGTTCTGTGGTCTGGAGAGCTCCTGGAAGTTGTAATTCCTGCTGATGTGCACCAGCACTGCTGGCAGCCTGCTGGAGAGGTGCTCATGAGGTGAGCAGGGGACAGCCAGGAGCCTCCTGGTCTGAAGCTGTGAGCTGGTGTCCCACTGACAGGACCCTGACTGTCAGCACAGGGCTGATATTGGCTCAGCCATATCCCTGCATCCACACAGTCCAGCTCCTCCTGGAGCCCCGTTACACCTGTGGGCAGTTTTGTGTTCCCAGCTCCTGCTCCAGCCATCCCTGCTGCAGTGGCCGAGTCTCAGGGCATGTGCAGCTCAAAGGCTCGTAGTCCTCTCACCCTCCTGATGTTAGCAGGGAAATGTCTGAGAGTTTGGAATCTCCAGACCCAAACATCATCTCACGGTGTCATATGCAGTCATATGCACTGTCTCATCTGTCATATGCAGTTTATTCTACTCTGTCCTTCCCATGAGGACAGGGGTGGTTGCTCTGTGTCTTCTTTTGATGAGGTCCTCAGACTATCAGCTGGACATTCAGGAGGCAAGGTTAGAAAAATGTACATGACAAGGAAAAGGTACATAACAGGAAAAGTCCTTTTCTCTGCAGAAGATCATGACGTGTTCACTGAGAAAACGCTTTCTTCTCTCGTTCATTGACCCCATCACTGCCTTATTCACTTACGACATGACCTGGCCACTGACTGCTTATAAAGTGGCAACATGTGGGCACAGACTCCCTCTGGACACAACCTGCACAAAAATTTATACTTCACTCTGCTCATTATTGCTAAGCCATCAATTGTATTCCATGTACCAAGGCAATGAATGTACCCCATACAGAGTGTCAGGGATGGAGCTGATGTTTGCAGGGACTTTAAGCAAGGAGTCCAGCAGAGTATCACAGGTGCATCTTGAACCATCCTGGGGACAAACCCCCATCCATTTCACTACCCTTCCCTGAGCCTCTGTGCCTCTCCTCCCCAGAGGCACAGGTGAGGGCAGTAGCTCCTTGTTGCTGGCTTCACCTGCTGCCAAGTTCCCCAGGAGTTTGAGAAGGGCAGCTCCACCCTGGCTGCTTCCTGGGGGCTGGGCTGGGCTGAGCTTCAGGGCTGGCCTGGCTGCTGGCACGAGGGTGCTGCTGCTCTTCAGGGCACCCTGGGTTTCTGGCAGATGGGTGTGCTGAAGTCTAAGAGTGCAGAGAGGTTATTTGCAAGTGTTCCTTAGGGTCCGTGGGCATGCAGCTGTCCGACTGCTGTGGCACCCAGTGGATCACCTGTGCAGACAGCAGCAGGCACAGAGTGCCCTCCCTGCTGCTGCACGGACCCAGCTCTGTCTGCACCACGAGCAGGACCACAGGAGGAGAAGAGCCGTGGGGAAAGGCTGAACTCCAGGCTGGTGTGTGGTGAAACCTCCCAGGAGAATGAGCTGTGGCGTTTGCTGCTGCTGCAGACAAGGTACCTGTGAATGTCTTGGTGAATCCTTTAGTCTCTGGTGGTCTGTAAATAAGCATAAAATGCATGTTAGTTTTGGCTTAGGTTTCTATTCTCAGATGAATGAATTTGAATGAACTTGTCTTATCTGTGGAATCTCTCTTGGAACTGATGTTTGCAGAGAAGATAAATGTGCTGCTGCCTGCCTGCTTGTCCTGACTTAATCTGTGATGCACCAAACAGTGTCCTGGGGGAATTGGAAGGCTGGAAGCAAGTTTGGGATGTCAGGCTGCCAGAATCTGGTGCCGTGACCTGTATCTGTTTCTCTGTTGATGATAAGGCTGTGGATTGCATGTTAGCAGCAGAGCATCATGGTTGCAATGTTTTCCAAAGTGGTTTTTTGGAGGGCAGCGTTAGGCACTGGTGTTCCTGTTATAGCAGCATCCTAATGAAGATCCACACTGGATAAAATTCATTCCCATTGGCGTAGGGCAGGCCAGCATACCTGCCCAGTGCAGCACACACTAGCCTGCTCTGCCCTTGGATGGAAATATTTTTCAGCTTGTTTTTAGAAAATGTTAAACCAGCTTCAGGTTAACTGGACTGTTTTTCCAACTCCTTACTTAAATGTTTGCTAGCAAGAGCTTGTGAAAATTCTAAGTGAGGGCATGCTGAATGCTGGAAATGTCATTTGCATAAGTTACGTTTGCAAGCTGTAAACCACAAAAAAACCCAAACTATTGAAACTGTTTTATAATAGGAGTCCTCAATGGTGAATCCAAACTTGCATTCAGTGTCTTTAAAGATGCAAAATAAGTAACGTGGTCTCAAAATTTCATTGCCACATAAATGCAATGTTTTACCAGAGAATTGCTTAAGCATCTCTTAGTCCAAGGATTCATTCAAGGTGGAAATAAAAAGAACTGAAAATGACTGAGGGGTGAGCAATGAGCAGTCCCCATAGGCCAAATCTCAGTAGGAGAAAACACTTAAAGTTTCTTTAGTGCTGGCAGGTTCAAAAGTCAGGGCTGGTTTCAATTAGCTTGGGAGAGTCTCAGTGATAAACAATTCCTGTGGTCTCCAAGCAAAGGGCCTAGCTGCATGCAGCCATCCCAACTACTTGAGCTGGCCCTATTCCCCCTGCTCTGGGAGTAACTGTCTGCTTCAATGAAGTGTTTGTCATCGTTTGTATATGAATTCTTCTGAGTTTTTTAGAGCAAGGAAAACATGAAGTTTTCTGGTTAAGGCGTTTTTGGTCTGAAAATCCCCCAGGGTATCAGTTTAAAATATGCACGACGCTCATGCGATTTATTTTCTTTAAGGGGCTGGAAAATGTGAGTGTGTGCAGATGTGCTTGTGTGCAGATGTGCACATGGCTGTGTGATCCCCAGCTCTGCCTCGGGGGAAGCTGCAGGGCTGCCTGTGCCCCTGGGCACTGCGGCCCCAGGTGAGGGGTGGCACTCCTGGGTCCTGCAGCCCCTGGCCCCTCCAGCACAGCCCTCTCTGGGAATCTGGGATCTGGGGAGGGGGGACAGCAGCTCCAGGCTGCTGCAGCTCTGTGTGTGGCACAGGAGCCACCCAGGCTCCTGGAGCAGCTCTGGCTCCGTGCCCACCCTGGCAGAGCCCACGGCCCCTGCCCGAGTGCCACGGTGACCAGAGCATCACCCCACGGCACCCAGAGCTCAGGATCTGCTGAGAGAGGGCTTTTGTGCCCTGTGCATGTTACAGAGGGCTGAGGCAAGAGGCTGGCATGAGAAATGCTCCACCTTTTATTAAAAAGATCGTATCCTCAATGCACAGTGCTGCCTGGGCAGGGACTAAGGTGACAGTCCCTCTGTCATTGCCTTGAGCCCCACTCACAGCTCATGTCAGCTCTTTTTTTCCTGCCTGTAGTGACTGGATGTGCCTTGTCAGATGACCAGAACAGCCCTCTTAAAGAAAACAAAAAAAATGTTTAAAATTGATCAACAATATTTCAAATAATCTTAAAAAAAGGTCCTGAAACCCAAATCTGTGTCCACCCAGCTCTCAGAAAACATGAGGGTGAATATACTTTTTTAGAATCACCATTACAACGTTTCAGTTTTAAGAGCATTAAATAGCCAAATCCATCAAAGAATGCAAACAATAGCCCATAGTCTCCTGTTGGAAATTTTTAGCATGTTTTGGACATAGCTGTTTTGATTGTAGACTTGAAAAGTCTGAAGTCACACAAAATCCTACTTTGTGATCTTGGATACTTCTATTCAGCCTTACTTACTGCTAAAAGATTTATGGTAGCATGCTTAGGGATGGGTTGTATAAAAATTATGAACCACCATATGCTCTTACTCCTTAAAACTTTTATTTCTAGACAAAATGCTAAGAAGCATAAGCTTTCCTTTTACATCTGGGAAAAAGAAGCTGTGTTTGCCCTCTGTGGCCAATACAGCATCACCTATTCAAACGAATCTCGGGGAAAGAAAGGAATTTTTGACAAATGTGATTTTTGTGCAACAAAACAAACTGCACAGGGTAGTTCAGTAAGGGCCCTTAAATCACACACAGCGCAGATCCTGTAGGGCAGGAGGATCTATTTTTATCGTGTGAGTTTCCATAGCAGAAGCTGATTTAACTCCTTAGGGTGAAGTTCACCCAGTGCAGGTCTCAGTGAAAGATCAAACTCCCTTTTCTGTGAGCAAGGGACCTGCAGAAAGCCTGACTGTGGTGGGAGCAGAGTCTGCACACAAACAGCAGCCTGAGCTGGGAATGCTCCGTGCTGGGTGACAGCCCCTGGCAGTGACAGGACGTCAGGGAGCCGTGCTGAACAAACTCTGGCACTGTACCTGGGGGAAAGCCCTTCCCTCCGGGCCTTCTGGAGCAGGAGGCAGCTGAGAAACTTCGTTCTGTGGGGGCAGCACCGTGTGAGAGCTCAGGAGCCCGAGGTGCGTGAGGATGCAGAGTCGGGGGGAGGATCCTGGCTCTGCCCAGGTGTGTCCAGGTGAGCAGGGCACACCCTCTGAGGGGCCCAGCAAGGGCTCCTGCAGCCCAGCAAGAGGGTCCAGGGCTTGATGTGTACACTGAGATTTCCCTACAAGCTGTGATCCTCTGAATCACAACACAATTCCTCTTTTTTTCCCTTTTTTTTCTCTTTTTTTTTTAGGTAAGTTTCTTGGTGCAGCTTCCCCAGAAGTCACAGCTCACCCACCCCTTCCCGTTTTTCACACTACCAGGGCACCTCAGTCTCCAAAAGGTGGTTGGTGAAGGAGCCCATACAGAAAGTGTCCTTTGGGTGCTGTGTTCTCTCCTTCATGGTATAACACAGATTCTGCCAATTAACTCTAAAGTTGGGAACTTGTAATTATACTCGAACTCAAAAACGTGAAAAACAACGAACAAAAATTTGATTAGCTCTGTAAACAAATTCAAATAAGAGTTTGATATTAAATAAATACAGAAATTAAAAGATAATTCCTCCAGCCTGAATCTTGCCCCTCTCACCACAGTAGAGTTTGGTTCTAAACTTTATTTCCTGTTGAACTTCTCCTGAAGATTAACTTTAGTGTGCAGACATTCTCTGGGGAGCTCTGCTTCAGGTCCCTGGAGTACCAACTGGTTTTAAACAGGAGCTGAGTTCCACAATCTCTAATCGAGCAGGATTCCCAGAGTTCAGGGTAGGCTGTGTTAATTTTCAAATGCACAGCATTAATTCCAGCTTCAAAAATTTGACTTGTCATGTGTAGGTAAGGGTTCAGGGCAGCGTGCAGGCTCTGCTGCTGCAGTGGCTCGGGGTGTCAGTGTTGAGTTGTGCAGAGTGTATAAATCATATGTGTGTGTTTCTCAGGCTGGTACCTGGGGATTTGCTGATATGATTATACACACGGCTCTGCTCACTTAGTTCATTTCACGGCTGCCTCAGGAGCGACCTCAGGAGGCGTTTACATTGATTATTTCCTTCACAACAGCCAACACACTTCAAATAAAGCAGACTATGCATAATTAAAGGCATCATTGCTTTCTCACTCAAAATAGTAATGGGGCAGTGGATCTAATTTCCTACTTAACACAGCAAAGCTGTGGTTATTAACTATTGCTCTGATTATTGTTTACTGAGCTAATTTTAATAATGGCCCGTTGTGTGTTTCTTCTCCTGGACGACCCAAGCTGTCCTGCATGTGCTGTAAGAGCAGGACAGGGCAGCCACAGGTCGAGGGGAGGATCATGCACAGCACCCCAAAAGCTGGGCCAGCCAGGGGCGTGTGCAGGGGCTCAGCTGGGGCTTTGCCCTGCAGACTCACCCCAGTGAAAAGTGCCATGTGTGGCAGTGCCAAACGGGAGTGTGTGTGTGTGTGCGTGAGCCCTGTGTCTGTGTTTGAGATGCCAGGGAGGCTGCTCTGCCCCTGCCTTTAGGATAAAACAGAAGTGTGTGTGTGTGTGTGTGTGTGTCTGTGTTTGAGATGCCAGGGAGGCTGCTCTGCCCCTGCCTTTAGGATAAAACAGAAGTGTGTGTGAGTGTGTGTGTGTGTCTGTGTTTGAGATGCCAGGGAGGCTGTTCTGCCCCTGCCCTTAGGATAAAACAGGAGAGTGTGTGTGAGTCCTGTGCTTGTCTGGAATGTCAGGGAGGCTCAGCCCCGTGCCCTGTGTGTCCCCAGGGCTGCTGGGGTGCCAGCTCAGCCCCAGGAGCTGCGGGCTCTGCAGGCACTGAGCTGTCAGCACGCCCCAGGCTGCTGGCCCAGCTCATGTGGTGGACAGCTGTGCTTGCTGACAATGCAGTGGTTAGTGTAGGAGACGCCCACTCCCAAAGCCAGCCTTGTATCTGTTTTTCCTGTGGGAGAAGTTTTTAGCACTGCCCCTGGCCTCTGGCTCGCATGCTTCAGAGCGCTATTGTGCTCTTGTTTCATTAGCATCATAAAATCTGCGCCTCCCCGCCCACTCCAAAATCCGAATACCCGGCTCTGCACAGGCACCCCTGGTGTCACCAAGGTGAGCTGGTGAGGAGCGGCTGCAGGAGGGTGCTGGTGGCACGGGGAGGTGGCAGAGCCCGGTGCCAGGCAGGAGAATCTCAGCCCAGAGCCTCGGGCGGGCTCTGCCCTCGCAGCAGGAAGCGATTACACCACGCAGGGCTCCTGCTCGGGCAAGACCTGCACGTGCTGTCAAGCCCTAAATTATCAGCTCTCCAGAAATAGTAAAGCCTAGACATTTTGTAAACTGCTCTTATCATCTGCTGGAATTACTAAGCCCAGGGATCCTTTGCTAAACTAAAAATTCAGAGAAGATTGGGGCTGGATTGTGGGGGAATTCAGCCAGAGGTTAATGCCTGTTTAGCAGGCAGCACGCTCATCTTGGGGACCTGCAGTGAGAAAATGTTAATCTGATCATTTTCTCATCTTCAGCTTTTGCTGATCCTTCCCAGGGCTGCATCATGCTGCTGGGTGTCCCGAGGCCAGGCTGGTTTGCATTTGCAGTGCTCACCCTAGCAGGGGCACAAATGACAGTAACTGTGATGACTTCAACATGCTCGCACACGTTTAAATTGTTCATATTTTCTGGGAAAGATAGACACCCACCCTGACAACATCTTGCTTCTGATGAGAAGGGGAGCCTGTAACCTGTGATCCTTGAGAAAAATCTGTCAAACCTCATTACTTCCAGTGAATGAGCACTGTCAGCTGTCCTGGTTTGTACTTCTCTGGCAAAGTTATTAAATTTCTTATAAAACGAGGACACCACTGCATGCTCGTTCTCCTCCTGTCTTTTGGCCAGTCCTGCCACCCTTGTCCACCTCAGCCTATGCCAAAGCTGTGCCCTGCATCTCCTGCTGCAGTTGGATGCCGGGGAAATGCCTCGCTCAGGCCAGTCTGCTGCCTTCTTGAACAAACTGAGTTAAACAGAAAGCTGATGGTTGTGAGGAATAACTGACCAAACGTCCATGAAACAAGTCTCAAACTCAGTTTGCTCCATGAGCTGTTAAATATCTGACAAACTTCTGGTTAACTTTAGGAAGGACCAACGACAAGGGGGTTATTGCCATTGTAAATTGTATCTAACAGTTTAATAGTTGTAATACCTGGTATGTTCTTTTTAATCATAAGTGTCTGGAGTGTTGCAGAACAGAGAAAGCATCTGGATCTAGAGCAGCTGAAGTAGAAAGTTGTTTTTCTGTTTACAATATGACTCTCTGCTCACAATAACTAAGTGAAATGCATCTGGTGTGCATTGGCTATGTATTTTGTGTGTGAGAAAGGTGTATTTTTGTGTGTCAAAGTTAAGATTGTAGTGGGGGTGGTTTTTTAGGATTCAAAATGAGGAAACAAACACGGTAAGCAAGCCCACGTTGTTAACTCTGGGAAATGTCTGTCAGCTGGCTGCAGGGTTGTGTCACACTGAGGACAAGGAGGTGAGGGGTGTCCACCCAGGCTGGTCACATCCACAAAGACTGGCCTTGCTGTCCCTGAGCTGCAGCCTAAAGCATTTCCACTCCACAAATGCCCTGCAGACAGCAACTGAAACTTTTCCAGGCTGCAAGTACATGCCTTTTCAGATTCTCTTGGTTGAATAGCTTCTCTTTAATTGAGTCACAGGGTGTCCAGCTGAGGATAAAGGGGTTGTAGATGTGACCATATCATTCCTGACTGTGCTTCAGAGACTTTCCCCAGCAGCTTCTCTGTTACAGAGGAAATGTTTGCTTTAACTGCTGGGTAACTGGGACTGAATGCATGGGATTTTGCAGAGCTTGGTGTCGTGCTCTCTGGTCTCTGTGCAGGATCAGTCCTGGAGTAGGTGAAAAGGATTCAGCCTGCCTTAGTCTGATGAAAACCAAAGCTGCAGAGAGGGATGGGGCTTTTCCAACACAGCCAGAGTGAGCTGTGGTGTGTCAGATGAGGCACTGAGGTAGGTCAGAAACAATCAGCTAAAAATGAGCTATCCATGAAATAAACTAAAACCTATTTAATAACTGAGGATCCTCTGCCTCAGATGTGGTTTTGATTCACCAGTGCAGGGTCCAGCCCCCAGCACGCTGTTTCCAAATCTCTGTTGGGATGTGGAAGACCAAACCCTGGTTTGCTTTCATGAGACTTGCTCTGGACACAGCTCCAGGCAGGGTTTTGAGGCTGGCAGGGCCCAGGTGCAGGGTTTGCAGATGTGCAGGGGCCGGGGTGCCCAGGCACATGTGGGTGCCCTGGCAGCCCTGCCCTGGGCCATTGCCACAGACCTACAGAGAAACAGAGAACAGAGGTCACTTTAATCCCTGAGAAACTCCAGCCGCTGTCCTGTAAATCTGATATTTGGGGAGCAGGAGTGGCAATTGATGTTTCAGTGAAAACTGGAAAAATTGGGGGATTTATCAGAGCAAGTTGTCTCCTGTAGCCCGTTTATCCCAGGCAGCTGCTAGTGTTCAATCCTGCCAGATTTCATCCTCTTGCTTCAAAAGGGTATTAGCTAAAATATTTTTAATAACAAACAAATGCTTTAATCACAAACAAATGTTTGAGAAATGTGTGGGGTATAGGAGAGGAGCCCCTGTGCCATTCTCTGTGGATAGATAGGAGGGGGTTAGGGAGCCCCAGGTTCAGACTGCTGAAACTTTTGTCATTAATATGCAGGAACCACTTGACAATTGACTCTGGAAAAGGATCTGCTTAGGTGGCTACACAAATGCTGACACCTGCACTTGTGATTTCATGCAGGGAATTCAAGCTAAAAACCCTGTGATGGGCAGCAGAAGAGGACCCTAGGCACCAAACGTTTGCCCCTTTGCAGGGATGAAGTGATGTTGGCTGATTTTGACAGGTTTCCCACAGGAAATTCAGCTTGCACGGGGCTCATGGAGCAGCCATGGCAATCCAAGGCCAGTGGGATTCTCCACAGCCCTTCTGGCTGCTGTCCTTGCCTGTCCCCTCACCAAGAAAAGTGTATGAACCGTTTTGAGGTGGTTTTGTCAGGACTGCAAGCTTGCTTTGTGTGGGCTGCTGGTTTCTACTTGATAGGCTAGTTGTGGCTGCTTCTCTTTTTTTGTATGGAGTATTTCTTCCAAGCTTGTAGGGAGTGATACTTGTGTTACTTATCAGCTTAAGAGTGGCTTAAGAGTGTTTGAGAGCGTTCACAGCTGAGGTGCAGATACCTCACCTTTAGAAGTGCATTTGCTTTAATTTACGTATTTACCATGTATTATTCACTTAATCCTTTGCTACCTCTCACCATGTAGAGCTGGATGGAAAATGTGTTTGTCTAAAGCTTCAGGACAAATGGTATCAGCAGCATCCAGCCCCAAACCACTGCTCATATGGAGGAAGATGTAGTTATTGGGTCTGTGATCTGCTCAGTTCTGAAATTATTCCTGGGATCAAACAAGTGGAATTGACTTCTAGTAAGTGTCCCAGTCAGCCTAAATAGAACTTGGTTTTCTCAGCTTCTGGATTTGTGCTGGAGTTAAATAAAATCACTGATGTGCCGTTTGAGCCTGTAGATGTTGACACAGAGTGGAGAGGACCTGGACCGTGGTCAGCCTGCAGCTGTGCTAGCAGTGCTGCTTTGTGCTGGCCTTGCTCTCCAGCTCACAAAAGGAAAAATAACTGAGATTTGTCTTGTCTTGGGCTGACAGTACAGCCAAGTGATTGCCAGCCCAATTTGGCAGTTTTTAATCATTTTATCTCTGTTCTCTTCTCTCTGGGGAGACAGGCAGTGTTTAGCAGTCTGCTCAGAAAGACCTTGGGGCTACTTTCAGCGGCAGTGGCTCAGAGCTGCGATTATTAGCTCTGCTCTTAGGAGCACACTGCGATCCTTCCCAGGGGAGTGGTGTGAAAAATTAACACAGGCTTAGAGCAGCAGTGCAGCAGCAAGCTCTGTAACTGTAATTACTCCATTGATATTCCTCACACAATAACACTGTCATCAGTCATTTACATAAACTTTTTCTCCATGAAGAGGGAATGGCTGCTTATAACCCTATTGGGTGCTTCCAGAGCATGCATTATACATTTTATTTGTTCTAATTTCAGACTCGAGGCCTGTAGGAACAGAGTGAGGAAACGTGCAGCCTTTTTGTTGTTTTCTTTTCTCTTGCAGCAGTGAGCGTGCCACTCTGCATGCGTGAGCCTGCAAGCAGGCAAAAATGTGTCTTGACAGTGTTGTGGGAACTAATTCCAGGATTTGAAACGTTCAATGTAATTTCAAGAAATACAACAGTATATTTTAAATATTTTAAACAGTGCAATGCGCAAGTTCTGTTCCAGGTCCCAGTCTCTCACCATTTTGGCCAGGCTGGGCTCACAACAGCAAGTCCTGTTGGGCTCCAGAGCTCCTTGGGGCACGCTGGGTTTACTTAGGTTCCTTTTCCTTCTACAAGCACGTGGCATGGCTCTGCCTGTACCAGCTCTCCTGTAGCTCCGTTTCTTTCACTGTCACCAGAAAGAATGGGTGTTTAAGCCACAAGAGCACTCTTCCTGCCAGCAAGTGATCCCAGAGAGCAACAGAAAATAAGTGGTTAGTAAAATTTAAAATTAGTGCCATCCTGTCTTCTGCCAGGGACACTCATTTCTTTTGTGTCCATGTAAAGACCGAGTGCACAAAGCAGATTGCCCTTCTGCAGGTCAGAGAGCAGCCCCTGTGCCCCGGGTGCCTCCTGGCTCAGGGTCAGGCTCTTGGGTGGGCACTGCTGGGGCACAGGTGCCCCCTGGAGCCCTGAGCAGCTCCTGTCCCAGGGCGTGCAGGGCCCTGCAGGTGCTGGGGCACCCACCTGCACAGGGGGCTCGAGAGGAGCCATTTGGGGCTCAGCTTCATCAGGGGCACAACGTCCCCGCTCTCCGAGCAGGAGTGCTGAACTTCTGCAGATATTATGCTTCCTCTAATTAAAGTCTTTGGAGGTATTCCCGGGGCCAAGGCTAATAAAGCATTCAGGAGAATAATCACCCTGTCTGGGCTGCGGAGTGTTTATTGATGGCGCCCGGAGCCGCTGGCGCTGCCCGTGCCCCGCTCGCCCTGCGGGG
>JAOTQZ010000776.1:11065135-11079196 GCA_026546895.1 Pogonocichla stellata
CGCCCTGCGGGGCAGAGCCGCCCGCGCCGCCGCCCGGGCCGCAGCGCCACCATCTAGTGCGGAAAAGGCACGCCATAGTCAAATTTCACTTGCTGAATATTTAATGAAGCCTGCCGTGTTTATTTGGTTAGCCTGTCGATTTTTATCGTTCTGTCAATAGCTTCTCATATGTGGCACGGTGATGATCTTTAGCAGCCTGTCCCCTGGGAGCCAGAGCGCTAAATGCAATTATGGATTTTATACCGCAATGTGTTTGATATTTCCAGTGATCTAATTTGCAGTCTGGTAGTTTATTGTTTGGCATTTTAATGGCGTTCAAATGCTACGGAAAATTTGATTTCTCTGTATAATTCATCCTAACATCATTAATGCTGGTAGCCGAATGGCATGGGTTTTAGTGGGCTAAATATATAGGAAAGTAATTTTTTTAATATGGACCAAAACGAACAGAGTTTTAACTAAAAGGAAAACCGTGTTGTATTTTTTCACACTTCCTCTTTGTCAGTTTCCATTGAATATTAAGATTACTTTGAGGAAATGGTGAAACAGATGCCTGACCTTAGCAAACCAAACAAAGTGTAGTGTGCTGTATGATGGAAGCTCCTCAGCAGCCTTTTGAGAGAGAAACAGAATGAGTGTTATTATATTAAAAAGTCTTTCCTGGCTGTTTCTCTCCTCTGCTCCAGGCCACTTGTGATTGATGATTAATCCTCCATGTATATTTTTTCCTCTTTAGTAGCTCACAGAAGTCCCAAGCCAACCACTTGAGCAGATGCATCTATTTCCCTAAAAAACTCCCAAACCAAAACAAAACCCAAGCCCACCACCACCAACAATCCCAACCCCAAGCCACAGTGTGGTTGAGTTTTGGGTTGGGGCCGTTGGCAGGATGAAGGGGCACACAAAACTGTGTGGGGCTGAGTGGCTTGGGGGAGTTAATCATGGTGTTATTTTACACATCTACAACACTTTTATTGTGCAGTAACTCATGAGTTATGGGTCCTCTGCAACTGCAAAATAAATCCTTTAATTAACCACCTACTCAGAAACAATTTAACCTCTTCAGTGTATCTCATAAACTACATTAGCCCCAGATTTATTTAGAATAGTGTTGTGCAAGTGTGATCTATTTACATTAAGGAGTATATGCCCTTTGTTATGACAAGTATACCGGGAGAAGAAAATACAAATCTATTTTGTATGGTTTCATCCATGGCTTTTAATGATTTCACTGAGTGTTTCCCAAATAGAAGCAAACACATTTTTGCAGTGTTAGATGAAAGCAGACAGGGTGATAACCATTTCACCTGGGCAGGTAGCATATGAATTCATTCCTTGTTGTTAGAGACTATTTCCCAGAGAACAGTGTTAGAAACATGGCTCTCCTCTGATGTCCAGTGAAGTCAAGCTACACAGTGGCATGTTGACAAGAAATGATTCTTTTTCTTGAGTGCTGAAGTATTTGTTTCTGTCTTTCAACAGAGGTGAACACAAGTCCAGTTTGTGTAATACGTCTTACAGGCTGACAGAACTAGAATATGCTTTGTGGTTAATGAGTTTAAGAACATTAAAGAAGCTGAAGAGAGTTCATTTTTTAATGCAACCAAGTACAAAAAATGATTAAAAAAAAGGAGTCACAAAGGATAGCAAATGAGGTACCAAAAGCAGTAATGAATGAATACAGAACATTCAGATTTGTGTTTCACAAAAGGTTTCAGTGTTGGGCTGGCTGACCTGTTTGCTTTCTGGATGAGGCTCCTCCTGATGCAGAGGTTTGCAGGTGCCAGGGCTGCTCCTGCCACTGGGCAGGGTGGCATACATTGATTGCATCTGTAACTCATCTCAAATCTTTCCCCTAGATAAATTTTCCTTAAAAAACCCCCGGATTTTACTCTGAACTTATTGAGTGACAAGAGCACAGGAGATCATGTAGAGGAGGAACTGCCAAGTGCCGCATTTCTTTCGATAGGGCAGAAGTTCTTCTCAGTCCTTGCTCTGTCCTGAACTTGTTTGAAGCAGTGCTGGGTCCCAGCAGTGCTGGGTCACTGCAGTGCTGGGTCACTGCAGTGCTGGGTCACTGCAGTGCTGGGTCACTGCATTGCTGGGTCACTGCAGTGCTGGGTCACTGCAGTGCTGGTCACTGCATTGCTGGGTCACTGCACTGCTGGGTCACTGCAGTGCTGGGTCCCTGCAGTGCTGGTCACTGCATTGCTGGGTCACTGCAGTGCTGGGTCACTGCATTGCTGGGTCACTGCATTGCTGGGTCACTGGAGTGCTGGTCACTGCAGTGCTGGTAACTGCAGTGCTGGGTCCCTGCAGTGCTGGGTCCCTGCACTGCTGGGTCCCTGCAGTGCTGGGTCCCTGCAGTGCTGGGTCCCTGCAGTGCTGGGTCACTGCACTGCTGGGTCACTGCACTGCTGGGTGTGCTGGTGCAGGAGAGGGGGTGTGGAGGTCACCTGGAGCCAGAGGTTTCCTTGGCCATTCCCCTCTGGGCAGCTGCTTTGCAGGAGCAGCAGTCAGGGATGGCGGGGTCACAGCACAGGCAGTGGCTCCTTTCTGGGCACCTTGCTGAAGGGCAGACAGCAGTGCCATGGCCCCAGCAGGGCACGGGGGCTGTGGCTGCTGCAGCTCTGGGCTGCTCTCAGCTCTGTGCTGTGCCCTCAGTGACAGCCAGGGCTCAGCTGGGAGCCCGAATTCCACGGGAGGTGCAGGGTGGGCTGGGATGGGAGCACAGAGATGGCACAGCAGGGCAGGAGTCCTGCTGCTCTGAAAAGGAAACAAAGCATTTGGAGAGCATTGGTGAGACACAGACTGTGCAGTGGCAGCACTCACTGGAAATAGGCTAAAACATCACACAGCTGTGCAATCTCCAGAAAATACATCAAACCCCCCCACTGTGTTACTCAAGCTCTGGCCTAGGATGTTTCAGCTGATGATTTTGTTTGTAGGAATGACAGCTATCAGGCCCTCCCAAAATTGTTGAGAAACCTAGTTAGCAGGATTTAAAAAAAAAAGCCACCAAGCTGTGGTGTGCTGCAGGCTAATGACATGAGGCCTGGCCCTCCAAGTGATCTGCTAGCAGATGATGGATGGATGTGCACCTCACTCAGCAGCACCACCAGCTTTGCTCCATTCTTGAATATCTGTCAAGATGTTAAGTGGATGACTGCAATCAGCAGTGAAATAAGACCTGTGTAATCTGATGTTCCACTTAGAAAAGAAAACAGAATTCCTACCACCTAATATGAGGCTGCACCAGCCAACACATAAAGGTCTTTCGAGCAGGCCAGGTATCTGATAAAATCTTTACACCTCATTATCACTTGTAATTCAGAGATAGGGTACAGCTGTATCTACAAACAGCGCATGATGACATTTCCAGGGATTTTTTTATCTGTGTCCCTTTCCAGCCAACAGCTCTTCTTCCGTACATATGCTTTTCTATGACTTTTAATGTGTTCTTTTATTCTGATTTTATCTGGCTGAGAAGGGAGGGCTGTCTGTTACGTCCTTTGACAATTTATGAAATTTTTTGTAGATTAATGAAAAAGGCAACCTTATGAGGAGCAGAGCAGGGTGCTTTGTTTGGAGGAGACTGAGGTCAGAGCTCACTGTGGGCTTTGGCATCCTCACAGGGGAGGCAGAGGGGCAGGTGCCAACTCTGCCCTCGTGACCAGGGACAGGACTCAAGAAACAAGTGGAAATCTAAATTTAACTGGAAATAGTGATTGAGATACATGTATTTGTCATATAAAAGGGAAGCTCTTGACCGTACAATTGTCTAAGCTGTTCTATTTGTTGTCAGTGTCTCTGGATAATTTCCCTGAGAAAAAGAATATGAAGACTCTCTAAAGAGAAAAGGCAAGAAGAAAGAAAGAAGGGAAAGGATGAAGGAAAGGAGCACGGTGAGAGAACAGGTTAGGCAGGCCCAGGCAGTGATTGATGGAGATGTGGACTTTCCCAGGCACTGGGGCAGCCGCTTGCCAAAGGCTGGAGCAGGGCTCTGGTGGGACTGCAGGCCTGGGGGGGACACCAGACATGTGAGATGGAAAGCTTGGGGCAGGTGGCTGCTGCTCTGTTCCTGATCTCCCAGTCCAGCATGATGTTTGATGTCTAAAATCTGCCGCCTCTCTGGGCTGAAATTAGCCTGTGTCCCATCTCAGGCAGTGCAGTACAATGTACCATGAAACTGCTTAATGCTGCAGAAAATTGCTAATGCAACAGAACAGAGCCCCTTGGAGAATCAGCTAACACCTCCTGATGCCTTTCTGGTCCTTTCCGACCCCGCCCAGGGGAGCATCACTTCTCACAGAGGAGCTGAGCTCCTGTGCTGCTCCCTGGGGTCCTGCAACCCTGGCAGGTGTCTCTGATCTCAGCCCAAGCACTGCTCTGGACCTGCAGCTCCCAGCAAAGCTCAGGCCTGTGTCCTGCTCAGGGGAGCCCAGGGGAAACAGACTGCTCCACAGCAAGAGGAAAGGCAGTTTCTAACACTCCCATGCTCTTTATTATGGCAGTTTCTGGGTCCCTGTCTGGCTCATTGGTAGGTTCTGCCTTTAGGATGAAGCTCAGGCCTGGACCCTGAAACACCTGATGGCTCTGAGTCTCTTTTATTCTAGTATATGCAGACAAAAACCCCATATATCAATGAGGTCTCTCTGATTTACCAGTGCCAGCGTGCACATCACAGCTCACCAGGCCATAAAAATTAGATTAACAAAGATTACTGATGTAAACACAGGGGAAAAAAAACATTGTCAGTATTTGCATAAGTATGTCCCAGGCAAAAAATACAGGGGCTCCTATGGGAAAAGACAATTGCAGAATTTCGTACTTTCTGGGAGAATGAAAGGTCGTTGAGACGTGTCAGCCTTTCTCAGAGCAGCAGGAAAGAGCAGCAGAAACAACAGATATATTTTTATCTGACCGATAAATTACCTAGGCAGGAATACCTGGGTAATCATGGATAAGCCAGAGGAGGAGAGGTGGGGAGAGGAGACGGGTCGTGGCTGCTCTCCCATGGCTGCTTTAGCTGCAGGAGGAGCATGAAAATCCTGTGCCCTCGAGTCTGTAAAGGGCTCCACATCACTGACAGGCAGCAGAAGAGGTGCTTGAGCCCCCGAGAGGAGGGGGAGCCTGTGGTTGTGTTGATAGACTTAAGCCCCTTCCAGCCTCTCTGCAGCTGGGTAAATCTCCCTAGGATTGGGCTGGCTAACAGAAATATTGGCATTCCTCAGTGCTGGGTGAGAGATTACAACTGATTCATTTCTTTGCTCTGCAGAGTAATTCTCAGCAGCTTCTTTTTAACTGAGCGGATCAAAGTCCCTAAATGAGAATGTGGTGAACTTGATACTTCTTCACAAGCCCAACAGACATGGACAATATACGTTCTGTAACCGAAACCTTTTGGGGTTTGTGTAATACAATACCCTTTCTGTAACCCCCACCCTCCCCTCCATCCTCTTGACCCTGTTGCAGCTAAGGGACTGGACAGTAGAAAAACATGTCAAGCATGAAAAGCAGCAACTTGAGGGCAAACATGACCCCTCCACTGCTAGTTACTGAACTTCTGAAAGTGCATCAAGCCAGCAGAATCAGCTAAAAAGGGAGGCCAGGGACACCTCATGTTGTGCGAGATGGGAGGTGAGGTCTTTGCTCTTTAGAACTAAAGTGTTTTGTTTTAATCATGGGGAGAGCTGCTGGCTTGGCACTGTGTGAAATAGATTTAGAAATCCTGAGGAAGGAGGAAATTCTCAAAACAGTAAGGAAAACAAAAGTCAGCAACAGGGAAGAATTGGCCAGCATTTTTACAACAGGAAATGTGGAGGATACTGAAAAGAGAAAATTAATGGCACTGGGAGTACGATCCTGTTAACCGTTATTGTTGACACCTCATCATTTCCAGACTAAAATGCCAGCTAAGGCCATGTTTCACTTCACACTATCTGAAGTCATCTTTGTCTTGCTCAGAGAAAAAGCAACCCCATAATAAGAGTGGAGCACGTCATGAGCAAGTCCTTTGTGTGTGGAGTCAGCTCAGCAGTCAGGACATGGCTGCAGCAATCCTCTGCACCAAATATTGTGCTGCATTTGATTTTCCGAGGTAGAATAAACATTCCACTCTGAGGAGCAGAAAGTGCTAGCTATACCTATTTTAAACACCAGAGTAATGCTTTATAGCCCATAGAGGGATAATTACAAAGTACAAAATCACAGATTTTATAGCACATTTTCCCGAGAGTGCAGTTAGGAGAACAGCATGTGTCATGTAGCCAATTTAGATAATGATTCTGATAAAGATAAACTGTATTGTTTATAATAAGTAATTGGGCTGACAAAGGCCCAAAAGACACGGAGGAGTGTGGGAGCTGCAGCTCTGGCCGTGGGCACCAGCCCCTGCCTCCTGCTCCCCACACCCAGTGCAGGACAGGTCCCTCCCCAGGAACAGCACGCAGCCCAAAAATGCTTCCAGAGTTTTCCGTGGCTGGGATGCCAGGGCTCTGTGCGGGTGCGGGGTGGGCCTGGGGGAGGGAAGCAGCTGTACTGGGAGAGCTGGGCACCCAGACACCTGAGAACTGGGCAGCAGAGCCTTGGCTTCCCGGCTGCCCAGTCCGTCCTGGGGCTGGTTCGGAGCTGAGCCAGGAAGAATACTGGCCTGGTAAATGTACAGTGGCACTTTACCACAGGCACGGATTACTTGTTGAGTAGATTATCTCTCCTGAGATAAGGCAAAATCCTTCAGAGGCAGTGGAGTATCTTGCCAGGCCTATTAGCACATGACAAGATGCAGTTTGGGTCCAGTGAACCTCTATCAATCACAAGATGAAGTAAAGCCCTAATTATCATTTAATTGCTGCCTTCAGCTTGAGCTGCCCTTCTTCACAGCTCTCCGCATCCATTGGAGATTAGGTTGTGCTGAAATGAGAGCCGTGAAGGGCCTGGCAAAGGTGTGAAATTCCCCGGGTAACCGAATTAATGGCAGGGGCCGTGCTGCTGGGGGGGTTCTGCGCTCTCTGCAGACAGCATGAGCGAGGGCAGCGCTCTAATGGGCGATTGCCGGCGATCGCTCGCTCGCCACAAAGAATGACACGCAGCACGCCTCTCCGGCCGGGCTCCAGGGAGCAAAGCAAACGCCACTCACAGACATTTGTTTGTATGCTAATTTTGTGCAATTATGTTGTGAGCTATTTTGTTAAATAAGAAGAAGTAGTAGTAGGTTCATGTGCTTGTGCAGGGAGGTAAAGCGGCAGAACAGGAGCATGGGTGGCTGCTTTTTCCCAGCCCCTTTGAAGTGGGTTGACTTACGGATTTGGGATATTCGGGCTCTGGTTTAAAGTCAGGCTCATTGCTGATCTGTTTTCATATGCTCTGCATGGCAGGTGTGTTTTCTAAGCAAATTGCAGCATCAGAACAGTTTCTCATGATGAAACTCTGACATCAGTAGGACACTTGTCTGTACTGTGTAACTTTGCAACATCAAATCCAATTTCAAAGATAATTACAGGCCATTAGTGCCTGACACAGAGTTTAATAACAGAGTAAATATTGTGGTGATCTTCGGAAATGCATAAATAAATAAGTAAATACACAAAGTAGACTTGTCTGGCTTTAAAAATGAGCTCTTAAAACTGGTATTGCCTGAGAAACAGGCGCAGTTGGAACTGGTCACTTAACCTCATTAGATGAAAGACAGAGCACTATAAATCCATCACTCTGCTAGTCTGCCTGGCAAGCAAATGCTGCTGTTCCCAAACAATTCCTGTTCGCAGCGCCCTGGGACGGGAGCTGGGCAGGCAGTACCGGGGAGCAGGGTGCTATGAGGCAGTGGAGAGTTCCTCTTGGCGACACGCTGATGGAGCTGTGGCACTGTCCCTGCAGTGTTGAACAAAGCAGGGCGCTGGGTGGCTCCAGCTCGTTCCCTTCAGCTCTCCCTTTGCAGCCATTGGGGGTTTTCGAGTGTCTCATTATCTTGTTTGAGTGCACAGAGCTGGTTTGTGGCTTGGCACAGCATCCTTGGGAAGGGCAGTGATCTGAGCACCGTGTGCACTCAAATCGAGTGTTCAAAACGAGAAATGCAACACTCGGGGCATTTCCTGCTGCCCCTGTCCTTTCTGGACGTTCCCCCCCAGCCTGCCTGTGTCAGCTCTCCCCCAGCAGAGCCGTGCCAAAGGTGGCCCTGCCTGCACACCACCGGCCACTGGGCCTGGAGCTCTTGTGGTCGTGCTCAGCTGGAGCTTGCTGTGCACAAAATAAATAAAGAAATATAAACATATATTTGTGGATAAATCCACAAATTATAAATAAGGGGTTAGGATTTTGTCCTTTTTAGACTAAGGTTTATTGCTAGACTGAGGACTCGTGCAAGTTTAAGGTAGACTGAATCAATATTTAGGAAACTTGTAGGCCTATTTAGGACTTCAGTTAAAACAGAGATTTATTTTAGCTTTAGCTGCAGCATCTCAAGAACTTGTATAATATATTGTCTTTTTTTATGAGCATAAACCATACGGCGTATGTCTGGATTATTAATTCAGAAGACATTTGTCTTTTGGATGCTAATTTTATTTTCATAACTGACTTCTTAAAAGATTTGAGAGAATATAAAAATAATCATAAAAGGAACATAAGAGGAGCAGTGAGAGGTCCTCGTGTGTTTCAGGGCTCAGTGTAGTGGCCGTGGATCCTCCTGCAGGTGATGAATTGCTGCAGAGGAACGAGCATTGCTCAGGTACCTTTGAACCTGTTCAGGTGTTAAACAGTGGGCTTAGGTCAAGTGTGAAAGCTGAAGAGTAGCAGACATGACTCACTGACTGAACTGCAGGGTAGATTTTGTTCTCCTGTATTCACTTTGCTCTCTCTGGTGGGGAAAATTGTGCTTGTAAGACCAAAATGCGATTAGAAGTGAAGCTCTGTTTTCTTTGTAGCTATTGTGATGTAAAACTGAAAAACATTTTTTAATCTGTCCATTCCTTTTGCTATTTTTTCCACTCCAGCTCCTTTTTTTAATTTTTTTTTAATTTTTATTATTATTATTATTGTTTATTTCTCAAGAATTCAGATGGAAATTTTTCTTAACTCACAGAATTTTTTCATAGTATGAAAAATAATTTCTTCCACTTGGAGCTTGATTTGCTTACAACAGCAATTTCTTCTACTTTTCCTAAATAATAAAATAAATAGACCATAATGGGGAATAGGGAGTTTACATTCCCAATGGAAAGAATACATCTGTGGAGATGAGTTTCATTAAACTGTTAACTCAAACAGTGACTTTTAGAATTGATTCCATCTTTAGCCAGTGCAGTCAGTGCTCTCCAGAAGACTGTATTTATGAAGAATTCTTTATTCAAGGTAAGCAAAAAACATAAAAGGAGGCCTCCTCACCCTCTTTTGCTGCTCTGGGTCAACATCACAACCTCTTGATTAGATTTGGACCCTACTAATTAGATATAATTCATTACCTGCAAGAATGAGATCAGAAATCAGGAGCTGCTTTTCCAAATAAGGCGATCCTTCCCCTCATCCATCATGGCTGTTAGTAACCAATTTAAAGTCAGACAAATGCATAACCAGCATTATTACCTTGTCATAAATAGTTAGGGAGAAAGACCTGGAATAACCTGGCATTATAAATGGTTTTTATCACATTATTTTGCAGTTATTTGTCAGCCACTTTGCTTAAGATAAATGTAGAACAATAATCAGATTCTAAAACAGAGCAGTGAACAAGGCATTGCTAATTGTGAAACCTCTTCTGCTGGCAGAACTCTGTCATGGGGCACAGTTTATAAATTTCCTTATGGAGAAATTGCACTGAGCACGTGTTCTTTGGACTTGAAAGTCTAATAGGCCAAAAAATAGGAAAAGGGTCTTGTCCCCTCCTTCAAACCTGATGAGAGCTCAGCAGTCGGTGTCAGGCTGTGTCCCTGGGGATTGCTGAGCCAAGCAGGGGTGGTTCAGCTCCTGCTGGTTCCTGATGTGCACTGATCTGAGTGCCTGTGCTCCACTATCCATGGGAAGAGCCTTGCACCAGGACAGAAGGGATGCTGAGCCAAGCAGGGGTGGTTCAGTCCTGTTGGTTCCTGATGGGCACTGATCTGAGTGCCTGTGCTCCATCCTCCATGGGAAGAGCCTTGCACCAGGACAGAAGGGATGCTGAGCCAAGCAGGGGTGGTTCAGCTCGTGTTGGTTCCTGATGGGCACTGATCTGAGTGCCTGTGCTCCCCCATCCGTGGGAAGAGCCTTGCACCAGGACAGAAGAGATGCTGAGCCAAGGGAGGGCACACAGGTTCCTTGGGTTGGGCTTTTGGGGATCACAAATGTCTGATAGCAGGAAGAACGTGAGGAAATGCTGGTTGCAGTGAGATTGCACTGAGAGGAGAGTGGCCAGTGAGTCCAGCACTGGCCACATGATGTTTCTGGAGCAGCAGGTTCCCATCCTCCCTGGGTGCCGGGAGTGGAGAGCTGAGCCCCTGGAGCTGCAGGGCCACCCTCTCACAAGTGCCTCTGGTTTCCCCACTGACTGAAGGAAACCAGGATCTGTGCCCATGTTTCAAAGAGGAATAGAAGGGCAAGGCTCTGCAGTATAAATCCCAAACAGTTCTCTCAGCTCTATCTATATTTAGGTAATTTGTGACTTCAAATTTAAACCCCTACTATGGAGAAAAGCATCAGGCTGTGACTTATGCCAGGGTTTTAAGGATCATGGGAACCCCTCTTAAAATTAAGACTTCAAACATGGAGGAAGGTTTCAGGCTTGCCAAGAGAGGCCCAAACACCCAAATCCGTGGCACCTTTCTGTGGGATAAGACAGAGCTTGGGAGTGGGGAGCTTGCACTAAGGGTGAGTGCTCCCATATGCAAGGGGAAAAAGGGCTTCAGAGAGCTTTTCTTCTGATAATAAAAATATTGAAAATGATTTGTATTCAATTAAAGCATTTCGGGGAACAGTTTTGAAAGCAACAGAATTTCTGCAGTGTGGTTGAGATGGCAGAGAACACCTCCTCTGGTGTCAGAGGGTACGGAGCTGCTCAGCGTGGTGCAGCTCCAAAATGCAGACAGAAGTCACAAAGTCAGCAGATCTGATTAACTGTAAATCCAGGCTTTTATTACACTCCCCCCATAGGTAGAGAAGGACAATAACTTGATTTTGATCTCAGCTGCAGCCAAGTAAGATCTGAGAGGAAGATATTTACTAAATTATTTACCTTCTATAGCGCTGTCACTGGAAAACAATCATGTTTGAAGTGCCGTGTCAGTGCAGCTGGCCTCAAAGCAATCCTGAAGGTGTGTTTACTGTCTGGGCTTTCTGTTCATTTTCCTAAAGCCACATCTAAATGAAAGTCTTGATATAATTGCAACTTAAGGCAAAATGTAGGAGGAGTAGGGACACTTACAAGTGACAAGAACTGGAATTGTCCTTCCATTATCTCAAAGCATAAGCTATCACTAGGCAGGGCAGAGAGCGGTTCTTTTCCTTTTTGTTGGAGTTTCAGTGGAAGTTTTGGGCCGTGTGTCAGCACCCTGCTGTGTTTCCTGGCTGTGGGGTGGCTGCCAGCATCCAGGCTGTGTCCCCTGGGCAGGCACCCAGAGCCTCAGTGGTTCCCCTGGGGCAGCACTGTGCTCCAGCCTGCCGTGCTCTTGTGTTTCCAGACAAACAAATGCATTCTGAAAGGCAAACCAATGGTTCCACCTGATTTTTGTACCCCAGGATCACGTTAAAGTGCTGATTAATCGCAGCCTTTAGACAAATTTCTTCTTTATTTTTTTTTCTCTTTTTTTGGTTCTTGCAGTTTAGGTGGCTGTAACAGGAGAAGCAGTGACAAACTGTTGGCATTAATGTACTGAGCATAATGAACACCAGCCATACAGCACATGGTGCTTGTCTGCTTATTGGTGAATTTAACTCACTTTAATTGCAGTGTTACTTAACATGATGGAGAAGTAGCCCTCAGAGGGATCATTTGAGGGACAAATAATGTATTTGTGTAAAATTAAAAAAAATAAACCGAGCAACTAGAAGATAGTACTACTAGCTGTAGTAAATTATAGTTTAATAATTATTATCCAGATAGTACTTGGCTTAAGGTTAAAAAGGAGGCACTTCTGGAAAGCAGGAGGCAAGCTTGCCTGGAGCACAGCCGCGGGGAGCACAGCAGAGCCCTCTGCAAGCTGCACTGGTGGCAGACATTCAGAGAAGCACCTGGGAATAAATTGAGTCTGCTGGGAGGGGAAAGCATCTACCCCTGGGGCATGTCAATGGAAATAGGAGGTGACAATGAGCCCGGGGCCTGCTTGGCCATATCACATGGGTCTCCTGATCCTATTGAGGGTACTGCTCAGCAGCCTGCCCTCCGAGCGTTTCTGGCACCTGGGAGGTTTTCTGTGCAGTGGGAGGTGTGGGACCTTTCCCCCGGAGCAGAGCTGCTGGCGGTGCTGGAACCTCCTTATGTCTGTCATTTGTACCCCCGACATTAAATATCTTCCTCATTATTCATCCCACCACACTAGAAACAGCTGGTCTTCAAGGGAAATTACCTAATGAATCAACAATAAGGCTATTGTGTAGGCGTGACATTTCTGATAATAAATTACTGCTTTCAGGAGGTTGACCACACTTGTCAGGGTTTTGTGAGTTACAAATTCAGCTGCCTTGTCTTATGCTGTTTTACATAACTGACAGTGTAAAACCTTGGCATTTGACTGTAAGTTATTCCCTCAGCTTCTAGATCTCTATCATAAAATTTCTTTCTTCCCACATTCAGAATAATCTTTGAGCATTCCCAACTCATACACTGAAATTATTTTAATTCGGTTTGGTTTGATTATTGTGTCATATATATATTGGACTTAAATATTAATTTAAATATTTTTAACTAGAAATGTAAACAGGCTATACATGTAAGGACTGCATTTTTAAATTTCATTTAGATAAAATATGTGTTTGCATATTTCTTGTATGCTTACACTTAAAGGAATACTTTTTCCTAAACCCATAGTATGGAAGAAGATCTAAATATTGCCTTGCCAGCTTTCAAAAAATACCTGGATATACCTAATTAGTTTAGAAGTGCTTGGCCCATATGAAGTATGCTTCAAGGATGAATATTTTAAAGTATGCTTCTTTTTGCAAGTGTTATTTCCCTTTTACTTCGCGTATCCAGGGATGTGATGGTTAGTGATGAAAAGCAGAAGTGTTTCTCCCTCTTAGCTGAATGCAAATGGCACTGAAATTCAGGCAGTATCAGCCCCAAACTGCGTGTTTATCTCTGTGGAATTCTGTGGAACCAGTTCTTTAGCTTTTAATACTGTAAGTCTTTTCATAAGTAGCCAGCAAGGAGAGAGGGACAGGAGTTCCATTTTCTGCCAGATTTCTCCGGGCAAAATGCATTCTTGCAAACGTGAATGAAGCCCACAGAGGTGGGGCAGGCTGGAGAGGAAGTTGGTATTCTTATGCAAGGAGTTGTGGAAGCTAAAAATGAGATCTAAGACAGTGAATACAAGTTCTAGCAAGTATACTGGGTTTCAAGTGCTCCCAGTTTCTTTGTTACACTCATTACACTGTTGTTACACCCATTTCTTTCACGAGTAGTCAATATCTCAACGTCTGGGCCGTGCTGCTGCTTTGCCTCTCACAGAATGTGCTCTTTTTTAGTGCAGCAGGGCCTTTTGGGGTTTGTGTGAGCCTCAGACATCAGTGGATTATTATTTTTCTGTAACAATTCCGATTTTCAACAGGAAGAGACTGACCAAAACCTGGTGCATCCAAGAAGTACCTTCTGACACTCCTGTGTGAGAGCAAAACCACCAGCCTTGCCCAGTGTGTGAGCAGGGTTTTGGGGATGGCTCGTGCCTGACCTGGTGCCCGGACCCTCCTGCCCGAGGGGCTCTGACAGCCCAGCTGCAGTGGAGCAGAGCTGGGGACCATTGCCCTGTGCCTGCCCTGCAGCCCCCAGCGCTGGAAAGTCCCTGTGCTTTGGGGGGATTGCACCCTGGAAAGGTCCTGGGAGCCTGTCCTTGGGGGGGATTGTACCCTGGAAAGGTCCTGGGAGCCTGTCCTTGGGGG
>JAOTQZ010000776.1:11081169-11092922 GCA_026546895.1 Pogonocichla stellata
AAAGGTCCTGGGAGCCTGTCCTTGGGGGGATTGCACCCTGGAAAGGTCCTGGGAGCCTGTCCTTGGGGGGATTGCACCCTGGAAAGGTCCTGGGAGCCTGTCCTTGGGGGGATTGCACAGCACCCTGAGCACCCCCAGAGGTGCTGGGGACAGAACCCTCTGCCCTGACCCTGCTGACCCTGGCCTGGGGTGGGTCTGAGTCTTGCACAGTTGTCTCTGCCCTCTTGTTCAGCCCGTGTGAGGTGCTCCCAGGTGCTCCAGGCAGTGAGTGTCCCCAGCCAAGGGGCACTGTGGGCTGGCAGTGCCAGCAGCTGTGCCTTTCCCTGGAGGAAGGCTCTGCCTCCTCTGCCTCCTTGTCCCCCAGCAGAGAAGGGATCTCCCGTGGCTGTCGGAGCTCAGCTGGGAGCCCTGCAGGGATGGGGACTCTGTCCCCAGCTGGTGGCTCTGGGCACAGGTCAGGGCTGTGCCACTGTGGGTCTGTGCCCTGTTTGTGGGCAGGGGTCTCTGCCCCCTCCAGATGAGCCAGGGCTGAGCTGAGGAGGGACAGGGGAGACACTGTGACCTTTCAGTGGAATATCTTGGCATCAGTGATTTACTGTGTGCTTTGACCGTGGTGAGTGAGTGCAGACTAGCTGCTGATTGTGGATGTGTTCTGTTTGTAAAACAGCACCTGTAGCCAGGGCCAGGTACACTGGGCAGCTCCAGAGCCTGCAGGGCTGCAGCCCTTGGACGGGCTTTCCTGCCTCCTGCCTTGGCTGCACTGCCCTTTGCTCCCGTCCCTGCTACCCTGAGCAGGACTTGTGTCTCCAAATGTCCCCTTGGGGACGTTTCAGCTGCCCATGGCCCCAGGGCCAGGTGGATGGGGCAGCCCTGTGAATTCCCCTGCCCCATGGCACAGCCCATTTGGAGGAGCTGCACTTGTCCCAGCTCGAGTGAGGGTGTGGAGAGCAGCAGCATCCTCCTCTCCTGCTTTGCTTTGGTTCCAGGTCACTGGTACCAGTCAGGGCCTTATGCTTCACGTGCAGCTTCAGTTATAATGCAGAGACAGGATGAATGAAAAAAGAAGTGGAAAAATAATTTTAAAACTTACAGCCAAAGACTGACCCTACACTGGTTTTTAGTGGGACTACACTGGCCCAGAAGATTTAGTTAGTGATAATCAAAGTCCTCTGAATTTTATATATTTTTTTCTCTAAATAATGTAGTTTCAAGGGATCCACTGTTGAAAGCAAGTGCCTGCTGTGCTCTTTCCTTTTCCAAATCCTGGAAATTCATCTGAACCAAACAAAGGTGTTACAATGGTGTCACATTGTCATTTCATTTTCCTCAGCAGCCGTCTGATAAAGACATGTTGTATTCAGCAGCATACAGACATAAGAGCAGTTCTGTCTCCAAAATCTGGCTTTGCAGTGTAAGGCCTGTTGAGTTTCCATGGCAATGGCCACAAATTCCTCCCCAGCTCTTCAAAGTGAAAGACATATTTGTTTTGCTGGCGCAACTTTGTAGCACAAAAGCTCTCTCTCCTTTTTCACGTAACACCTGCTAATCTCAGCCTGGGCCCTTTGAAGCCTCCTGCTGATCAGAAATTCAAATACATTTTTGCATGCTAATCTTGGTGGTAATCTAGAGCTTGTGTCTGTGAAAACAGTTTTCTTTATAAATCACCAGAAGTGCTGGCCCGGGTGCTGTGCAGGGGGATGAGTCCGTGGGGCTGTCAGCAGCTCGGTGCCCGTTCTCTGCAGATGCAGCCGTCAGATCAGGGCTTTTCAACCACCCCCTGCCCTTGGTGGGGAGAAGGGGGTGGGGGCAGAGGGGGAAGGGCTTTCCCAGGTCTGGTTCATGGTGCTGTGTGTGTTCCTGTCTGGCTGTGCCGGGCACCCAGGCTGCGAGGGACAGAGCGTGGCACTGGGCTGGCACTGGGCTGGCACTGGGCTGGCACTGGGCTGTGAGTGTGGCTGGCACTGGGCTGGCACTGGCACTGGGGTGTTCCTATAGCTGGCACTGGGCTGTGCCTGTTCCTGTGAATGTCATTGGACTGTTCCTGTGCCTGTGGATGGCACTGGACTGTTCCTGTGAATGGCACTGGGCTGGCACTGGCACTGGGCTGTTCCTGTTCCTGTGAATGGCACTGGACTGTTCCTGTGCCTGTGGATGGCACTGGGCTGTTCCTGTGGCTGGCACTGCACTGTTCCTGTGAATGGCACTGGGCTGGCACTGGCACTGGGCTGCTCCTGTTCCTGTAAATGTCACTGGGCTGTTCCTGTCCCTGTCACTCAACAAGGGAGTGTGGCTGCAGAGCCCAGCAAACCAACGTTGGCTGCAGTGCCTTTCTTGTCATCTGCTGGATGGACACACGTGCTGAATCCACAGCCTGTGTGGAATTCCCTCTGCAGCCCAGCTGCTCCATCCTCACTGCTGAAGTGCTGTGGGTGCTCTGCTGGACCAGGGGTGGTGCCATGCTGGGACCCCTTGTCCCTCAGCTGCCCCCACTGTCCTTGCTCCATGCCACAGAGCCCTGGCACGTGCTCAGGGAGCCTGGCTGTCCAGGGAGGGGGTCCCAAAGCTGCCAGGTGTCCCAGTGCTGCTGGTGCTGTGGTTTGGCTGTTCCAGGGACGGTGGAGATCTGATGGCCTCAGCCTGGGGCTGGAGGTGGAGCTGTGGTGCTCCAAGAATGCTTCCTGGTATCTCAGTGCTTGCATCACTGTGGTTTGCCCTCGCTGTGAGTCCATGATCTGCCTGTGTCTTGCACAGCACGTTAAACTCCTGGCTGCCCCAGGTACTCCATCCCCAAACCTTCTCTCAGGCCATTTTCCAGTGGTGCTGTGTCCAGCCACTGCCTGCTGCAGACATGCTCACAGCCCATGGAGTTCCTGCCCTACTCTGTGCTTGGGAGGTTTAAAACAAAAGGGTTTGAGTTTCACTGCAGCTCTCACCAAGGCAAGCCTCTGGCTGCTTTCAGTGAGTCAATCCTTGCAGGGCTTTGCTTGTTTAAAATGATCTCTTTTTCCACTACTTAAAAAAAAATAAAGATAACTTGGTTAATTTCTCCATAATTTTGTGAGTAGATATGATTTTCCTCTTGGAGGAGATGAACATTTTCCCACTTTTACAAGATGGATCACTGTTTAACGCTTGCAAAGCTCAGCCCTGCCATCCCTTTCCTGCAGCCTGATCCCCTGTGCAGAGCTGGATCAGCTGGGAGCTGAGCTGGGCAGCTCTTCCTGCCTACCCTGAATTTTACAAAATCTGAACTTTTGGAAAAATCCTTGTTATGAAAGCTCAGAGTGCATTTCAGGGAGGTATGCAGACTTGCTGTTTCATACAAACTCACCAGCAAAATATTTGAAAGAGGGTTTTGTGTTCATTGTCTGCTGCATCTCCCTGCTATTCAGACTGTATTCTATTCAAATTTTCTTCCTTTCTTTAGGGGCAGGAGTCTGAGTGCACAAAGGGGCTGTGGTTTCTGCAAGCAGATGATATGACCATGTAATATAAACATGGCAATGATTTCCTTGGGCCCTGTGATCCATCAGGCATGTTGGGAGCAGTTGGCAGGGTCTGGGCAGCTCCCACTGCTGCAGCAGTGACAGATAAGATCCTTCTCTGCCTTGGTCAGCTGCAGAATCCACACCCTGGTGCTGGAAAGGTTCATCCCATCCTCTTTCCTGGAAGGGAAAACCTCTGCCTTTGAAGTCACGTGCCCACAGCTTGCAGAGCTGACTGATGCAGCAACATCATTAATTTACCAAAGTGGGGAGCAGGGGGGGAGGAAAGCTGCAGCATAAATCTCAGTCTAGCTTTATTCTTTTACCTTAGGTTATATGTCTTTAAAGGAAAAATGCTGACAACATGCTTGCTCACAAAAAGCCTTTTGAGCCAGTGCCAAGAATTTGCTCAAACCTGGTAAAAAGTCACAGCTGGGACCTAAGAGCAGCATTGAATTTTACTCCCTTGCTTGATCTTGATTTTTTGGGGCTGAGGTGATGTTCAGCATGCCTCGTGCCTCCTGCTCTGAGGCTGGCTGAGAAAGAACCTGCTTTTGTCCTTTGGAGCAGGCAGTCACTGGTGCCTGGTGTGGTGAGAATCCACTGTGCTTCTATGTTTGCTCTCTCTGTATCACTTACTCTCCAGTTTAGAGAGTTTAAAACAATATTATTTGGACTGAAACAGCCAGCCAGGCATCAAGGGGCCTCCAGCCTGCAGGAAGGGCTTCTGCCCTCTGCAGAGGCAGCTTTGTGAATGGGAACATCTGCACCCAAGAGCTGCAGAGCCCCTGGCCCTGCTCTGGGCCATAGTGACTGTGCACCCTGAGCAGCAGCACCTAAGACCCCTGGAACATCCTTGGCTGGAGCCCTGCCAGCCTTGGCTGCTGCTGCAGGGATTCTGCTGGGCTGGCTCAGTGCTCAGGGTGAGGTCCTGCTGACTGGCTCTGGGTCATCACGGAGTTTTCAGGCAGAATAAATCAGAGGGGGCAATTTTTTAATGAGTATTGTGCCTGTCTCAGGGGAGCTGACCCCAGACATTTTTCTCCTCTCAGCAATCTTAATGCTCCTCTAATCTCTGGACAGTGACTGCTTGTGTCTGCAAGCAGCTATTTGTGATTTTGGTGGAGGTTCTCCTAGGGAATGGAGACGTGGGGCTTTGTCCCAGCCTGGCTCCCACCTGAGCACTGCTGGAAGAGGAGAGGAGCAGCCACCTCTGCAGCCCCTGGAGCTCCAGGAGCACCTGGCTGTGTTGTGTGTCTGCACACAGGCCTGAGGCACCAGGGTTAACTGCACAAGGTACAAACAGCATCTTATTGACCTGTACAGACCTTCTCCAGGGATTCCTACCTATCCCTTGAAATGCAGAGAGCAAAGGGCTTGGAGTAACTGAGCAGTTTAGGATGTGAATCCCAAGGAATCTCCTGCCAGATCTTTTTTCCCTGAGCTAGGGGAGGCAGTGAATGTGTTGTGTTCCCTGGGATGTCACATCCTGCCACAGAACAGTATTCCCTGCTTTCTGCCTTGTTGGTGGCTCTTCGAGCTACCCTACCTGTATCTATCAGGTGTAATGTCTTCTTTTGCACTGAAGCTGATGGGTCAAGTCCTACATCCAAATCTTGATGCTTTATTTTGAAAAATAAGTATGTAAAATAATTCTATTTCTAACATTTTTATTACAGAAGTTGATGAAATTATGGAGCTCCACAACTGCAGTAGTGGTAGCAACGTGCCTATTTTTGCTTCCTGTGCTGCATCATTCATTGGTGCTGTAGTTCCCCAAGAGAATGTAGGAAAAGTTCTTAAACCTTGGTGGCCTCTGTGATCTTCTCACTTGCCATGTACAGCCGATTAGGGCTCAATCATGTGCTATAATGATAGTTCCCCCCACAGTTTATTGATCCCAGTGGGAATGGAGGGCATTCAGCACCTCACATAAGCAGACCCTTCATGTCTGTCCTGCTGCTCCTTACAGAATATGAGCAGTAAGGCTGAGCACTCCTCGATTTTCTTATTCAGACTCATTTCAAGCTCCAGCTCAGACTGGAGATTTGCTGAGTAAATAGTCTCAACAATAATCTCAGCCTGATTCCAACTAATTAAATCCTGTACAAACATCCCTCTCCGGGCCAATATAGCAAAAGACAATGAAAACACAGAAAACCAGACATAGCTTTCCTCCAGATTCTGCTCGGCCCTTTAATCCTGTATCTTTTGAAAGATAGTAACGTCCATAAGATGAGGGGTCAGCCTTCCTGCCCTTAGCATCAAGCAGTGGAATTTTTCAATAATGAACAGCTGGGTCACCAGCGACACAAAAGCTGCTGTAATATCCTGTAGGCTTACGGGGCACAACAGAAATCCCAGAGCAAATCACGATGTACACAGAAAGGGACCGTCCTTTTCTATTAAGGAGACCACTTCAAACCAGTCTCAACACCACCTTTTCTCCAGCTTTTCCAAGGGGAGATTATCCCCTGCGTGTGTTTAATCACACATTATGGGGTGGCTTTGATTGCCTTTTGGGAGTCAGAGAAGTTAAAGAACACAGTTTGGAGCTCTTTCTGCCGCTGCTCACCCGCGTGCTCCAGCCAGGGTGTGTTTACAAACAAGGGCTGGGAGGGAAGGGTGGGAGGCAGGAATGCTGCCCTGGGCCCGGGCTGGGCTCAGCACTGCTCTCACTGAGCTGCTGGACACCCCCCTTTGGGAGGGGGAGGCTGGGGGGCTGCCTTTGTGCTTTAATTTTTATGAAACCCTGTGGAATTCATCCCCTTTTCCAGGGAAAGAAGGAGTTACCTTGTGGGGGTTTTCCTACACAGTAAAGCAAAGAGTAGAGCAGAGTAGCATGAACCAAAAACTAAATGCTATAAAGACTTTTTAATGTATCACAAAAGTCAGTCTGAGATGTGTGCAAGATATGCTGGAGATTCCTGATTAAAAGCAGTTTGTGTCAAGGAAGTTACCACTTGCAGCATGTAGAACATCTGACAGTGATTAACTGGAGCTAGCTATTAGATTTTCCTAAAGAAACAATACTTAAACATATCTCCACAAGTATGAAACACTTTATGTACTGTATCTGGTACACCTCATTTAAATTGACTTAGATGGAACAGACACACTAAGTCTAACTAGTAGGTTATTAAGAATATAAACCTGGTGCCCAAGAATTTACAATCAGTTATATGGGAGGTATCCTGACTTTCCTCCTTTTCCCAGGGCTTTCATTTACTAAGCATGTGCTGTAAAGATGTCACATTTACAGCAAGGGACATGTTTAGGATGTTTCTTACAAACAGTTTTAAGTTACATACCTGCAGCAAATGCATCTTGCTACGCTGCAGTGTACTGTTAGAAAGTCTGCTATGAGCTCAGGAAAATGTGGGTGCTGGGAAGAATATAAGCATTGGTACAAATGAATTCCTAACCTAGTTTTCAGTTTACTTATTAGTGCTAGTGAGTTTTTGATAGAAAAATTACATAAAATTGTTTTTTACAGGAAAATATATTTTCAGCTCTGTTACAGCCTTTAGAGGTTGGAGAAATATGGTTTAAATTAAGCATATCATACATCTAATTCTGGGGGGTTACAAAAAGAAGAGCTTGGAGGTTCATCCAGCCTGGAGTGTTTGGCAGTTGCAAATAAGCTGTGCATTATGTGTAATGATCATTTCCCAAAGAAAATCTTTCTGTTTCCTTCCCGTTTGGGTCAGGAGGCTGATGGTTACTGCAGGCTGTGCTTGCACATAGGTGCTGCTCTGATTCGTGTTCCTGCAGTGCAGGGGAGGAAAGGGCAGAGGCAGAAGTCTGGGAATTCAGCATTTCAATAGGCCTTAATTCTGGATTTCCCTACTGTTTGTGAGTGGTGAGAATTGCTGAAGTAACCACACAGTGCTGGGAGCCCAATTAAAAGCTCTGCCTTGGAGCGTGGGATCCGTGCAGAGTGTTTCTGCCTCTCTGCTCTTTGTCACTTACATCGGAAGGTTCTTAAAAACAATTGCACTTCCATTAGCAGCCGCAGGAGCTCTGCTCTCCCGGCTGGCTCCTGACATCCCCACCTACCTCCCTCTGTCCGTGCCGGGTCAAACCAGGAGCTGCAGAGCTTCTCCAGAGCAGAGGGATGCTGAGGGTCAGTGTTTAATAGGTGGGAAGTCATGGAAACTCTCCTCTGGGGGCTGAGAGCTAATTTACAGTTAAGTCCAAACTCCTCTAATTTGCATAATACCAAGCCTAATAAAATATTCATGGTAGCTTCTCTCACTTTCGGACAATTTAAGACAGGCAAAAATTAAATTGGAAAAAACTGTTTAAAAATACGAGAAAAAATTTGAAGACAACATCTTCAAGTATTTTCCTGCTTTTAATTTAATGATGTTTTTCAGAGTTACAGAATTGTTTGCAGAGTTACTGCCAGGCAGAAATCTGCCTTATGCACAAAACTGTGCAGAGTTTGATCTTTTTAATGGGAATCGCAAAATCTGCTGGAATTCCAAGATGTGGGTCAGGTGGAAGATGGAAGATGTAGTGTGTGTGCTGGATGTGCTGGCAGAAATGGTCACACTGTGAGAAATGACAGATCCAAGGTGGTTGATTTTCTCAGAGTTGGATTCAGGTGAAATGGCCAGAGCCAGAGTTCACCTTACCCAAGGCAGCATTACTGGGATTCTGTGAGAGCCGTGGCCAAAGCATTCTGTGAGCTGTCAGAGGCTGCAGAGTGTGGAGAGCAGGAGAAACCACCGAGTAAAGCAGAAATAAATGCAGGAGAAATCACAGAGTAAACCAGAATTAAATGCAGGAGAAAACACAGAGTAAACCAGAATTAAATGCAGGAGAAACCAGAGTAAAGCAGAAGGAAATGCAGGAGAAACGAGAGTAAAGCAGAAGGAAATGCAGGAGAGATCACAGAGTAAAGCAGAAGTAAATGCAGGAGAAATCACAAAGTAAACCAGAATTAAATGCAGGAGAAAACACAGAGTAAACCAGAATTAAATGCAGGAGAAATCACAGAGTAAAGCAGAAGGAAATGGAGGAGAAACCAGAGTAAAGCAGAAGGAAATGCAGGAGAAACGAGAGTAAAGCAGAAGGAAATGCAGGAGAAATCACAGAGTAAAGCAGAAGGGAATGCAGGAGAAATCACAGAGTAAAGCAGAAGGAAATGCAGGAGAAATCACAGAGTAAAGCAGAAGGAAATGCAGGAGAAATCACAGAGTAAAGCAGAAGGGAATGACAGCCCTGGGCTCGGTGCTCAGCCCTGGGTGTTTCTGTGCTGTGCAGGTCCTGCCCTTTGGCAGCTGAGGATCAAAGCAGCTCAGAGCAAACGAGGCAGAGCCTGGGCTGCAGGTGGCTCTGGGTACCTGAGATACTCTGAGTGCCACAGGGCAGCTCCTCCTGTCCTTACTCACAGAGATGTGAACTTCTCCTGACCAGTCTGGAAGTTTCTTACTGGTGACTATTGCACACATTCTTGATATTTCAACATCTGTCTAGACTCTTGTGTTTGGAAAACGCTGATTTCTGCATTGCTATTAACTACCAAACCTGCACAGTCTTTCTCCCAGTTCCGACAGAATTTGGAAATAAAAATTAATGCATATTTTCCAAATGAGATGGCAACTCCAGTGGTTCAGCCCATTGGTCATCTCACTGTGTGCCTTAAAGAGTGAGGAAGGGGAACTGATTGTGTTTGTTCTTAGCATTTTTGTGCCAAATGATTTTGTTTGTATTGATTTACTCACGTGAAAACATCAGATTTCAGTTAAGCTTATAACTTTAGCCAATGGTAAAATTTAATTACATTAGCATTAGCAAAGACAGGTTTTCACAGCATATGGCTGTGAGATGATGCCTTCCTGACCAAAAGGACTGACACCTCACCTGTCCCTTTCCTTGCTGCTGCCAAGTCACATTTATTTTTAGGTAAGAAAAGATGAAGTGCTGCTGCTAATGGTGCAGGATCTGCTTAGCTGTATGAATAGTGCCAATGGCTGCAGCAGGCACATATCTTCTCAAAGCCCCCCAGGCCCCTGGAAGTGTGACTGTCCTCACCCACAGGGGTGGTGAAAGCAGTTTTTTCTCTGGTTCTTCCTTTATGCAAAGGAAATCATATCACATGGTGCCAGCATAAAACACACTCCTGACAAGGAGACATTAAATCAAAGCCCACATTTGGGGTGCAGAGGGAGGCTGAGGCTGCCAGCTGCAATCAGATGACAGATATTTTTGTTAGGAAATAATATCTTCCCCTGATTTCCTGAGAGGTTGAATATAAAGCATAAAACAATGGACAGTGATGAAATCCAGAAGAATTACTTCTGTGTGTTCTGGAAGAGAGTAAACAAGTACCTGTGTGCTGTCCAGGTACACCAGGCACTGTTTGGACAGCTGCACTGCCCATTCAAAGGTGTTGCCTGCCATGGCTTGGCAGTATGAATGCCAGGTTCATGGAAAGTTCATATAAAATTGTGAACATTATATATATATACATACATATAAATTGTACAGCTCCATAGACATGGCCATGATAATAAACCAGACACAGCAGAAAGGTTGGATTTTCCAATGCAGACCCACTACTGGTGTAGAACATACTCCAGTGAGGATTACTTGAAAAACTGCATTCAGTGCTGCAATAATACTAAAAGGTCACTTTGGATCACATTTGCAAAAGGTCAGAGCTGCTGGAGATAACAGCTTGTGCACACAGAGCAGAAAGTGGTGGGCTCATGTTAGCTCCATCTACAGTCACAGCTGAAAACCAGTCAGGATCAGACATGCAGAAAAGTTTCTTCCATTTTGACTGATGCTGTCATAGAGAAGGAGTTCCTCGTGTAGTAAGGGGTGCCTTTGGGCTTGGTAAGAACCCTAAAAAAAGGCAGAAGCATTTTTAAATGCACCATTCTGTATTCTCAAGATGTATTGGGGTGAATGCATGTTTCCAAAGTGATTTTGGCAGCAGAGTTTCATAGAATATTGTTTCGTGTGACATGGCATGAGGTATGCAACGCAAAATGTAAAAACATGTTTTTCACCTTGAAATCTGTCATATGAATCTTGTATGCATGGGGAATTTTTGCTGGGAAGCTTTCAGTGTGAAATGGTGGGAGTGCAATTGTTTGGTGCAGGGGATACTGCATTCTCTAAAGTCAGTTTTTTGGAATTTGGGAAACCCATCCCTCACAAGGGATGCAGCCACTTTTCAGCCCCACCAACAGCTGGCAAACCTCAAGCCAGTGAGGAAAGTGAATTATTTTGTGATGGATCTGCATTGTATTGAAGGATTCTGCTGGCAATCTTTATTTGTAATGGGGCATGGTCCAGGGTGCCCTGTGGAGTAAGTGAGGCCTGTCCCTGGCCAGAGGGTGAGTGAAGGCCTTTGCCTAATGAATTTCTATTCATTGTAAGCAAGGCGCATCCTCCTTCATCCAAATTTTCTGGTAGCAGTTGAGAGACACAAGAAATGCCAATTATCTTTGAAAATGCAATGTTAGTACACGCAGAGGCTCCCAAATGCTTCAGTGAAGGAGGGCAGCATGTATTCCTGGCTGGAGTCTGATCCCGTTCTCCGTGGGCCCCTCACTCCATCACGGTCCCCTTGCACCGTCAGGTACCACACAAAGCAGGAGTTCCTGCAGCTGCTGGGACAGGCCAGGGCCTTGCTGGGCACACAGGGACATCCAGCCCCGTTTGCTGGGAGTCTCTGAAGGGTGCAGGGTGATCAGTGTCTGTGGCAATGAATGGCTTTCCGTGCTGATGATTTCATTTCTGGATGGACGCAGCACCTCCAGCCGCGGCGATTCATCATCCCGGCTGGATGCAAGTGGAGGGCAGCCAGCACTTTGCACTGATGCTCAGAGCAGGCACTGAGGATGAAGCGTGGGACTTGGACAGAGCTTTCCAAATATTTGAGAGAGAGCTGCCAGGGAAGCACAGTGCTATTCCTATTTCTAGGCTGCCAGCAGTGCCCAGTAAATTTTCCCAGAGAATCGCTGCTGTCCACGGCACGGCTCAGCACTGCACTTTCCCAGCCCCCTGGCTCTGCTCAGGGTTTACCTTTGCCTGTGAGCAGCTCGGTGCTGCTGAGCAGAGCGGGGTCAGGGTGTGTGTGGGGCACTGGTGCTGCTGGGCACACTCCAGCCTGGGCAGGGGCTGCCTGCTCATCCCCCTCCTCTGCGCTGCAGGGCAGGCAGAGGCTCAGCGAGGCACAGCCAGGTGCTGCTGGAGCTGGCAGGGGCAGAAGGGCTCTCTGGGCACAGGAACCCGAGCGCTGCAGCT
>JAOTQZ010000776.1:11093209-11106397 GCA_026546895.1 Pogonocichla stellata
AACCCGAGCGCTGCAGCTTCGGGAGCTCTGGGGCGCTGGGCAGCCAGAGGTGGGGCAGCTCCAGTGCCCCAGTGCCACCCTGGCCTGGCACAGGGCTGCTGTGGCACCTGGCCACCGCCGAGGGCTTGCTCCCCACCCCTGTGCACAGCGGGGCAGGTATGGACACCGACCAGCCAGCTCAACTTCACAGGGTCTCTGGGTGGAATATTGATGGATTTGGGCCTCAGAGTGACTAATTAGTATGCAGGGTTCCTCAAAAGGGTTAACATGGGATCTTTTTAATTGTCAAAAGAGTTGCAGGCTATTAGGGTTGGCATATTCTTCAATAATCTGTTTTATTTTTACCTGCTGGGAGCTTAATTAAAAAACAAAGAGGCTCAATTTAAAGCCCATTACTATGCTAATTTTGTAAGAACTGGGCGGTGATTAAGAAGCTTTAAAAAGAGGAGTTTAGTTTGCTCTAGGGAATGGGTTGGAGGCAGGTTTTATTTCGTTTCATTAGCTAGCTACAATTATTTATAAACTAAATGGAAATGATATTAAAGAGTAATGAAAAAAACAGCATCTATGTATTATTGAACAGCAGAACTTTTTTTAATTTAGTATCGAAGTGTGCAGAGCCTTTATTACTGCAACTCACAGTTAACACAGCTAAATGCAGTTGTTAAATATAAGAGGCTTTTAAAATATGCCCATAAATACAGAGCTGTCTGGTTTGCTTTTCCTGTAGATCACTAGACTAAGTTTATAAAGATATCAATGTGACAATAAAGATGAACCACTGTCTCTTTAAAAAAAAAAAAATCTGGGGTTTTACATAGGAAAATTTCTTAACAGAATAAATCATGAAGACTTACTCTTTTTGTATTATGTATGTAATGCTGTATAATCTAACAGCTCTGAAAACCTTCCACTGCCTTTTGCCTGTCATGTGAGCCCAAAATAATACCTGCAATTCCAGTTGTGTGGGAGTACCTGGGAGGAGCCACTGCACTGCATGGATGTTCAGAGCTGGAGCAGGCAGGGACCAGCGAGGGCCAGAGATGTTCCCTGGGCTCTGGTGGGTGAAGAGATGGGGGAGCAGCAGCAGGACAGCCTGGGTGACTCTGGGAGGGCAACAGGACAGCCTGGGTGACTCTGGGAGGGCAGCAGGACAGCCTGGGTGGCTCTGGGAGGGCAGCAGGACAGCCTGGGTGGCTCTGAGAGGCAGCAGGACAGCCTGGGTGACTCTGGGAGGGCAGCAGGACAGCCTGGGTGACTCTGGGAGGGCAGCAGGACAGCCTGGGTGGCTCTGAGAGGCAGCAGGACAGCCTGGGTGGCTCTGGGAGGCTGCAGGAGTGCGGGTGCTGGGGGCAGACGTGGCCAGGGAGAGGCTGCCAGGAGCCCGGAGAGGGCTCCAAGCCCGGGCAGCACCTCTGAACTGAATCCCCCAAGCAAAGGTATCTGTTGTGGTGTCTGTGAGGATGTGGGCAGGTTCATGCACCCTCTTTGTGCCCGAGGAACTGGAAATGCTGGTGTGCATCTTCTCAGCGTTGGGAGGAGGAGGAGGAGGAGCTGCTGAGCCTGTTCCTGGAGGAGCCACATCTCTGGTGGCACCAGAAACTTCCACAAAACAACATGCTCCTATAAATCATGCCAGCTATGTGGCACGAGTGAGAGCTGGTTTGCCTGGGCAAGCTGGAAGCTGAGTTCACTCAGCACTTGGGTTCCCACTGAAAAGCCCCTCTGACCTTATAGAGGACCAGGAACCCCACACTCAGCACTGCCTGTCTGTGCTGAAACCCTTTGGGCTGCTGCCCTTTCTGGGAAAGCTTCCATCCTGTGCCAGGGATGGGGAGTGGGAGGAAGCCTGGGGCGACTGAGAGACATCAGTATCTACCAGGCAGAGGGGTGAGGAGGAAGAAGGACAGCAGGAGGGCCAGCAATGGATGCCAGCCCATCCTCCTGGGCTGCCCAGAGCAGCTGGCGTTTAACTTCGTAAGGGTTCACATCAGTCTGGCTGTGACACCTGAATTGTTGGTGGGGCATCTTAATTTGAATAGTTGTTGCAACCAGTAAAGTGTTTCTAGATGAAGGAAGTTGCAGTAAGAATTAAAATTACCTGCACATCAGTGATCCGAATGTCTGTGGACACTCGCAGGACTCCTGCTGCCAGAACCTTCCGCGTGGCTCCTGCAGGGCTCCAGCACCCTGGAGCCGGCCAGGATCTCTGGATTTGACCTCTGCCAGATCAAAGGTCACGATGTGGCTCCCACAGTGCTGGGGAGAAAAGCCTTACACTGCAGGTCTGCTTCTGCTGAGGGCCAGCTCTGAGCCGAGCCCAGAGCAGCCGCTGGAGATCGAGGTCATGCAGCAGAGCAGCTTCAATGCCTCTTCTGCTTCTAAAGGCAAAGTGAGCTATCCAAGATCCCTGAGGTTGCAAATGTCCCTTGGCCTCCTTTTGACCCTATATACACCTTACATTCTTCCTTTAATGATTGGCATTCGGTGGGTTTGTGCCTTCGGGCACACTGAAGTTGTAGCTGCTTCTTCATCAAAGCGACTGTTTACAGCTGGTTTGAGTTGGATGCCAATAAACAGTATTCTTTTTGTCTCAAAATAAAAAGCAGCTTAAGCCCCTAATGATAAGGATTTTGTGCTTTGTAGAGGAAAAAAATTCAGCTAGTTTGGGACAGCCAGCCACTTAGCTTAGCAAGTTGGAGTACTTTATACTTCCTGCTAAACCGCCTTTATCTCCTCAAGCGAGCCGGCTATAGATTCTTATCATCGTGGCAGAAGTGATGAGGGTAACATCTTTAGTTGGAAATCATTGGCAACATGTGGAGAAAGCTTAAGATGTTGTCACACTTTAACTTGGTCCTAATCTGTTCAAAGGCAGTTGATACTTTCTAACTGTGCCAGCAGGTAGTGAGAGGGAGTCAAAGACCATCAGGGCGAAATAGCTTCTGCCTTTCTTTGGAGAGTTTATGACTTTCATAAAGCGGACACAAAGACACTGTGGCAGTAACTGTTATTGTCTAAATTAAGAGCTTATGTTCACCCAACCATATTTCATTAACTTGTACACCCAAGCTTCTGCATTTCCTGCCTGCTCCGTGCAGCGCTGGAAGCAGATCTGGGATATTTCAGCGCGTGGTGCGTGGCCAGCACGGGCAGGTGAGCTGCACCTTCTACAGCCTCACCTTCCAGGACAGGCTCTCCTGTCCCTGGGGACCTGTCCTGGTGTGAGATCCCAGCAGAGAGTTGTTTTCCTTCCAGTAACAAACGGAGAAGGATGAGCAGCCCTTAAATGCCAAACCAGGACTGAGCTGCCGATGGAGCTGATCGATTCTGAAATCACCTTCCCTGTGAGCGAGGACCCAGCCCTGCTCCAGTTTTGCATCTCACTTACCTGGAGCAAAAGCTGGCGCAGCTTCTCCTCCCTTGTTTTTCTTTAACACATGTTCTTAAGAACATCAGAGCTCTTGGTGAGCAAACTTCAATGCATTTCAGCAAATATTGTGTTTTTAAAAAAGGGCTTTGTCAACTCTGTAAAAAGGGCAGTGCAATCAGAGCAGGATTTCTTTTCAGTTATTCAACAAAGCATCTCATTTTTGGAAATGTATATGGAACCCTGAGCAACACCATGTAACATTTTGGTGTTTTTATAGAACAATTCCAAGCCATACAAATTTTCTTGCTGAAAGAAAGGAATGTGCTGGTAAGATATGAGGGGATTTTGTACACTTTTTCTCTAACAGGCATCTCTATTTTTTCTCTGTGTGTGTGTATAGTATATATACATACACTTAACCAAAAGTTAAGTAGTATTTAATTTAAGTATTTCAGCTTTGACCTACTTACAACTTTTCATTTAATTAAAAAAAAAATCTGAAAAAGTTAATAAAATGTTTAGACAAACCTTTCAGGCTTGTGAGCTTAAAGGAATAATCCTCTTTGCATGCCTAATAATGTTGTTGGTGTCTAATGGGATTTCATTTTCACACATGTGGAAGTGTCCTGCGTTATAAATGTTTGACTGCTGGAATAACTTAAAACCTGTGCAGACGTTGGAGGCAGGAGGAGGGTCTGGGCGTGCTGTAGGGCCCTGCTGACTGATAAATCTCTTTGTATGGGTTTAGAGCATCTAGTTTACTAAAGCCTAAATACAAACACAGATGCTGATAGCTCAGTCTTAGGACTCTGTCAACCATGTTTGGCCTTACAGAAGTCAGGAGGTTTTCGTAGTTCTGTGTCAAAACTTAAAAATTCAGTTTACAGCGCAACTTTAGTAGTCATCCATACTAGAACAACCAGGCTCGTCTGTTCTTTAATTTAAAAAAGATGAATCAGATGTTTCAAGTCTTCAAAAAACCCTGTATTAAGAGCAGCATTTATTTTCCATCCTAATATTAACAGTAAGTAATTGGCATAAGCTTAGTAAGAGTCACTTCACATTACAAGAATAAATTACTTTTCTCAGGCATTGCAGCAGACACCTTTAGTTACCTGAGTCTTGGGGTTTTTTAGTGTTCCTTTTCCTTTTCCAGTGGTGCTTTTTACAAAGCTCTGTGCCTCTGGTAAGAGTCTCCTGTTTTTATCAGAAGAACAAAGTTTGTGAGAGAAGGACTATAAAGAGAAATCATGTGAGATGATTGGGAGAGAAGAATTTCATCCATTGAGGGTCAGCCTAAAAGAGCACGATTTAGAGCAGAATATAGCTGGAACTTTTGTAAGACAAGCAGCAACTTTTCATGCTCGGATGGGGATTCTTGGGTTAAATTGCTATCTTTGAGTTCTGAACTTGGAAAGGTATTAAAGTGGAATTAAACCTTTACACAATCCTGCTCTTGTGTCATTCAGGATTTTTTTGGGTTCTGTTTAATTGTACATCACAGCAGGGTTCTGAGTGACTGGTGCTTTAAAGAAATGAAGGGTAGGGTTAAGTCTGCAGCCCACTGCTCCCTGCTAATCCTTCTTGTTCCTTGAAGAAGGATTTACTTTTGCTGCCAGCTTGTGAAAGACTTTCCTCCTCCCGAAGAGATTGTTGTGGCTTTCCTGGGGAGGTGTGGTTGCTATAGCAGGGAGTCACGCCTGGGTATTCTCTCAAACCCTACTGAGAATGGGCCAAAAAAGAGCCAAAGAAGAGTAAAACTGGGGATTAAAAAATGGAACAATGGAAGACAGGAAGATAGGAGTGGGAACAAATGGGAATTACAGCACCAAAAATAATGCAAAGTGACAAAAAGAGGAAATAGAAAAATAATAGCTGACAGTTGGACTGAAAAGACAAACACTACAAAAGAACAATTTATTTTCAACAGGCAAAGAACATAAAAAGGCATCTGGGAAATAAGACACAGCCCTGTGTTGAGGGCTTTTTTTGGTTCTTACTGTATTGCAAACATCCATGCACCAAGTACACAAAACTGCTTCATGCTTCCCTCTCAGTTCCACCTTTGCCACAGTCTGGTTATTTGAAACAAAACCTTCTCGGGTTTTAAACTGTGTTTATTTGTTTGCTGTTAAATGATGTCTCTAACTGTGTCTGTTCCTAAAGGTAGGGTAATTCTGGGCTTTTCACATTGAACATTGTCATGCATATCAACAGTAGAAGAAAAGATCCAAGTGCTGCAATTCTGTTCTTGAATGCTTTCCAGAGAAATAACTGCCTGCAGTGGGCACTTGGTTTTGCTGCTGCTTACTGCAGGCAAACTCTTGAGCTGATGCCGTGGCAATGCCCTGACACCTGTACCTGGCCCTGCCCCAGGCTGCTCCCCCTCCTCGCCCTGTGCAGCTCCTCTCTCTGGCTCAGCCAGCTCATCCCTCTGTGGAGGAGTTCTCCTGCAGGAGTTTCAAAGCTGTATTTTGCTCCTAATCCCTTTTGCTCTACTGACAAAATACAGCCTAATTTTGCAAATGTTCGAATGTTTCCAGCTCAGTGAAAGAAGCAGAAATTTTCATTCAGTGTAAGATTTGCCACAATACAAATAGAATTTAGAAAGGAGGCAGTGCCACATCTAACAGCAAATCTCTCTGAATGCCTTTCCTGCACCCCACTGCTTTATATACAGGGGAGGCAGAGAGATATAATGGATGAAACATTTTGTTTATGAAGTGTCTATGTTTTGTTTTATTTCACATGTTTTTGCAATATAGATAACAGATTACACCACAGAGCTTTCATTGCCTTGTGCTATAAAGATACTATAAAGCCTTTCTGGGTATTAATAATAGATTGTGTTGATGAGTTTGGAGAAGCTGGCAATAGACCCCCCACTGCAAAGACATTAACACCACAGGACTAAGGTATCTTTCCCTTGCAAATCAGTTGCTAAATTGGCTGTGCTGATGAGTTTGGGCACAAGCTCTCCACCAGCATCGCTGCAGCAGGCACAGGAAGTGATTTTGTTTTATACTGGCAAATAACGTTTCTTCCTCTTGATGTTCTTGGTTGCCAGGAAAGCCTTGTGTAAATTCTTTCCCTAAGTCATTCTTGCCAGTCAAGAAATAACTTAGAAATTACATTTGAATTGCTTTGACACGATTATTTTTTTCTGCAAAAGTGAAGACCGGGCCAGTGAATCACAGCAGCACAATTTCCCTGCTCATGGGGCCTTTAGGGTGGAATCTCATATAACAATTGCATTAGAAGACTTTCCCTGTGTTGTTGGTGATGTAAATTCAGTGTGCCATTCAGTGAACAAGGAGGATAAGATGTCTGTCAGAGCAGAGGCTGGGGCTGTTCCACAGGGCCCCTCCACAGCCACTTCATCCTCTGGATACTGGCGAGGGCGCAGAGGGAGAAGATGAAGGTGGATTTAATTAAATTTGTGTAAATAACTGAATAAAAATCCAAAGGAAAAAAAAAGGAGTGCCCAGTTTGTTTTGGTGGCCACTGCCCCCCGGCAGGTAGAGCTGTGGCAGAAGCACAAATGCCCCAACAAATGCAATGCTTTTATAGCCCATTGGTGTGATTTGGAGAATGCAAAAAACACAGCAGCAGAAGCCCATTGAGGCTCTTTGAAACTCATGGACAAAAATAACATTATTTCACAAATGTTTGCACTGCCTAGAAATATTATTCTAACAAAATCATCTTATTTTGTTAATTCATTAAGTCTTCTTAATTGCAGCCCCAGCTTTATCAATTCAATTGGTGCCCTTAACTTTTATAACAGTTTCTGTTCTACAGAAAAGATTAGGAGAAAATTGCAGCCATAATCTGTACAGTGGAATTGCCGTGCTATAAAGAGGAATGGGAGTAGCTGAGAAGAGCAATTGGATTCCCAAAGGTGGAGCACAGTACAGCAATATCAGTGACTTTGTAAATGAAAAATTGTTTTAATTCCCTTCTAACAGCAATAATTCTATTCTTCATAAATTTTTCCATCAAAGTGTTGTATGGAAAAATGCTATAAAATAGAACAGTGTGGCAGTGATGGAAGACAGTTGAACAAAGTGGTCAATTAGGGGATGAAAATTAAGCAAAGAGAAGAATTCATTCTGTCACATTCTGCTCAAAGCGAGAAACTGCTCTGCACTTTGCATTTTATGTTGTACTTTATAGTTCAGGGAGATGTAACTATTTAGGTCATTCTGGTCCCACTTGAGCAAGTTGCATTTAGGCTGTGAGCTTTAAATTGTGTGTGTCTTTGTGCTTCTGTCTGAGATGCCAGCCCCTCCCCAGAGCAGGTTTGAGGTCACAGTGCAGGGACACAGGGACAGTGTGAGGGGACAGCCAGGGCCAGGGGTGCTGCTGGCCCTGCACAGCCCCAGAGCAGCTTTGGGACAGGGTGAGCTGTGCTCCCTGTGGCTATTTTATGGCTATTTTAGCCACCAGCTTGTCTTGGCAGGGCAGCAGAGCACTCCTCGCAGAAATACTGGTGATATATTTACATGGAGAAAAGGCCAATATGTAATTTGTGATAGGCATATGTAATTTGTGAGTCTAAGTCCGTGTTGTGAAGCTCAGATTCAACACAAGCTTTCACCAGCAGCTGATGTCCATACTACTGCACCTGTGGGTAGAGGGTTAATAAATATTTTCCTCAGTTCTCCTGAAGAAGAAAAAGGTTCCTTTGTTTTAGTTTCTCTCTAAATATTACAGGTTTTTTTCCTAGAAACTTTTAAATTTTGCACATTTTATTACTACTTGATGAAAGGGAATTATCTTTCTTATACTGAAGTTTCAGTTATGAAGTTGGTTTTAATAAACTATGTAATTATTTCTTCTGCAGGGAAAATATTTTAAATGGATTATTTCTTTTTAAAGGAGGTGGAGGGATTTTAAATCATAAATTTATAATATTCCAGTTCTGCTTTACTGCATTCAGAATGTTCTGTAAATTCCGAATTGAGTGCAACCAAGCAGTAGGCTTTCCACTTTATAAACACCCATGAGCTGTAAGACACTACAAAAAATATTCGAGTCCTGTGCTGGAAAAACTCCACAAATACTGTTTTCCAATCCTATGTCTAAAGAAAGAAGTATCAAAATTTATCCCAAAGAACAAAGAAGAGTTATCTTTCATTAGTAATTTAACATTTTCTCTTAATAAAACTCAGTTGTGTGAAAATAAGACTGTATTTAGCTCTACCCTGCTTACAGCACAGGAGTGTGGAGCAAAGCCCAGCAGCAGAGCAGGCCAGCAGGGGTGGCCCAGGGGGTGAGCAGAGGGAAAATGTCACACCCAGGGACTGTACCAAGAGTGCTTGCAAAAGCTGTGCCCACTGCCTTTGCACATTTATTCACTAAAGAAAAGCCAGGTGTCTGCTGTGGTTGCTGCAGCACCAAATGTCAGAACAACACAGAAAGGGGAGACTGAAGGTCTCTGATAGGTGGGAGGCAGCATCTGTCCTCTTGCATACATCAAACACAGCTTAATAACTTCCTATTTACTGCTCCATGGCAGAGGCCCAGTAAATAAACAACCTGACTGAATTAGTCTCTTTTGCTACCTTTGTCCTGTAGAGCAAACCTCCCGAACCACGCTCAGTGTGAGCAGCAAATTTCACACTGCACACAGACATCTCTCAGCACAGATTCAATTCGTTATAATAAAGCAATTAAAATCTATTTGCCCGCAGAGAGGAGGAAATTAAGGACCTGGCTGAGCCATGGCAAGGTAGAGGGTGGGTTGTCAGGGCACCAGGAGAGCAAAGAGCAGAGCAGTGATTCTCAGGAGCAGAGCAGGGTCAGGCTGGCTGCGAGATAACTGGGCGGGACATCGTAAATCAGGTCCGTGCTGTGCTCCAGATGGCTGTGCCAGGCAGGAGGGCACGGGGGATCACGGAGCTGTGCTCGTTTCCAGGGATTTCTGATTCAGCCTGCCTTCACAGGGACATCCTAACAAATAAAATCTTTCTGGCCTCTTCCGCTGGTGAACGTTTTCATCTACTGCTTAAAGTCAGGACGTCTTAGCAATTGCACTGCCCCGATACGTATGCAAAATTAATTTAGGTTCACACAGTTTTAGCTGGTAAAGGCTTTTTGATTATCTAGTACTGTAAAGTTGCTTCCCAGCGTTTATTGTAATACTCTGATGGACAGACAGGCCATTGTTCTGGGCTTTAGCTTGGCTGAGTCCCCCAAGTGTTCCAGGCATAGAGACAAACACACTTAAAAACTCCTAAACCTATTGAGTTGTCTTTCAAAATTGTCCAGGCAACAGAATTTATTTATAAAACTCTGCAATCATTGATTCAAAACAAGGTTTTCTTGTTCTGCTTTTCTTCTTTGTCCTCTTTGAACGGTTTTCTCTGGAATGTTTTCGTTGTGCTTAGGAGTCAGAGATTTCCTGCGGCTTCTAATAAAGGCATTTGATTTCCACTCTCCACACACTTTAACACATCCAAGGATTTTGAGGTTTGACATTAGCTTAAGAGAGCTGGAGATAATCAGCCGTGGGGGTAAAAAGCCAGAGTTACACAAATTATTTGTAAAATGTATAGAAAACAACAACAACAAAAAAATCCTTTAAATGTGCTTGGTGTGGGACAAAGTCTTTGTCTCAGCACAGAGTATCTGTGTGCTCCCCTTCAAATTTATGGCTTTGATTGAAACCTGTAAAGGGGTGATCTGTAAAGTATTCCTGCTATCCTACACTTCCCAACAGGTTTATTACCATTCGTTTATAAAATGAACAGTCTAACGAGCAGTGGTTTAGATCACAGCTATCAAAGTCTGGTCATTTGTCAAGATTAGTTTCCTGTTGTGAGATTGCCTTGTGCAAAAAGAGTGCATAACCTTGTGTTCCTCTTGGGAAGCTGAAAAAATACCTATAAACACCCTATAAGATAGGTTTAATGAAAATTTTATAATCTCAGAATTCAACCCAATGCTCTGTGTGTGTTTGTGAATGCATGTTATAATACCGAGTACCTGTGTACAGGGGAGGGAATTTTCTTGACAAGAGTGAAATTCAGGGTATGAAGTCCGTGCAGTATTGTCAGGGCAATTCAATGTTCGTTTGAATGAGTTAATATACACTGATGACAGTGTAATTCGTTATAGCTACAAGGCTGCCTTGGGAAGCGCTGCTGCAAAAGCACCATCTTTACAGGAATAGTCGGTTGCCAGTAAATAACACAAAGTATTTTCTGTTCACGTTCGATATATTTATTTGAAGAAAAAGAAAAAACACAAACACTCACTAAGGCAGCGTGACTGCAAAGGAGCGGGTCAGGGCAACAGCGCTCCGCAGGACAAGGAGCGTGTTATCGTCGTGTCCCTCTTTGAGGGAAGGTGCTTTCCGGGGCTTTTCTTCTTGAAATTATCCGTAAACGGTGTTGGGTTAGTGTTTTCACGGCCCCTGGACGGTGGCGCTTGGTGTGATTTGCTTGGGGCACAGCCGGAGGCAGCGCAGCGATCCCGCAGCCCGAGCGGCTCCGGGGAGCGTCCGGGAGCGCTCCGCGTTCGGAGCTGGGCATGAAACGGGGAGTGGGCACTGAAACGGGGAGTGGGCATGAAACGGGGAGTGGGCACTGAAACGGGGAGTGGGCACTGAAATGGGGAGTGGGCACTGAAACGGGGAGTGGGCACTGAAATGGGGGAGAGGGCATGAAACGGGGAGTGGGCACTGAAATGGGGGAGCTGGGCACGGCAAAGGGGAGCAGGGTGGGCACGGAGCAGGGATGGATGGGCACAGAGCAGGGACAGGTGGGCACAGAGCAGGGACAGGTGGTCAGAGCAGGGACAGGTGGGCATAGAGCAGGGACAGGTGGGCACAGAGCAGAGACAGGTGGGCACGGAGCCTTCGCACCGGCTCTGCCACTCCTGAGCTCTCCAGCTGTGCCCCACCCTGAGCACATCCCTCGCACAGACAGGCCAGGCTTGCTTAAATGGGTCAGATAGATTTAAGCAGTTAAACAGAAAGAACTATTTCAGTGCACTGGGTTTTTTTCTGGTTTGGTTTGTTTTGGTTTGGTTTTTTAGGTTTTTTTATCCTCTTTGTGTGTTAATCCTTTCGGATATAAAACTGTGTAGAAATAAAAATATTTTATGCTTAGGAATTTGCTGGCTAAAGCATTGTAAGGCAGAACCTTTCAGACGAAACAAACTGAGTGTATGGATTAAGCTGTCCTGTTCATGGCAGTGCCCAGGCTCCTGTGTAGCATCAGTTTCCTTTTGATAGATTTAATTCCTTACACACCTGAAAAAGCTGCTCAGTGCACCTTGCACTGCTGTTACCTTCGGTTGTGGCCGTGCCAAGGTGTGCACTGCGCTAGCCAGGTACAGTCACCCCCAGGTACAGCTGGGAACTCCCCAGTTCCCGTCCCTCTGTCATTTCTGGATGCCGTGTGCGTCCCTATTGACATTTGTTATTCCCTCCTGCCCACTCTGACTGCAGCCCTTTGCCGAGGGCTCCTGCTGCCATTTTCCTGCACTTCTCAGCTCAGACAAAATGGAGGCTCTGGAGGAAAGAATAGCTACCACAGCCTTAGCCTCCTAAAATCACAGAGAATTGCCTTTTTGTGAAAAATTATAATTTTGATGATAGAAAAAAAGTCAGCGTACCCCATGCTAAAAGGCAGAATCTAATTTTATTTTCTGTGAGCACACTGGTGCAGTGGTGCTCATTTCCTTGCTGAAGTGTAAATGTTCACGTACCTTGCACTGTGATGTATTGCCATAAAAGACACTGAATTTCAAATCACCAGCACACCATGTGACACAGGGATGTAACAGCAATTTGTCTTTATTTGAGGGAGCCCTTTTCTGAAATCTCACTTAGGGAGATTCCCAGTTGCCATTAGAAAAGCAAAATAAAATTAATCTAAATAATTCTAACTTAAGCCCAGAAAATTAATGATGGATGAAAGACAGGGTTTATAGAGCATTAATAAGAACTAGTCTGGATACAGTGTGTGTTCTAGAGTCTGTGATTATACTGGTAATTTGACAGATTGTATCACTGCCTATCTCTGCCAAAGGATGTTTCACACCATTTAAAATGCACAGTACTTCCTTCAGAGACAGGTTGTTCTGGAATAACTCAACATCCAAAGAAAAGCTGTGTTATTTCACTCCTCTCTTTATTGATTGCATGTGCACAATCATGTGTGTATATGCACGTGCTGACTTTGCCTCAGCAAAAGCACAAAGTTTTCATGCTCGTTTCTGGGTTTCTCAGCCTCCTCAGGGACAGACAATACCAAAAATGGAAAGTCATGAAATCTGTTCAGAGTAGGGCTTAAGTGCTGAAGCCAGAGACCCTGTATAAAACAGAGCATGAGCTGGTCTGGTCCTTCCTCTCAAAGGTGAACTAAAATACATTTGCATTTAAGCAATTAACAACTTTGGGATCTCCCGTTTGTTTCTCATTTTGAAAAGGAAAAAAAAACCACTGAAATAAGGACAGATCTTAGTGGGCTTTGCCCAGGAAAGATGATTTGGGGAATTGCAAAACCAAAGAGATTGAGATCCGTGTGCAGTGTGATCCATTTGCAGACATCGCTGCATGCACACCCACGCGATGCTCCCCTCACTCCGCTGCCTTTCCCCGCTGATCTCCCCTCCCTGCTGCCTTTCCCCGCTGATTCTCCCCTCACTCCGCTGCCTTTCCCCGCCGATCTCCCCTCATTCTGCTGCCTTTCCCCGCTGATTCTCCCCTTATTCTGCTGCCTTTCCCCGCTGATTCTCCCCTCACTGCTGCCTTTCCCCGCTGATTCTCCCCACGCCCCTGCCTTACCCCCCTGAATCGCCCC
>JAOTQZ010000776.1:11106497-11129485 GCA_026546895.1 Pogonocichla stellata
GGGATGGGACAGGGACAGGAGCAGGGACAGGAGCAGGGACAGGGACAGGAGCAGGACAGGACAGGGACAGGGACAGGGACAGGGACAGGGACAGGGACAGGGACAGGAGCAGGGACAGGGACAGGGACAGGAGCAGGACAGGACAGGGACAGCTGAGCGCTGCCTCCACGGTTCAGAGCTGTGGAATGGGAGCCCAGGTTGCCTGGGGAGGGACACAGCACGGGTGGTGGCAGAGGCTCTTTTGCTGTGCTTTTTGGCCCCTGAGGGCTGAGAGCTGTTCTGCAGGATGGGGACAGACTGTGACACTTGCTGGCTCCTCTGGCCAGGCACAGGAGCCAGCCCAAACCCAGCCCTGGCAGAGGAGCTGCTCCAGGGGCATTTCAGAGACCCAGTGGGATCTTCCCTGTGCAATGCACATGCAAGGGCAGCCTCATGCTAAAGCACAGAAGTGTGCAAGCACTAGCAGCTAATTATAAAGTATCCACATAGCAATGGCAAATTCAAGACTAGTATAAAATGATAGGTGCTTGCTGGTGTCTCTTGGGCTGTGTAAACATAAACATGGAACCTCAGCTGAGGTTTGGTCTGATCACATCTGATTACTCATTGCTATTCCCTAGGTTCACACCACATTTCTTTTCCATGCCTTGGACATCGAGTCACAATGTCAATTTTTTAATAAAAATCAAAACAAGCAGTTTTACAGACGACCCAGTATCACCAAAGGCACAGCCCCGTTCCCACAGCCCGTGCCAGGTCGGCACATCCCTGTGGCCCTTGGGCTCTCCTGCCTGGGGAGCAGGCCAGCCCCAGCCCAAGAACCATTGCCCAGCTGCAGGGCATGGTGTGTGCCAGGGGCTGGGCTGGCACCGAGTCTCTCCACGCTCTCAGTTTGCACATCGTGGGTGACACCACAAAGGGCACAACACAGCAAGAGGCGGTGTCTCAGTGACATAATCAAAATCAGTTTGAAAGTTCTCCCCCTGTTTAGTTCCTCAAGATCCTCATGTAACTGCTGAGCACAGATCTCCCTGCTCAAACTCTCCCCAGGCTGAGGGAGGAGGCGCAGCCCCAAGTCCCACCTGAGGACTAAATCAATAAAGCAGTTTTGCTTCTCGTTTCATTCCCTTTTGCTTTCCAGCTCCAAACTGCATCATCCTGTCCCACTCACACTGGTTATTGGTGGAATGTCACTGAGGAAAAATGAATTGCCATTAGCAATTGGATTCACCTAAGTCAGAATTAGCTACTCAAATATTCATGCTCTGTGTGCATCTAATATTTATGAAGGAAGAATTAGAGTTGCCCATAGCTATTTTTGAATCTCCCCCAAAAATAGGTGAAAGGGATCACAAAAAAGGGAGGAAAAAGAAAAAAGATGAATACGTTTGGGGCTTGGTGTTGTGCATTGTTTGTGCTCTGTTTCTCTTTGGTGTCAGTGAGACAGAATGGAGACTGATTTATGTGCCACAGCTGTAGCAAACAAAAGCAGAAGAGAGGAGGAATGGCTGGAGGTGAAAATGCCGGTGCAAGGGGCTGAAGGTGCACCTGGGTACTGCTTCCCCCGCCCCCCAGCACCTTGGAAAATCAGATTATCTGCTGGACACAGGAGTTCAAACAGCCCTTCAAAAGATTTGTCTTAATAATTGCTGCCTTATCTTAACTTCTGGTTCTTTATCAGCCGAACTGCTGCTGGGAGGCAGATCCTGAGGATAAGGTTCTGTCACTCTTAATTATTATTACCTCTTATAATGAAAACACATTTGTTCATCCTCCTGTGCACTTGGAAGTGGTGTAACAAATGAATGTCTAGTGTTTTATCAGTAATTTTAATAACATAAAAGAAATATTGTGAGTATGGCCCCACTGTATAAATGATTGTACATCAAATGCTATTAAATAGATGGCATACTTGCTTCTCATTTATTTATACTCAAATATAAACCAATTACTCAGTAAGAATGAAAAACATTTTTATGTCATCAGAAAACCGTTCTTTCCTGAAAACCAAATTTTGCTGTTAAGATGCTGTAGGGCTATTTTCTATCACAGAAAGAACATGATAATTAGCCCCAGAACCAGCAGGTACATTCTGAAATGAGGTGATAGAAATGCTATTTCTTTGTTTACTTATGATGGGAAAATGAAACAATTCTGTGAAAGCTTACTAATGAATTTGGCCTGCAGTATTTGTCAAAGCCGTAGCCACCATTTGCAGCTTCAGCTGGTTTTGCTCATACTTTGAGAACTAAGTATGAATCACTTGGATAAAGTGATAGCATGGAGTCAGTTGTATGTGGGAAGACCTTAAATTCAGAAATGATCTGCACATGCCCTTGGCCTGCAGCTCCTTCACAGCTCTGCTGGCTCTCACCAGCCCTGGCCAGGGTCGGATGTTTTTGTCAGACAGGTCAGTGTGGCTCTTGCAGCTGGACATGGCCAAACTGCATCCCAAACTGCAAAGAAAATAAAAGTGGAGAATTATGTAAAGCACAACACAAAGTAGAGCAATGCAGGTTTCACTGCACTGAATGATGGCAGAGTCTTTGCCATCTGCATTTACACTAACACTATCTTGGCCTTTAGTTAGCAGGAGGGCACCACATTCTCTCATCTTTAGCCAAAGTGTGGAAGTGAAGAGATATTTTTGTAAGCCTATGGGATGGTGCATCCACAGGGAACCGTGCAGGGATCTATCACATCTGCTGGCTCCAAAATCCTCTTGCCATCCCTTGTGCCTGACTGGCAGACAGGGCAGAGCCAGTTCCTAGGAGCAGCAGGCAATGAGGGCTTGATCAGACTCTGGCACAGTCCAGGTGATGTCCAAAGCAGAAAGGATTCTGTAAGACAGGCAGATAAAAGCAATGTTTTTGATGCAGCTGACAGGAGGGACAGGCTCATAAAGCACAGGAGCCTGCCTCAAACCCCTCGTGTCATCCATCAGTGACAGATTTTTGTCATTATCATGTGCTTCTGTGTCCCTCCCCTTCCAAACAAATCTTCCCACATGCTGTGATACTTTACTTTTAAACAGGCTTAGATAGAATTCACCTGGTTTTTTCAGAGTAGAGCCACTTTTCCATTCAACTTACTGTAGAAAAGGGTAGGGCACTGAAGGGTTCCTTACAGCTTTCCACCCGAAATGCTATTTCAGGAGTAAACAATCAACCTCATTTGGAGCTCAACACAATTCTTCCCCAATTTTTATCTCTCTTGCTGCTTCAGTTCAGTGCTCAAGGCACTGTTTTGGCATGCTGCCTCCTCCCCTTAGGTGGTGGGGCCCAGGGAGCACATGCAGGGAGCTGGAAATGAGGAAGGTGAGGGAGACAGAGGAGCAGAATTGAGCATGCACTGATGTCCATTTCTGTTCATGGCATTTTGGGTTGAGCTGGGGAGAGCACCTCCCTGCTTTGTGACCCTGCCTGTAGCCAGACACTGACCCTTTCAGCCGTGAACTTCTCTGCCCCAGCCGTGGGACAGGGACCTTTCCCCAGAGCAGTGAAAAGCACAGGCTGCTGCTCTGGCTCTGCCACTGCAGCAAGGATGTGGGTCACAGAGTTCTGGGGTTTTTGGAAGATGTTTCACAGTGAGCCATCTGTATTATTCAAATGAGGAACATGGGATATGACATGCCTTTTCCTTCTGAGCACCCTGTCTGTGATGCCTCTCTCTCCCCACGGGAGCATGTCGGGGGCTGTGCAGGGGCTGGGAGCTGTGCACAGCCACGGTCCCACCGGCTACCAGCACCTCTCGGGCAGGCTTAATTCGTTCCTTTGTTCAGCTGGTGAGGGTAAACTGGTGTCCAGCAGCCCACAATGACTTACTCCTGATCAGGTTACCAGATCCGTCCCAGCTGGGGCATCCCCTCGCACCTGTGTTGTCAGATTAGATAAGGATAAGGAGCCGCTGATAAGCCTTGCACTCAAGTGCTCTCAGGGAACCCCGAGCATTCCCTTGATCTTTCTTTACACTTCAGCACCGTGAGGAAACCTTTTGTTTTCGGGCTGAGAGGAGAAAACAGGTAATTATCCTCCCAGTGGCAAGCATCTTTCTAGCAGGACACAGCGGTGGAAGCCTGCTGCGTACCGGGGCAGCCAAAATACATCTGACTAAAAACAATTAATTACATAGCCCTGGATAACTTAAACCCTTTTTTCACTTCTATACGGAGGGAGGAGCCCCCGGGCTGTGCAGCAGGCCGAGAGAACGGAGGTGTGTTGGAAAGCACAGTACTATGGGCCGGCAGCCCCGGGGACTCCTCAGGGATGCGGCTGCAGCGGGGCTGGAGCTCCGCACGGGTGTCTGTGTCTGAGCAGAGCGCAGGGCCGGAACCGCTGTGCCAGCTGTGGCTCCTGTGCCAGCTGTGATTCGTGTGCCAGCTGTGGTTCCTGTGCCATCCCAGAGCCGGAACCGCTGTGCCAGCTGTGGCTCCTGTGCCAGCTGTGGTTCGTGCTCCAGCTGTGGTTCCTGTGCCCGACTTTGGGAGCTCCAAGCAGCTGTTCCCGGAGCAGCAGCCAGGAGCCCGTGTCTGTCCCGGCTTGCGAAGGGTTTGTGTTACTGACATCACACGTCCTGTTCTTAAAATACCGCTTAAAAACACCTCTCTCCTCAGTGCTGCACCAACAGTCCCTTTGCAAAACACACATAAATTACAGTCTCAGCGAGTGTGACATGGATGGTTGGACAAGGACTGGTACCAGCGGGGCTGTGTGCTGTGCAGGGCTGGCAAAGATCACAGCCACGGGAGTCGGACCCACCTCAGTCTTTGATTGCAAGCTCAGCTCCCAGGACTGCAGCTCGGCACAGGGAGCAACGACTGCCTGGAGCCCGGTAAGCTGTCAGCTGAACTCCACTTCTGTGAGACCAATGCATTTTTAATGATTAATGGCTAATAATAAATCAATAGCACCATAAAAATACTAATAAATAAATGTATTTAAATAATAGATAAGTGATCAATAATAAAGTACTAATTCTAATTATATTTGGAGCAAAAATCCTCTTTCTTAACTTTCTTAATTTCTGAAACTTTCATGAGTCCTTTTAAGTACAGCAGATTCCTCTAAGACAACTAGAACGTGCATGGAAAAGAACAGGCTTTTGAAATCTAATCATCTTCTGCTTAAAATAGAGGTAGTGCTGGGCTGTTGACAGTAGGTCTCTGAAGACTTTCAATGTACTTTTTATTCTGTGAGTCTGGCACCACATAGGAAATTAATTCAGTGACAATATTTTCATTAGATTATAACCCAAGTTCTCAATCTTAGGCACATTTGTATGCTTGTAATACATTCTAATTACTTGTAAAGAATAAGTCTGTGTGCTGGTTGGCTTATTGAATATATTAAATTAATGAATAAATAAATTTGTCTCTATGCTGGGAACGCCACTTGACATCAAAGCTTGCTGCAGAAGGAACCAGAAATGCACTTGGTTGTGGTTTTGGTAAACAACATGATTTGTATTGTAGGTGGACTTTCATGTCCCTCATAAGAATGATGAGTGAAAAAAGCATCTTTTTTTCCCCCAAAACAACAGAAATCAATTATGTGAAGAGATACTACTGCTTTTAGAGATATTACTACTTTTTCTTTTCAACTTTTTTTAAATGATGGTTCCTTATTGATTTTGTCAGGAGAATTGCTCTTGCTGGCTCAGCTCAGCACCTCAAATTGTTTCCCTAGGATGGAGCTCTCAGGAGCACTCTAGTGCTTTCACATATTTTTGTTATGCAAGTAGGAAGGAAATAGCATATACATGAATGAAAACAATGATACTAGAAAAACATATCAGATTCTAGTATCGTGTAGTGTCTGCCCATGTTGTGGAGTTTTCTGTTTATCTTGTCATATTTCAGTTAAAAAAAGAGTTATTTTTAGCATGGAACAGAGTCATCAAAAGTGGGACTTTATCTCAAAAGATGTGAAATGCAGTGAATTTAAGAGTGCTATTGAGCCACCATGGTGGAAAGGAGAAGTTTCTCTGTTCCCTCAGTGCAGAACTGTAATGGGCTCATCTTGCCCCCTATCTCATGGTTTGTTCATCAACTGGTAACCTACTGAATTCTCTTTCTTTCTTTCCTGGAATGATTTTCCTCTCTGGCCCATAAGAGGAAGAAGTGTGGGTCATGGCGTGCAAGGCAGCAGAGCTGTGTTCTGGAGCCAGCCCTGCTCCCTGCAGCTCCTTCCTCTGGGTTTGCAGCTCCAAATCCTTCTCGTTTCTCAGAACAATTGCATCCCTTGCAAGTGTCACATTTTCTCATCAGTGGTCTTTGAAAATCCAAACCAGCGGGTTCAGATCTTTTCCTGACACCAGGATCCCTTGACATTAGGAGCTGTGTCTCCAGAGGAGCCCGGTGAGGACACGGGGCAGAACATAAAGGATGCTCTCTCTTGTGAAAACGCAAGTGAGATCCAAGAGCTCAAAGAGGTTCCTGGTGCTGGAGGCTGCTTTTTCAGGCAAGCGACTCGGTGGCAAGGCTGGAGCAAAGAAAGGAAAATTTCTCTTCCGGCCTGTTGAGATTAGCGTCCATGGAAGAAGATAATGCGGTTTTCAGGCTGTTCAGGCTGCAGCGCTTTGTCAGAGAACTGTTCACCCATGTGAAAAGCGCAGCCCTGTCAGGCTGCCAAGTGAAACTTCGGGTGATCGGCCGCGTAAGCGCTGCTAGCGCAGCACAGAGCTGCCTTCGGCTACTTTCAATTACACACCCAGCTCTTTAAAGACTCCTGAATATTCGGGAAAGGAGAATATGCAGAACTTGTTTGTTTACATCAGATTGTGCTGTGTTTTCAGGTTTCTTAACTGCTTTTGGAGCATGTGAGCACAGCCTAGCCCTTCCCCTTCCACATACCTGGCAGCTTTGTCAGAACCCTGTGCACAGCAGCAGGGTCGGGCTGGTTCTGCGCAGGTTTCATCGCTTCAGCCGAGCGGAGCTGGAGCAGAGACGGGCACCGAGGAGCTGCTTCTTCCCAAAGCAAACAGCCGGTGCTGCTGCGGTGATTCAGGCGGCCTGGGGCACCGCTCGGGCTGGGCTGGGCAGGGAAGGTGGCAGCGCTGGCAGATCCCACCTTTCACCGAGCAGGGACTGCCGGAATCCCGGCCAGGCTCTGCTGGGCTCGGAGCAGGCAGAGCAGACGGGCAGGGCGCTGGTTTGTCTCTGCCCTTCCGAGGCAGCCCAGCCACCAGGCTGGCACAGCTGGCACCCGGCACCCTGCAGACAGCTCCAGGGCACTTTGGCAGGGAGCTCCGAGCATTGCATCTTCTCCAGAGCTGAAACGTTTTCTCCGTGGCTTGGGATGCTCTCAGGATGGCCTGTCTGTGCAAGTAGCTTTTTTCCACAGGTGATTGCAAGTGAGGTCTTTTGGATGAGGAACTCGCTGAAGTTGACAGCTTAGTTATTTTGAATTTATACACAGCTCTCTGTTCAGCACCAGGGTGGTGCTCTGCCTGCCCTAATTAGCCCAAATTACCGTAGCTACAGAGAGCAGGAATTGATTCTCATAGTAGCTTGCTTATCTCTACACAGAGCTACTGCAAAGACATGCCCCTGAGGGCATCACAGTAAATTTCTGAACCTTAATTCACATGTTCAAACTGTTATTCAAACTTCCACACCAGACCTATTACTGCATTCAGTAATTTTTGGCTTCTAGTAAAGAACTCTCTACTTCTCTTTTCTAATCTTCTAAAAGCAGGTAGCAGCATTCAGCTGTTGGAAGGGGTACCCTGAAGAGCCAAGACACCACAGTCCCCCTCTAGACGAGCAGGACTTCACAGCTCACAGCTGTCCTGCCCCATGACAAGCCCAGCCAGCCTTGCTAGTCCTTCCTTTGTCCCAGTGCTGCCTTTCCCTGCATTATTCTGCTCTCCTAGTCCCAAAGGAGCTGTGCCAGGGGCACAGGGAAGGCAGAGCTGCTCCTGGCCTCAGTCAGCTGCCAGAGCAAAGAGTCTCTGACAGCTGGAGCTGCTCTGCAAGCCCAGAGTATTTGTGCTTCTGTACCAAAAGTAACAATTGTAAGAAGAAAAACAAACCTCTACAGAGTAAGGCAATAAACCCAAACAGGTTTAGTCAAAGCAAAGGTAGTGTTTTATTAATCATTGTTATTTTGCTTTGTCAAACTTGATAACACTGGAGAAAAAAGGACTTTTTCTTTGTAGAAAAAAATCTAGCAGACTAGAATGGAAAGCTAACTTTCTGAGCACTGGGAAAAAAAGTCTGAAATTATTGAAGCAAATGCACATATGACTGATTAAAACTTTTATAAATGAAAACACGATGAGAACATTGCCATTTCAATACAACTGAAAAGTAAATACAAAGTTTACCTGACATGACATTTCTATGCAAATATTGTTTTATTTTCTATTTCTTAATTAAAATTAGGTATATCTGAATAAGACCTATTTTTCCTCAAAAGTGCTCTTGCAAAACTTCATTATGTTCCAGGTACCTGTTCTGATTTTCCTATAGATATAAGTTGGCATGTTTTGTGTTTCTGAGCCCAGCATGGGTGTGGCATGAACAGGATCTTATATATGTGAAAATACAAAGGTGTTTGTGGCTTTTCTTTCCCAGTGTTGCAGGAGAATCAAATAGTCATTCCTTGCATACTTCAGGCTTCTCATCATTTACTTTTCAGACTTGCTATAGCTGCTAAGAGCATGAAAAACGAAGCATGAAGGGAAGCACAAGATGATGTTAAATGATGAGCATCATCCCTGGGGTGGGCAGATTCACAGACACGTCCTGGTGACAGCAGCAGGCTGAGGAGAGCCTGGTTTGAATGACACGGAGTGCAGAGGAGTGTGAGTCGAGGATACATGCTGCAATCAACAAAAGCCAGAGAGATAGAATAGAAGCTCAGTGAGCACACAGGTCCAGGAGGGTGAGAGGCTCTCCAGGTAAGGCGTGCTCACACAAGGTGCCCCATTGCTCCACCTGTGAGCACCACTGCCACACTGCCAGGTCCAGGAAATGCCCAGGGGGAGGGACAGCTGGCACTCCTGCACTAATAATTGCATTAAAGGCAGCACTAGTGACAGAATCTGCCGTGTCCCACTGGCAGGAAATGCCCCACTCTCTGTGCCAGAGTCAGATGCTGCACGGGGAGAGGGTGCTCCTCACAACTGCTTTTGACATGGCAACACAACACAGCCACTGCTCTGGGCAGCATTGCAGAGCAGGATTTTCACAAGGATTCGCTGCTCCTAAACCATTTCTCCAATGTGTAAGGTACAAATATTCTTTCCTTCCAATCAGTCATGCAGGTCTTTCCTGTACAAACACTGTGGCTGACAAAAGGGAAATCTTGCCCTCCAGTGATGCAAAATGTCTTCAATGCCACTGTGGCAAATTCCCTGGGTGCTGGTGGAGGGCAGGACTGGGTTCCTCAGGGCACAGGGTCTCTCCAGCACTTTGTCCCTGCACTCCTGCTCTGGGGATGGAAACAGAGATCCTGTCCTTCTCTAAGGAACCAGCAGCCAGAACTCAGCAGGTCCCAGTTCACAGCCCATGTTGGTGATGTTCTGTCAGAAACCAGCTGATGTTTCTTGTCTCTGTTAAAAATACTCATGTTATCTCCTGTGGTGGCAAGTGAAGGACACGGCAACTCCTGGACCCCCAGTCTGGTCTGGAACAGGGGTTCACAGGTGTCATAGTTTCTACTATGGGAGTGCTTAAGTTTTTCTGTCATTAACAACACCTCAATTTTGCATCAGAACTTGGTGCCCTGGCTTGTGCTTCTCAGACTGTACATAAATATCACATATGCACCAATTCTATCAGAAATTTTTATGAATAGCTGCCGTAGTAAACTGATACAAATCTCCAAATTTTTCTTTTATTTTGATTTCATGTTGATGTGGCTATCAAAGCTCTACCACATCAAAACAAATGTTGTCTGTTATGATCAAAGTCCATAGGATTTCTAATGTAATCACCATTCAAAACCTGAAAGAAACGTTATGGGAAGGATTAGTTTGGTTTCAGGCAACTGAATTAGAAACAAAATTCCCATTGATATTCAGTAGCACTTTGGCATGTAGTTCCTAGAAGCCCCCTGGAAATCCTGGACCAGGCCGGTGGGTGATGCACCATTTCAGCACTGTGCTCAGTAATTTTATCCTCAAACAGTTTTAGTTAGGGGCACTCCCAACATCTATCTCACAAATTACTGGTGGAGTCACATCCCCTGCAGCACTGCTAGGATATTGTATCATGCATCTTTTTTAGCTTATGACTGGAAAAGATAAGATCTGAAAAGAATTTGGTGGTGAGGTAGGTGATGAAATTCTGCTGCTGTGTTTGAATACATCAGGCAGGAATTGTTTTGAATCCTGAATATGTATTGGATTTCCACAGGCTCCCAGGTGAGTGTCTTCTGCAGAGGGAGTACAAGCACTGATATGCAGATAGAACACAATAACTATCAATAATCCAATGACACCTGAAAAAATCAGGGAATACATTATTCCATAATAGTAGATGAACTAAGAGCCATTCATTTCTTTAATGTTAGGTGCCTGTGTCGTCTCAAGCCTGGTTTATATGCATAGGTAAATACAAGTTAAATCATCTCTTTCGGGATGCTTATCAGCCTCTGCTGCTCTTTGCATCGAAGGTTTAATAACAGTCATAGCAGCAGGGAGAAGGGGAAGGCACCACTGCAGTTTTGACCTTTTTCCAGCTCCTTGGTGGAGATCTGGCAAGGGCATACTTTTATTTAACCCATACCACTGGGCATTGTCTGTTTGGTGTTCAGTGCAGGTGTGAACACAGGCAGTTGCTTAGATGGATATGCAGAATAAATGCAGTTTAGTCATCACATATGATGAAGTGTGGGAAAAGCAGCCAGCTGCTGTGACACTCTTGGTAGCAGTAGCTTTATGGAAATGAGGACACAAGGCAGTGATTTTCTGTAAGGCTCACTAGGTAAATGCTGGGAAGCAGTAACCAGGTTAGGTCCTAATGAGACAAGCACAGGTTGTGCTATGTCGTGCTGAGGCACAAGTGGGTAGTAGCAAATGGACATGCTGGGATCTGCTTGCTGGCTCCCAAGCTGGGAGAAAGGTAACCACAAAAACACAGAGAGTGGAAAAAATTATTCTATGTTTTCAGGGCACCTACATCAAACACATTGGGGAAGCAAAGTTTCAACACAGGAAAACAGAGCAGCACTACTCTCTGATCACTGTTTTCTGGTGGCTCGTCTGCTGCAGGTTACTCAGACCTGCCTGTTCTCTCCTGCATGGAGTGACCTGCCAGAGGAACTGCCAGATTCTCCTGGTACCTTCCAGTAGGCAGCCTGCCACCTGAACATGAAACAGGCTTTGCTTGGTGAAGGGCACCCTGCCTGCAGAACCCTTGAGGGAGGCAGAAGGTGCTGTGACAGCCTCCTGCACCACTCCTGCGCTGAGCTGGGATGAGGCTCACAGCTCAGTGTGCCTTTCTCATCCCCTTTATGCCACAATGCATCTGTATTTCTAGGCAGGGGCATCTTCCCTTCTTCCACTTCACCCTACAATGAAGCAGAGCAGACAAAGAGGTGTCAAGGCCCTGCACATCCAGGGGGAGGATACACACATGCTCTCTGTCCAGGCTACAGCCTCACATCCCGTGGCACAGCAGAGCAGCTCCCATTGTCGGGGTGACCCCAGCTGAGCTGGAGGAATGGCCCAGGGCGGGGAGAGAGGGATCAGCTGTGGGGCTGATCCCAGCTGCACCAGCCAGCTTCGTGACAGCCGATAAAGGGCTGGAGAAAAGACTTTTGTCCTTGATTGCGAGGGCGAGGAACCTGCTCTCGCTGGCAGGGGTGGCAATGAACCGCAGAGGATTCGACCATTGTCCAGCACTGGGATCCCCACCAGCTCCACTGCAGCCTCTCCCAGTCTGGGCAGCACCCTGGCTCTGGCTCCTGTGCCAGTTCCTATGCCAGCCTGGCTGGGGCACAGACCTTACTGAGACAGGCTGGGGTAAGAAAATGTGTGAAACACGGAGCCAGGCCGGGCTGGAAAGGGAAGTGAGGTCTCCTTCCAGTGAACCTGGAATAAACAAACACTGCTGGGCTGACAAGCGTTCCATGAGGGCTCCACCAGCCCACGTACAAAACCCTTTCTGAGGGGACGTGCCAAGCAGGCTCCTTATGCTGAGATCTCTAGCCTGCAGCGAGTGTTATGGAAGAACTCTTGACCCCTGCAAAAGGGCAAAACATGAGAGCAAAAAACAACACTGCAGCAGCCCTCCCTGCACTCTCCTGCAGGAGCAAGAACTTCCCACCGGCGCGGCTGGGGAAGAATGAATCCCATTCAGGGAGGGAAGCCTGGACTATTGAGGCTGCCACCAGACACCTCTTCCTGATGCTAATCCTATTCTTCTGCTGTGGATCAAGTAATTCTTGTGTGAGTATTTTTCATGGGCTAAAGAAAAAAGATATTTAACCACAACAAACCTGCTGCCAACAAATGTCAATCTTAGCTTCCTGGGTCTAAATTATAAGCACCAGCTACCAATTTCTGGCTGTCATTTCTACTGCAGAGGTACCTCACACATTGACATGGATCTCCTGGCAGTGCTGGCTTTGCCATCCTCCTGAAAGCAAACATGTGCACTCCCCCAAGACATGAGAGAGACTTAATCAGGCTTAGTGCTCGAAGGCACCGACAGCAGTGTTTTAAATAATCTCTTGCAACACTTGTTTGGGAGTGAGGAGAATTCTCCTTGCAGAGAAATGCCTTCACTAGTTTGAAGAGTAGAGAAGTACTCGGAGGATTTAAGCCTTGCTTGGTCACCCCTCCTCCAAGCACTTAAAAACCCTCCTCCACATTCAGGCAACTCAGCCATTCTAGCAGAGGCTGGAGGGTCCTCAGAGCATTCTGGTAAAACAGTGCAGAATGTCAAGAGTGCCCCATACCCTTATGAATCAAAGTTCTGAAATACATTTTCAAAAATCTTGTTGCAACACTTCCAGCAAACCAAATGGTTTATGTTTTGTTATTCATTTTTCCTAAATGAACGCTAGCAAAAAGTGTCCAAGCCGTGAAGCTGACCTTCCACAGTGGTAGACAAGGGCCTCAAATGTGGATTTATTGCCCTGATATCAAGCCCTATGTTCCCACACCCTGCCAGGGAGTCCCCACGCTCAGCCTCAGAAAGCAGCAGCAGATTTGCATTCCCTGAGCTGCTCAGCCTTGACCAGCACAGCCCACGGCTTCACCCATGGCAGTTCAAAGGAGAGGGGAATGCTTCAGTGACTCTGCCCAAGGGCAGGGAATCCCAGCAGCTTCGGCCCCTTGCAAGCTCCCCAGTGACCCACACCTGATGGGTCACACATCTGAGCACTGCCAGCCTGCCTCAGCCTCTGCTGGCTCCTCCTCAGCTCACACCTGATGGGTCACACATCTGAGCACTGCCAGCCTGCCTCAGCCTCTGCTGGCTCCTCCTCAGCATGCTGCTCTGGCACGGAGCCGATGTGGGGACCTGCCCACCTGCCCCCAACCCTTAAGTCTTGCAGCAGACAGTAGTGTTGATGATGAGTTGGCAGCTGTATCATTTCACATCAGGCTGTCATCTTCTCTCACAAATATCTGTGAATATCTCCTTACCTACCAAGGCATCTTCATTTTGCCACCATTATCAGACCCAAATTCAGAGGAATTGATGCCTCCATGTACACTTGTGACTTCTTCTTATGAGGTGCACATGAAAGTCCAATAAATGAAGTGGCTTCCTATAGATTTCCTTTGCTAAAGTCCATCTTCTGTTCCCATAGCTTTTCATTCTGCATTGCTGAGCTGGTGTAAGATTCATGTAGAAATTGCTGCTGTGCACCTGGATGTGTGAGGTTCCTTTCTCCAGCTGCTCTTCAGCAAGCCCAGGAAATGCTGGTCAGCAAAGCTGGCATGTAAAGTTAATATTCAAATAATGAAAGAGAAGAAGGAAAGATGAACCCTCTTTTGTTTCTAGTCGTGATAGACACTTGTAACCATATGCTACTTTCTTAGCAACGCAATAAATTTTGTTATTACCCTTTTCATGGAACTTTCCAGGACATAGCTGGAACCTAGAGGCCAGAACAATATCAAGAAGGACATTTAGATACATCCCACTGATTGTTTCAGCTTGGGAAGATGCTGCTTTGCAACCACAGTGGCTGGAAACACCAGAAGCTGAACTATGGTAAGGAGAACAATGTGGTAGTTAACATACATAGAGTATAAAGTTTTATAAAGCCTTCAATGTATGTGCCTTGTTGGAATTTACAATAATTTAAGGTGCTTATTATTCCTTCAGGCATGGAACTCATAAATATTACTCAGTGCTATTTGTCATTGGCTTCTCTGTCATGCATAAAGCAAAATTAAATACTTATCTCTATATCGTTAACGTATTAAACATTAGGATTTATGGGGTTTGAGATCTTACTTGCTCTGAGAACATTAACTTCCTGATGAAAGATCTAAATGCAAATAGAAGGAATGCCAAAATACCCTGGAACATAATTAAGGATACTGAGGTGCGAAGAAGCCCCAGGCAGAGGAATGTGCAGTTTTCTTATTTCCACTGTCATGGTGGGCTGGTTTTCTTTGTTCTACATTTTTACACACTACCTCAATGTGCCACCTTGCTTCTTTGTCATGAGGTGAAGAATATATTAATTCATTCTTATATGGATTAACAGTGAAAGAGTGTTCCTGGTTTAAAACATATCCGTGCTATCTGTACTGGGAAACAACAATTCTGAAGTGTCTAGATGTTAAAGTAAATCATTGATCAGTATTTCCACATGAAAAAAAAATTATCTTGGTAGCTTTACTTGATTTGTTGCTTATGTTGCTACTCAAGAGTTCCTGCAAATAGGAATTGAAAGGGACAACTTTTAACCAAATGCATATTTCTGCTGCAGAAAATATATACTTTCTGTGCTGGTGCATATCTGTAACTAAATCTACATCCTACTTTTTCCACACCTTTCAGGATGATCACTACCACACTTTTTGTTCTCTTCACATGTGATGCCAAGTTATGTCCCAGCAGCAATGTTGGTGGCCACTCCAAACAGACAGAACTTGCTGGCACTTTAACACCCAGTATCTCACCCCAAAGGACTAAGGTGTTTTATTCAGAAGACATTTTCTGCTCTACCTTGTTCTAGTAGATTTAAATGTCCTTAGTGATACACTTGATACTTTGCTTCTGAGACTTTCTCACCGCCAGCCCAAGCTTTGCCATTATTCATTCCTTCTATCATTCCTGCTTTTATGATCCTGGGTAATTCCTCTCCCACTTATAAGTCTGCTATAACATCTTCTCTTTTTAGCCAACCAACCTCTGCTTCTTTTTTCATCTCACTATTGGCCTATTTTTATTATACTTCGATTCTTGCTAATATTTGTGACTATTTCCATTTAAGTACAAGTCAGTAATTGTATTAATCACTCTATAAAAACCCCACAAGTTAGTGAGTTTAATCTTCACACTAATAGTTGAAAAATCCAGGCTAGCACTCCCCACAGAGAACACTGAGGGGGTTCCACGGGCGCTGTTCACCCACCCAATGCTTTGTCCCGTGCTGCATGGTTGGTTCTGCTTCTCCCCATCTGCATTTCCCCGTCCATGCTGCGGGCAGGGAGCACCACGTGTCTTTTACTGGCACATGCCAGCTCCTGGAGCTTCCTCTGGCTGTTGGGGCATCAGCCTCATCCCAAAACACCAGTTGGAAAAAGAGGGCAGACGCTGTCCTTGCCTCCCCTCGAGGCAATTGGAGGGAGGACTTGCATCACCCATGGTGAGATAAACACTCTGATAGATTTGCCACATCTGTGCAGAGGATTAGCAGAACTTTGTGCTGTCCTCCACGAATGAGCAGCAGCCAGTACCATGCAGCACTGAGTACTCAGCAGCCGGGGGAGCCTCTCTTTGTCTTGATAAAAGTGCCTTTCACAGGTGGAGGGAGGGAACTGATTTTATCAGACTGTTGGAGAGAGCTCAGAAAAGTTTTCTCGTGTACAGATCAAAGTACCCTAGCGCTGTGTTCAGAGCAGTGATGGCTGTCACACAAATCATCTGTCCCAGCCGTCTCCAGATGCCATCGCTGCTGCACTTGTGGCAGTCTGTGCTCAAGCCAGCCCCAGAGCACGGCACACGCAGAGCCCCGAGCTCGCCGAGCTGCTCTGCCGAGCCTGACCCCGACAGGAGCTCCCTAAGGCTGCGCTGCCCTCCCTGTGCTCTGCAAAGCGCTCTGGAAACCTCACTCTAAACCTCATCAGGCTTTGTGCAGATCAATTTATCCACGAGTCAAATTGTGCTCCGGCTCCAGGCTGCTGTAGATGCATGTGGTGAGATTTTGAGGGGAACAAGACACAGGGACAGCTGACTTCAGCTCCACTTGGTCTCTGTGATATTTTCTAGGTTGAGGCCAAAGAGCTGCATCGTCCCTGGTTGCTTCTACTATGCACAGATTAAGGACCTTTATTACCCACTAATAACAGAAAGAACAGTGATGTCTTCACATGACCAGAGTAAAATATTTTTTAAAAAGTCAAAGAATCTTGAAAGATTAAAGGATTTGTTTCTTGTTTGGAGATTACAAAATCCAAAATGAATACTAAAATGCCAGGAACAAGATTTCCAGTATACCAGTCCTCCCTTTTAAGGAGGCCTTTCTCATTCCGTGCATTACAGATGTTTAAATGAAAGGTTACACACTGGGTCATCAACAAGGCTCACAATGCCTCCAGCCTCACAATACACTCCACTTCAAAGGGATTGGCTGCATTCCTGAGCCTTGTACCAATAAGCACTAATAACACTGAAAAATGAAAACTGAACCAGATGTCTCCAATAGCATTGATTCTTATTAGCTGTTCACAGCTATTCTTACACCTCTGGGCATAACGAGGCAGAGCCTCGTTGGGTGTGTGGCTGCTGAGCCCGTAATGCCGATGGAATGCTCTCACGCTGCTGGAGCTGCATTCTTGACACGCTGTCTCCATCAGGATCTTAAGAAAACTTCTTTAAAATGTCATTTAAAAATGCATCAAATATGTAAACCCTTACTCAATCAGGATAGGATTTGACAGTAGCATGCACTTAAAGTTAACTGAAAAATAGTGACCAAATGGACAGCAGGAGTGACCCGTACATTTACCTGTGCCTTGCTGCTGAGCTCAGAGCAGCTGAGGCCACCCAGAACGAGTTTAGGGCAGGTCTGTGGCAAGAGAACAGAAGAATGGCAATCAGTAGTGAAAAAAAAGTGCTATGCTGTAAATACCCCAAAGAGAACAAGTAACAGCCATAAGTTCTTTACACAACTGCTCAGTGAACAAAGTGAAACTGCTTTGGTACAAGCACAATGAGTATCTGTATCCTTGTCCAGAAAACCAGAGCCAAAAACACACTAAAACACACTAAAACACACTAAAATACCTCTTTAGGTTGGCAGAACTCGCTGCTCTGCCTGAGTTTCTCGTGCACTCTTGCTCTTGGACATCATCTTTCTGCTTAGGAAGAAGGGCAGCCCTGACAGACAGGGAGATTTTAACATCATTTAATTCACATGCAGTGAAGACTGCTCCTGCTGCAGAAGTGGATAAGTTTATTCTGAAGGTTGGCAGTGCAAGAACACCTTCCAGAGTGCACAGCACTCTGTGTGACAACAGCAAAGGGAGAGCTGAGTGAGGGGAGAGGCTGTGAAAGGGATAATGTGAGCAGGGCTGAAACAGCTGATGAACTCTGTGTCCTTTTAGCTGCCAACCCAAAATACTTTCTGTCACTAAAGGCTACCCAGTGAGGTGGATCCAGATGCTTCATCCAGATGTACAAAGAAGTACAAAATTCAGGAATTTCAATTACAATCTAGTTAGTAAGAAAGCAGTAATAAAAGAGGAATTTCTTATCAATAACTGAAGAATCTGTTTTCCTTGGTTAATGTAAAGGTTGATGGTGCAGATAGCATGAAGATCCCTGATATTAAAGGGACCCAGTCCCCACAGTACAGCTTGGAGACCATGAGCCCAAGTCCTGCCATTGCTGCTGCCAAAGCAATGCTGAGATATGGCTTAGCAAAGGAGAGCGCCCTGATTGCTGAACTGGCCAGGACTTTAGACCTCTTGGCTGAGTAACAAGAACTCCAATAAAAACCTGATCTTGAATTTGATAAAATTGATCCCCTAGTACTCACTAGCCGGGGAGATGGGGACCATGCACAGTAACTATGCCATGAGCCATGATCCTGTGCATCCCTCCATGAACATCCCCACCTAACTGGGCAGCATAAAGTCGTGCATGTAATTACTTTCTCTGGAGACAAAGAAATCCCCACACAGGTTCTTTAGCAGTTGGGCATTAAGCATTCTCATAATAAATCTAAACAAAAAAACAACCCAAAGGCCCCAAAAATCCAGGCAATGCAATGATTACCAAAGGGAAGGAAGGCCAGAGAAGAAGGAAGTTAAAAATGCTTCCATGGAGCAGCTGTCCACATTAACAACACAGGCAAAAGCACAAGATCTTCTGCTTCAAGGGAAATTCATCGTCTACCCTGCTTTTCCACTTCCCACTGCCAACCAAGTCCAGAGTTATCCTAAAGGGTCTGCAGTGACAAAAAGCACAGTAAAGGAGGAATCAAGGATGAGAGCATCAACCACGAGAAGTTTCAGAGAACAGACAGTTATTGTGTTCACTTGCATCCATTGATGAATAGCAAGCGCAGAATCATTCAACTGATTGGATGGACCTCAAGGTAGACAGATGAATTTACCAAATTAACCAGAAATAAGAAATACTGCAATGACTTGTAAAACATGTCTGTTGGATCTTGGCTTCAGCCATCCCCACTTTTGTTTGTAAAATCCATTCCACAAGTTCTGTATTGGGTAATACCCAAATCAGATTATTTTACACACAGCTATATTTAATTTGCAGGGAGGGGAACACCTCAGGTTTTTTATGTCAATATGCCTGTTTAATTGGGCTTCTGATTATTTAATGTCACTGCTGAAGAGGTAGTTTTTATGAGGCACAAAAGAAAATTTAATGAAAATTATTCACAAGCCCAACTTCTGACTAGTAAAACCAAGAGCTTAATGTAAGAGCCAAAGTCCCCATCTGCTACTTCTCTGAAAAGAACAGCCTACATGAAGGATTTATTGTGACATTACAATGCTTGATGTCAAATAATCTAGCCAGAGGAACAATATTGCCCTAAAGAGAGCCATCAGGCCCAGTGTGACATGGGTATTTGAAAGGATTAACTGCACTTAAATCAATATGGGCAATGAAAACAGAAATAACCAATCTCTTGGCCGCTCAATTATTTAAGACTGTCTTTAGTCCCCACAGAATGGAATTAAACGCTTGTTTAAGAGGACTGACAATTAAATCTATTTCTTTAATGTCAAGATAAGGACATGGGATCTGTGACTGCAGCCCAGAATGAGGAAGGGGCATCTCCCAGAGAGGAACACTGAAAAGAGACACTGGGTGTGAGTGGCAAGGGGCTATCCTGGGAGGGAGCCCAGCTGGCACAGCCGCTGCGTGCTGTGAGCGCCAAGGACGGCAGAATCACACAAGGGCTCAGCCTGGGAGGGACCCCGTGCTCACCTGCTGCAGCCTCCCTGCCCAGGCACGGCGCCCAGAGCACACGGCACACGCCTGTGTCTGGAGCATCACCGGTGGGGAGACCCCACAGCCCCTCTGGCCCCTGTCCCAGTGTTCAGTCGTCACTCCAGGAGTTTTCCTCCTGTTCAGGTGAACTCCCTGTGCATCAGTTTCTGTCCATTGCCTCCTGTCACTCCTCAGCACCCCCAAGAACCTGGATCTGCCTTCTGGGCACCCTCCTTTCAGACACTGATGAGTTCTCTCAGTCATTTCTTCTCAAGGCTGAGCAGGACAACTCCCTCAGCCATTCCTCAGTGACAGGGATCCTTCTGTCCCTTACTCAGATCTGGATCTGTTCTGGGAGCTCCTCGTTTCTGTTGTACTGAGGAGCCCAGAGCTGGACCCAGCACTCCAGGGGTGGCCCCAGCGGGGCTGAGGAGAGCACCAGGGTCACCTCGTTGGCCCCCCAGCCATGCCAGCCCCTGTGGCTGCTGCCAGCCTGTGCCCAGGGAGGGGCTGGGCACAGCTGCAGGTCCAGGGGGACTGGCACAGGTGGGACTGGGACAGGTGGGACTGGGACAGGTGGGGCTGGCACGGGTGGGACTGGACTGGCCACACACACCCAGCCCTGCACCTTGGCCTGAGGTCAGCAGGAAAGGCTGATCCACAGACACCCCTTGGCTGTCACCTTCCCTTCCAAGTGTTATGTTTTAGGAGTATAAAATGCAGGCTTTAAAATTCACAGAAGACTAATAACTGAGTGTTATTGCAGCTGACAGTATAAATGTAAATCATTTACTTGAAGTGGACTGACAATTGCCCAGTTATATGACTTTTGAAAACTTTGTCAGACCTATCCCAATATTGTTTTTAAGACCTTTTTAAAATGTTTTTACAGAGCAACCACTGTGACCTTTCCTGCTGATACTGTTTCTCCTGAGGTGTTTGTTCATCTCAAATGCAATGAAAAATTCCTGGTGTGAAAACTTTTAATAAGAAGTTCTATTTTCAGATGATAAAAAGAAGGTAACAGCAGGATGTATGCAAGGCATTGAATGTTCAACTCCCATGCTGCAGATACCCTAGGCTACAGGGAAGTATCAGATGCCTGCATGCAGTCAGAGTCCCTGGTCTGAAAAGCTGAGAGATGTTCTTAAATTGGAGACAACCCATTGCACCAGAAATCTGAGGAAAAGAAGAAGTTCTAGTCACTGTTGCCCACCATGAATTTCAGTTTTTCAAGGCTTTTGTGAGAGGCAGAACAGATAAAAAGTCTGATTTTTAATTTTTAGGCTACTTCAAAACACAGCAAGTCTCTGCAGAAGCTCTTCTCTGCCTGGTAACCAACCTATGATAGTAATTGTCAATGTGCCATAAGGACTTCTTGCTGCTGATGAGCTCCTAGTGGTGATAGAAATGCTCTTCCTAGATCTTCTGTCCCTTTTTTGCATCTTCATCTGTCCATTAAAATAAATTTAATTTGATATTAATTCATTTTAGCAGGAAAAAATGTGCTGTCCAGAAAAGCTGATATTTTTCTAAGTATTTTTTAAAAAGCAATTTGTGAAAATGTATTGCAGAAAATCATTACTCATAATCTTTGTCTGACTGTTATAAGCATAATAGCTTGGAGGTATTGTTGATTAATGATTTCTGCTTCCTCTGATGTTCTTGTCCTGACTTGTCCACATTTCGGAGTCATAGAGTAAGGTGCAAACCAAGAAAAAAACAAAAACAGTTGTCACTTTGTAATCAGAGACTTAGATTAAAATCAGTGGATTTCATGGTTTATATGTGCCCTGACAGCTTTGCTCACAATTCTCAACTTCAGCACTTGCCACTGATCCAGAGCTGAGCCGTGCGCTCTGCGCCTCTGGTTTTGTTGTCACCTCACCAGTTGTTTTCATGCCATTACTTTTCTGATCATCACAAATTATGTATTTCCTCATCTCCTCCATCAGTACTACAGAGCTGCTCATTCTTCTCTAGAGCACTTGGGTCACTGTGCCTGTCCTTCCTGCCCTGCTATCCTCACACATTTCCCAGCAGTTCCACCCTGGCTGGGGCACATCTTTCAGCCACACATGAAGCTCTCTAAGCTGCAGTTTTACTGATGCTAGCATTGTTGTTATCTGCCCTGAGATGCTGACAGCCTCGATATGAGCGTTCAGAGCAGGTGGAGATCACAGAGCAGCGCAGAACAGCAGTGAGCTGGTGCTGAGTGCACGGCCAGAGCAGTCCCAGCCCTGCAGCCGAGCTCTGCTGAGCTCTGACAGCCACAGGCGTGTTTGCCACGGCAGTTCTGCAATCCCAGGAGGGTGCAAGGGCTGCCCTGCTGGGCTGAGCACTCTGAGCCACCCTGAAGGACACACACAGAGCCCAGGAGGGACTGTGGCACCGGGGGCATCTGCTTTGCACGAGGCAGCCAGGTGAGAGCTGCAGGGCCCCTTTTCCAAGCCCTTGGAAACACTTACACACATCTCATGGTCTCGTGGGCTGTTTTCTGTCATATAATTTCAAGGTACTGATTGTCATGTCGGTAAAGTTTGCATCAAACTATGTGTTTATAGAGGTTAGAGGCAGAAAAAGCAGATTTGATTTGTTTGTAGGTTTCAGAATTTCAGAATTTAGAACTAAGGCAGAATGTCAGAGGAGAGGAAGTTCTTTTTCCCAGCATGGTCTTTTTTATGAATTCAAATTTGGAGTATTCATTCCCTACTAGGTTACTTCTACAGCACCTGAAGGATTTGGATCTTGAATACCTGTGATATTTCTGGCATGATGTTCGAGCCTGTGAAACTGAGAATGACTCGTTCAGCCGATAATCCCCATGCAATGAGCAGGCAGACCCTGGCAGAGCTGCCAGGCGTGGGACTGGGAGGGACTGGGAGGGACGGGGGGCACAAGGCTCTGCACACACTCCTGACCTGGGCTGCGAGCAGGGCTCCGGGGAGCTGAAACAGAAAGGGAATCTCCCCCTCATCCCTGACTCATCCGGTGCAGCTGCTCCAGGGCTGGATTTCAGCCCCACTGGCACTGTGCCACAGGCACAGAGAGCTCTGCTTTGCTTTCCATCCTCCTTTATTCAGCAGGAGCCCTTGGTGCTGCACACTGCACATAAACACTGCTAAAAAGCGGCGTCTGCCCTAAGAAGCGCCTGAGCAGAGCCGGTTCCAGCTCCTCCCTCCCGCTCCCTGACCTGGAGGCGTTTTCTGGCTCCCTGTGGGAAGGCGCAGGTCCCAGCAGGAGAGCTGGGCTCGGTGGAGGAGGGGTCTGCGTTTCCATCCCTGCTGTGACCCAGTCACCGGTGTCTGCTCCCTGGCAGGACCTGCCCGTGCCTGCGCTGCCACCCGGGCGCGGCGCTCAGCCCGGGCTGCCGCTGCTCCTCGCCCGG
>JAOTQZ010000776.1:11139653-11162909 GCA_026546895.1 Pogonocichla stellata
CCCGGAGCGGCACCTCGGGGCTCTGCCGGGCTCCGCGCCGGCACCCCGTGCCCCAGCAGGGTCCCCAGCGCCCCGCAGGGCTGGCAGGCTGCAGTGCACGGCTGAGGGTCTCTCTTTTCCTTCCCCGAGCCCGTCTGCAGCTCAGGCTGCGGCACAGGTGTGATAACAGCTCCACCAAAGATTTCTGCTGGGAGCCAGCTAAGGACTGTCGTTTCCCTAATGCCACTGCCTTTTAGAAGAGTTTATTTATAGCGAGTCTAGCACCATCTCTTTGGGCTTTTTTTCTTTTGTTATTAAATTGCACTTAAGCTAACAACTGAAATGTAAATTAATTTGTGCTGCGAATTTAGCCTTGACTGCACGAGCCTGTTTTGCGCTCAGTGAGAGAGCATTGATGTTTGACTCGGGGAAGGAGTGACCCTGACAGGTCGGGCCTGACCAGGGGTCTGCTGTGACCAAACCCTGTCCTGGCTGTGTGCCAGGGTGCCACGTGGAGCTGGGCACCTGCTGTGACATCACACTTGTCACAGAGCAAATGGAACTGTGGGCTTGTGCAAAGCTTTTTAGCCCAAAAATTCTGTGAAGCAGTGTGGCAGTGTGGCCAAGGGGAGAAGCAGCAGAGCTGCCCCTTTGGGGAATGGTGCAACCCAACCCAACCCAACTGAGCTAGGCACTTTTCCACTAAAAATCTCCTTAAGTATGGACTTAATGACTGTGTCGTTACTGTAAATAACAGGGTGTTTATTAATGAGTGGATGATGGTACTAATAAATTTTGATATATCATTTTTAAGTAATTTGCTGGCACAATCTGAATGAAATTTCCTAAAAAATGCAATGAACTGAGCTGGAAAGAGTAGAAGGTGTACTTAATCTCTCTTTTCCCTTGCAGTTCTGCTTAAGCAGCGGGATGAATTAGAAAAAGTCATGATTCAAAGGCCCCCGTGGCCTTGCCTGTGCCTTACACACCCTAAAGGACTGTTGGCCATCCTTTGCAGAAGGATGAGAATTCATTGATACAAACTTAAAGCCATACCTCAACGTTAATTTCTAAAGAATAAAGTCAAGAAGACCCAGTATAAATTCAGAGACAGTTTAGTGTGACTGAAGCCAAGAGAAACTGATGTGTGATTTAAGGAGCTCATAAAAGCAGACAAGTGGCTTTAGAATCTATGGAAAGCAATAAAGCAGTTAAAAATTCTCCCAGTTGTAATGCCCATAGATTTCCTTATCTTAGATTCTTTGGCTGAAGCCCTGGAGCAAATTGCAGGGCACGTGATGGGAGTTTTGTCCTGGAGCCGGGCTGGGGCAGCTCGCTCTGGGGGGCTCGCTGGTGTCTAGACATTCCCAGCTCCATCCTTCCTGGCAGCCTCATGCCAGGGGTAATTTAGAAATTGTTTGGGATAGGCTGTGCCTCACAGACACAGGGAGCCAGCAATAACCCCCAGCTCAGTGACCCTGCTCGGATCATCAAACGCACGGAACAGGCGGGCTCAGTTCAGTGCTGGGTCAGGAATCATGACCTCCCCTGACCTTTTCTGTAGATTTAAAATTGTTTTGAGAAAGAGAGGAATAAAAAAAAGATACAACTCCAGGCAATTCTGGAAAGCAGTCCAGCTTCCTGTACTGTACACATGCATATAAGTAACATGTTTAAACAGATGCAGATCTGGCAGGCCTGAAAAATTAGGATTTAGGTACTTTGTGCATTTTTTTTCTAATAGAGTGCACATTGCTTCTATTTACTTTGAAAACTTTGAAGTTAAAAGACACTGTATGAAAATATTATCTTCACTACATTTAATAGCAAAGACAAAAAGGAAAAGCAGGTAAATTTATTTTTAGAAAATTACGAATAAGATAAGCAAAAAAAAAATCACTCTACGTGGAATTTCTCAGATTGTTACAGAAAACTGTCTGGTGTATCAGCAGTGTGTCCCAGATGAAAAAAATTAACACTGAGATTACTAGACAAATTGCCTTTTAAGAGTAATATGCATACAAACATAGCCTGGTTGGTTTTCAAAGGTTTCCTTTGTGTGCATAGTATTTGCAGTCACAACCAATAAAACAAAATATACTGGCACTCTCTTTGTGGTTTTGGTTTTGGAATTGCATAATGGTGACTAATATTTTCTCAAAACCTACTTTATAGTGTTTACTTAGCAGAATTTTCATGCACTGTACCTGGAAATTATGAAATGTACTTTGTGAGCTTCCAAAGGGTTGTGAAGGCTCAGGAAGAGGTTTACCAGTTTATGGAAAGAGAGCAGAACGTGTTTCTCCTCTCTAGGCTTTTCTATGGGCTGGTGCAGATCAGAAACACGTCAGCCAGGAGAGGGAAGGGAAGAGTAAAGTTACAGGAGCTCTCCAAGAAACATAAAAATATAGAGTGGGAAAATGAACCAGCTCCAAAACAGCGTAGGATTTTACAGGGACAAACTCAGTTTAACAACACCAAGGACATCAATGCTTTTGCTGTTTTACAAGAGAAAAACATGTAAATTTATGTTACAGAAATAGACTATCAGCAAAGCTCAGCACTGATGTGTCATGGCATGGCCCTGGGAATGTGGGCAGCTCCCAGGCACATCAGTGTCCCAGCAGTGCCACAGCACCCTCAGCTGCCTGCTGCTCCTGTCCCAGGTACAGCACTGCCCTCCCTGGCTGTGCCCAGCTCCATCCCAGCTCAGGCAGCTCTGGAGCTGCTGTTCTTGAAGTGGACACCCACTGGAAATAGGCCAGGAGCTCCGACTGTGCCAAAGTTCTCTCTTGCCCTTTGATGCCAGAGTATGTGCTCATTAGGATGTGCATGACAGCAAACCAGCCCAGGCTCACAACTCACATTGACTGAATACAGCAAAAAGTTCTGGTTCCCAGGGACTCCTGGCAGCTGCAAATTAATAAAGATTACCTGAAATTATAAAATAGAAAAGAAAGAAAAAGTCATGCTACCTGAGACAAGGACCACGGGAACAGCCCACCAGAAAACTTCTGCTGCAAATGCTTTCCTATCTTGAGACCTGAAGATGCTGTCATGTTTAAATGGGAGTAAGAGGAGAAAGCAACAGAATTGTAGAGGCTAAAGTGATCATGGAATCATGTCAGAATTGTAGAGGCTAAAGTGATCATGGAATCATGTCAGAATTGTAGAGGCTAAAGTGGTCATGGGGTCGTGCTGGGGGACTCACACTGGCCCCCTGTCAAGCTGCAGCCCATGGGATAGCCAGCACTTGCCCATAAAAGGTACTGAAGTCTGAAAACCACCAGTAGAAGAGGAAAATCAGTTTTGAGTGAATCCCTCCATGTGAGGCCACAGGCCTGAGCACTCAGCAGGGCTTGCAGGGGGCTGGGAGGTGCAGAGTGCAGACACACGAGCGTGACTCGGGGCAGGGGAGCAGCAGGGCTGTGGCAGGGCTGGCTGGGGGCACAGCCCAGCACAGGACTCCTCACCCCCAAACACCTCTCCCAGCTCTCTGTGTTTACATCTCCCATGTCATGCTGGAAGTTTCCCTCTGTGGCTGCACCAGCTGATTGAAACACAAACACTTTCAGTCTTTAGAGCACACAAACAATAGGAGTTATGATGGCTCTGGAACCTACAGTGTTACTGGTGCTAATAATTTGTTGCTGCAATTTTAATAAAATATTAGTAGTGTAAATAATTACATCTGCATGAAAACATCTGTCAGGAGACCAGGCAACGAAAAGAAAATAGGTTCTAAAACTTAGCATCAAATTGATTAAATTTTAAGGGCTGAATTTCTGCTTCCCACAGGGGCTGGTGTGGGAGATGAGGGCAGAGCCAGCAAGATGCTATTGAGTTTCTATGGCAACAGGGGGTTCATGTGGCCTCTGCCATTGCCTGTGATTGGTAAAATCACTACACAGTGTATAAAGTGGCCAAGAGAAGCAACAGCCAATAAACGCAGAAAATCCTTAAATCAAAGAGACACAGAAATAAGAGATGGAAACAACCTGTTAGACCATCTTGTTCATTCCCTGAGGCCCTGAGCAGTATTATTAACAGTCTCAAGAACCTTGAAAACCTCTAAAAACTCCATCCAAGACACATGTAAAAACTTACTGAAAGGGAGAGCAATATCTCAGGAAGACATAAAAAGTCTTTCTAATCTGCATTCAGTAGGTGTGTGCACACTGCATGCTGAGATACCAGGTTCTCCAGCAGGTGAGAAATGGGATGCAGGGAAGAGGTTTCATGGCATTAGTCACCATAACACAAGTACTTTTGCCAAAGATAAAACATCCTACAAAAACATCTTGCCAGATATTATCCCTCCAAATTCTTCCCTCTTTGCCACGGAACAGATTTCTGTACCCTAAAAACAAGAATTATTTTGAAGAGCCTCCTGTCCATCTCAGATGGCAGTTCCCATCCAGGTGTCCCATTGATAAGGTGCAGAATAAACTTGAAATAGAAAGAAGATATTTTAGACAAGCATTTGTGCGACAGGTATAGCTCCTCTCTTTTACTTTTGCAGTGAGGGTGAGGAGATGGATTAGACTGAGTCAAAATTTGTGAGCCTCTGTCAGGAAGACAGAAGAAATGTCCACACATACCAAAGCATCCTGGGTATCAGACTCTGCAAAAGCACACACATCCCACTCTCCAACAAAAACAAACAAACAAACAAACAAACAAAAAAAAACCAACCAAAAAACCCCCCAAACAAACAAAAACAAAACAAAACAAAACAAAAAGTATCAAATGTATTATTCAGGTTGTACAAGACCAGAGAAATGTACCTGGTCCTGTTCTCAGTGTTGCAAAGCATTGAAGAGTTGCTGGTGGGAGCCAGGGCCCTCCTACCAGAGTGATTCACACCCACCAGCCCAAGTGACTGCTTGCACAGGACCCTGCTGCTCCAGAGTCACTTTCTGAAGTGAACAGCATTCCCATAGGTTTGCTCAGGTTAAAGGAAGAGGCATGTTCTCAATAGGGATTATGTGTTCCCTTCAAGCAGAGCTATGACTACAGCTATGATTCCATCAGCAGCACAGATATATCCTAAAGGAATACAGACATATCTGGGAATACAGCTACATCCTGAAGGACTGCTGCCTTCACCTTGGCACTGGATCATTGCTGTGCTGTGCAGCACAGTGACCCAGCAACTGCAGCTTGCCTACAGACACACATCTGCTGTAACGGGGCACACATCACCAAGTGTTTGAGAAGAGGAAATATTGGAAATATTAGAAAGTTGGAATAAATATTGGAAAGATGAGGTGAGGACAGGACTGTGTCTCCTTCCCTCGCTTACCTGCTAATCCCAGCCCCTCCTGAACTGCTGGAGCTGGGTGATGAGCCAGAGCAGCACCAGGCTCCTGCCATTTCCCAGTGCTCTGCACCTCCCCATCCCTTTCTTTCCTGGCCTGACAAGGGCTAGCAAGGAAAAAGCAACTCATCTCTGGAGCAGGAGCTGCCAAGAGAGCTCTTCTGTAGCTGCTGGTCCAAGCTATTTAATCTGCCAGCAATTGGGTGAGGAGGAGGAGTAATGCCCAGCAGCTGACACAGAAGTGTTGGTATCTTTGCACATGTTTTGTTTTCTCGCAACCATCTATTGATCACACTTGGGCTCTTGAGAAAAGAAGATGTCTCGTCTCATATTTTAATTTCCATGTTTTATCCCATCTGCTGTTCTTTCCCAGTGTGGGACCCTGATTATGTTAATATTCAGGCCAGTCTCCTCTTTTGATAAAGAGACGTGGACTTTGAAGTTAGCAGAGCCTGGGATCCCATTACCAGGCCAGTTGCATTCCCAGAAAAATGGAAATGGATTTTATTCTGTTCACAGATAAAAAATAAAAGAGTGGTATCTTCTATTATCCCAAAGGCGTTGTTTACATAAATTTATCAACTCCTTCCAAGGAGCTACAGAGTTCAAGGGCATTACTAAACAGTGAGAGCCCATCCTGGATTGAGTTACTGAAAGAATTACAGCTGACACTAAAAACTGCTTGAAATGTCTTGAGGGGAACTGCAGATAATGGGCTGTATTATTTAGCAGAATAGAGGTGAAGATACAGGGGGTGCTTGAGACCAAGAAGGCAGTGTCAGAGAGTTTACCACAATCCCAAACCCAGGAAAGGAGATGCTAAACGCAAAGAAAGCCAGTCTGCCCAAACATCAGTGATTTTTACTCTGTCTTGTCCGACATGTAGCCACATATTGGACTGTCAGACATACTCTTTGCTTACTGTTTTATCCATACCTTCCTTATAATCATTAGTGCAAAAGATGAAAAAGCATTTGAGTTAACAAATAAAACCACAATATATTTTTGGTATTTCACAGGCAGAAAATGAGAATATTTGCTGGACATTGTTCTCTAGAGTCCTTAAAACTAGCTAAGGAAACCAAGCATAGAATGAAAAAAAAAAATAAGAAAATGTTCAGGTTCTGGTGTTTATTTGCTATTGGGATACTTCACAATTCTCCCATTCCAAGCAGAGGTGGTGAAATTCCTTTCCAAGACAGATACAATATTTTCTTGACAAGTATCAAGTGGAGGCAGCACTCTATTATCAGCAGTGCTGAATGAATCTCCTGTCTGCAATTAGCTAATAAAGCATAAGAGTCTTATGCTCTGCTAGTGGGAGAGCTTTATTGCACTGTGGGCAGCGACAGTGGGCAGAGTTTTCCCATTTCACACATACTTGTAGCTCTTGGCTTGATATTTCTGCACTTGGCCAGTTTGCGGAGCACTGTATGAAATTTAGTCAGATGAGTTTCTGTTACTGCCACTGTATCAGGGTAGTTCTTAGCCTCTCGAGAAAATCTACAGAGAGCAATAAAGGCAGGTTGTCCAACCAAGCTCAGTAATTGGGTCAAAGGATTATTAGGGAGTACAAAATAATTCTTCACTCAATCTTTTTTATGAATAGAACACCAAGGGGTGTTTTTATTTTCTCTGCACCAAGGGCAGCCCCTCCCTCCCTGCAGCTTTCCAAGGCTGGAGAGCACAGACCCTTCTCCAGGAGCTGCTCAGGTCCTTGTTTCCTGCACAGCCCCACTACCCTGGGCTAGGAGAGCCCAGGGGTCTTCAGAAAAGTGAGAAGATGTTTTACTCCCCTTGTTATTGACACAACCGTTTGCCTGGGCCATCCTGCTGAGATCAGTCTCTCCTTTACTGGGATGGGCAGTCTCCTCAGTGCTTGGGCTGACTGCTCAGATCTGTGCTGCTGTTTTGCTGCTGGCTACCCCCTGCCATAGCCACAGAAACCCTTCCAGACTCAGTGCACGCTCTGGCATGCCATCTGATCCAAATTAAAGCTGGCCTGCCCTGGTTCCCAGCTCAGCTCTGAATTCCAGCTGCGGTAAGCCACTAACGCTGTCACACCTAGTCTCTAATTTGAATGCGTTTTACATTTCAATATATTATGTCCGAACGTTAAAAATGTCCACAAGAGATGGACTTTTCCTGCTCCATCAAGTCAACCTGCAATGCAGTCAGCCTACAGAAAGTCAAGATTTGATGCAAATTGTCTTCTCCTCTGCTGCCAGGGCTGAGAAAGCAGAATCCCAGCCAGAGGGTTGGGTGGCCAAAGGCACAGGACCTGTTTGCCACCAGGGCCAGAGCCCTCCAGTGATGCTGCTGAGCTCCTGGGGCTGTGTCCTGGTAGGGCTCCAACCCACCAGGATGTGGCTGGTCATGAGGCAAAGACTCAGCAGCTTACAGCAGCTTTTTGAATTGGGAAAAAGTTGAAAGCACTGAGGAAACACCTGGCTTGGCTGATTTACAGGTGCGAACTGACTGCCAATGTGGCTGCAGAAGCAGATTCCCCACACCAGTACACGGTCTGGCAGTTTCAGGTTAGATTTTAGTAACCTAATACCTGTGCCTTGCTCCCCAGGGAGCTCCTGACACCGAGCCCCGGCAGGCCAGGGTTAAACCCCGTGTGTCTGTGTGTGTCACCAGTGGCCACCCTGCCTTCCCCAGTGCTCCAGAGCACATCTCAGAGAGCATCCTTCTTCCCACTTCTCCTCCCTTGTGCCCTGCAGATACCAGCTTTTCCAGAGCTGGGGGGAGATGGATCCAGCACGAGGGTGTCCCTGAGCTCTGCAGCTCAGCTCAGCACAGTGCTGAGCCTGCTGTGCGTGTCTGAGCAGCCCAGACTAACCCACACCTTCCCAGGCTCTGGCACAGACCATGTGCAGCATCCCTTGGGAAAAGCAGCAGGAGTGGGTGCTCCCCCTGTGCAGCCCCTGGCAGAGCCCAGCACAGCCCTGGCTCTGGCTGAGGAGCTGAGGGCTGGGGCACAGGAGCTGCCCAGCCTGCCAGATTCCTCCTGCAATGACCTGCTCTGGGCAGAAAGCACCCAGCTCCAATGCCAGCTCACTTGAGTTTGCAGGTGATTTGATCTCTGTTCCAAAAAGAAATGACAGCTGTTTCGTTCCTTCACTCCAGCTGCACGCTGCAGCTTTATGCTCAGCAGATGTGCAGGAGGGAAGATAATTTTCCATGACAGCAAGGCCAGAAGAGCTGCAGAAGCTCTCTCCTCCTCAGCAGCTCAGCACTAACCCTGAGCAGCCTGCACAAGAGGGCAGCCAGCACGGTGGGCAGCTCTCTGGGAGGGGCGTTCATGGCAGGGGCAGCAGCTGCTGCTGCTTGTCCCAAGCTGAGACTCAATGCTGATGCACGTTTTACAAGAGCAATATTAGGGATAGAGAGAGTGATGTAGGGTAAAAAATAAGAGATTAGGATAAGGTTCTGGTTTCTGTAAATGTAAGGAAGCAACTTACAAAAATAATAGTGATTTTGAATGTTTCAAGAGATGAAATCAAAGCCATAATATTTAAATAATAAAAATGGAGTTGTTTAAATTTTACTTAAAAATTATAATGAAATTTCTGTGAGGGGTAGCTTTTGTTGTATGTCTGCAAATTATTTGCATTGATCTGCTAATAATAGGATATGGAATGCTTCTCATCACCAGAGAAGCTGCAGTTATTAGTCAACCTTAAGGTTGTTGGTTCAGTTCATTATTCTCAATTATGCTAATGGAAAAGCTGGTGTGGAGAAAAGAGGCTGTTGATTTTCCTGCAATTGCTGGAACCCAGGAGCACTAGGTACCTCCCCAGGTCTTTGCTCTTACCAGCTGTTTTTGTCCAGCTGGTCAGAATATCCTGGGTCCATGGACAGGAAATACAGATGATTGTTTTTTAAAAAAGGTAAAATACTTCCTAAAGCAAGGCAGCCACAATCATCCTTAGCAGTACCCCCACCTCACCTGCTGTTCTTCTAAGCTATACTGTGCTTCTATATCTAGGAAGCAGCTGAAACTAAAATATCCAAGTCAGGGAACATTTGTTTTCCTAAAATCTTCCCTGTTGGCAGGCAGAATTCTTTCAATGGAACAAGATGTTCAGGTGCCATTGTGGAGCCAGGAATAAACGAGCACTCAGGCAGGCAGCAGCTCTGAGCTCCATTCACTGTTAGTCACTAGAAAAGGTTCAGGATTTGGCTCACTTACCTTGTGCCATGAGCTCACCACAGAGCACAGCAAACAGCAGCAGGTGACTGCACATGACGTGCAAAAAGACATCACACTGAATTCTGTGGGTCACCTGCAGTCATACAGATTATGTCATGAGCTGGATTTGGTCTACTGAATAATATCCATGTCCTTTCACCACTGGGAAACAAAATTAAAAGCAGTCAATAAAAAATACAGGCAAATAAGTCAGTTTATTGTGTTGCATTTCTGTCAGCAGGTTATGACACCAGGCTCTTCAGGATTTAAAACGGGTCAGAAAAAATTATAAAAGCCAAAACAATGCAGAGAGAAATACATGAGTTTAGGCAGCGATGCAGAAGAAAGCACACCGTGGTGTGTGAAGTGTCTCTCTGCATGCCAGAGACACCTCTGGGGTGTTGGCCCCTACAAGTGGCACAAAGTGCAGTGAGAATGGTGAGAGGTGAGACGGCACCCACGGGACAGGGCTGCAGCGAAGGTGGATAACAGACCCAGCTTAACTGGAACCAACTGCTCTCCTCTCCCAACTGCTTCATCAGCCAAAATCTCTCTTGAGATTAAAAAGTCTTTTAGTGTGTATATATTCACACATGTATACACTTCATGTATTCCTACATTAGAACTTAATCTCCCGCCCAGTTCCCCTCTTAGAGCTGCTCCTATTTGCATAACTAGAGCGGAGTCTTTTGTGTGCTTTTTTTTAACCCAAGACAGGGGCACCACCTAACGGCCACTGGATCCCCGGCTCTCCTTCCCTGCAGCTCTACCCGCTGAAGCTGCAGCTAGTGGAGAAGAAATCCAGCTGCTCCACTGGGTTACCGATCACTGATCCTCACACCTGGCAGGACTGATCAGGGCACCCTACACTCCCTACAGGCACAGCCCACCTGCAGAAAGGAAATAAAACCTGCCGGAGCCCGGAGTCCCTGGTGGGATCCGGCACAGAGCAGGGCTGGCTCTGGCTCTAAGGGCTGGGCTGGCACTGCAGTTGACGGGCAGTAATCCCGTGACCCGAGACATTCTGTCCTAAACTCTCCCAGCCCCTTTGCTTTGTGGTTGGGCACCTGTAACACCCTGAGCAGCACAGGTCCAGAGCTCCCCGATCATTATCACTGCTCACAGTGATGTCCCCTCAAGATAGTTCCTGGCGAGGATGGAGGGAAGAGCACTTCTTGTGCTGCTCTGGAATCCAAATACCTGTAGTTTATGTGCTTGGAGGAGTTGAATAACTCTAACTTTCTCAGATAAGTATAATGCCAAAGACAATATTTAGCAGCAGAATCTGTCACAAATGCAGAGCATGTTACTGTAACACACCTGGAAGAAATTTATTCTGTGCACTCTTCCTTTCAGCTTTAGATCAACCACTGGCTTCTAGCATGCTCATGGGAAATTCAGGATTACTCATTTTCTATGGACATTGGCGAGGCACAGCTCAATTCCTGCAGCGTTGCCAGCTTGCTGCACACACCTGTACAGGAAAGTTTGTAAATTTAAAATGCCTTTTGGGAACTACGGGGAAACTAAGGGTTACATCAGTAGAATCACATGAGAAAAAGGGCACCATGAAAGACTTTGGGACTCACTTTAGCACTTGGGAAGGAACACATTTTCTGAATAATTTCTCACAATAACTCATCAAAACTTAAAAAAAAGTAATACCCCCTTCTCCTTATGCTAATAGGGCAAGTCTAACTGTGGGCAAACTTTGAACTTGTGCAAATGTCACCTGTATAGCTAGGGGGAATTCTTCACCTGTACCAAAATGCTTCTTCCACAATAATCTTTTACCTCCACGTGCCCAGACCTGCTCTAGCTCGTCATCTTTGCACAGTCATTGTTCTCCAATTAACTTGGGCTGTGCACAGCTTCTATCAGAGTCACTAACTCCTGCATGAGGCTCCCTAAATGTTTGATCGTTTTCTAGCAATTTCAGTGGCTCTTTAAAAAGCAATCCCTCCATCAATCTCACTTTATTTAGCATGATATGCTAAGGTAGTGTTTCACTTTAACATAGTCTGAAATTCACAACAAAACTTTCCATTTTCTTTTTTTTTATAAATATGAAAAAGATTATTTAATCTCTGAGTAGCACACAAAAACAGGTGGGAAGTTTCTGTGGCTTTCCTCTTTGTTTTCAGAGATTCATTTGTCAACCAAAAGTAAAAAAAATGCCGCAATTGTGCAAGCAAGCAAGGGCTTCTGGAGTACGGGGCCAGTGCCAGAGAAAAATGCCCCTAAGCATGTCCAAGCTGCTTGCCCTCTCACAGAACCTCCTGAGCAGCCCCATGAAGATAATTACTGCCCAAGCTGATGAAAGTACAGTGTACCTCTTCTACCTTTTGAAAAATGCCTGTCTTTCTTTGTTAGATTTGGCAGACAGGGACCTAACCCAATTTCAGCCTCAATAAAGTAGTGGTGTGGGCAACTTGCTCTCTTTTTGGAAAATGATATGGGGAATCTTGACTGATATGACCTTCACTATAGTGCTTTTTTTTATAGCTTTATATTACAAAATCCATTTGGACATCTTTTACCTCCAACAGGATGTGAAATCTGTGTGTGTCCTGCATGCCCTGCAGCAACAGCAATGCTCTGCACTGCTGCAGGAATCAGCTCAGGTTAGGTCACAGCAGGTCAGTAAATAATCTCTAAAGCACTGAATAATTCAAAGGGTAATTTGGTGGTCAATGAACGTCAGACCTCTGTAATTCCATAAATCATCACTCCAAATGATCAATAACTTGCATTAAACAATGAATTTTACTGTTTCTTCGTTGCCTGTCTGTCGCACATGAGCATGGGTTTGAGGCAGGTAACTCTATATGCTCCAACCATTTTGATGATTTGCATAATAAGGAAGCCAAGCTGAGTATATTCACTGGCATTGAGAGCAGTGTGTAACAGTGTCCTGCCCAAAGGTTCTGCATAGGGCACCATCTCACCAACACAGGCTCCCAGAGATTGGGATTGCTGTCTCTGGGTTCATTTGTAACACTTTGTTCTGCATAAGCTTCATTTTTATTTCCTGATTTGCTTTAAAAAAATGGAAAATCTTGAAATCATGGACTGCCTGAGTTCTATGGACTGTACAATGGGTTCTGCCAGCTACTTAAGTGATCTGAATCTGAATTTTATAAGTATTTTCATCTAAATATACTAACATTAGTTTGACTTTCTATGAAGATTTTCTGAGTGTACCCGATGACATGTAAAATATCTCTTAACTAATCTTCTTTATATTGGTTCCTTTAACTTTTTGAAGTGGTCATGTTCTTTTTCTGTGCTTTATTCCAAGTAAATTTATCTCCAAGTACCTGCAAGGCCAGGGGTATTGACATACAGATAAGGAGCAGGCAAATCATGGAAAGAGAAGCTCAGAGGCCTCATTTCCACCTCAGCAGGATGAGGGTCAGCCTCAGTGTCCCCTGCAGCACAGCTCAGCACAGCTCCTTTCAGTCCCAGAGCCAGCAGCTCTGCTGGGCAGTTACCTGGGCAAGGCACACCTAACATGCCTGAAGGATTTCCTCACCCCAGAAGCCCTGATTGTCCCCTGGGCAGCACAAAGTCACTTCATGGGCAACGAAGATCCTTTGTTCTGAGGCTTGTTAATAGACTCCACAAAGCAGAGCAGACAGTTCTGGGCTCTCTTCTTGTGGTGCTGATTTTATGTTCCCATTGCTATTATCAAACATCGAAATCTAGAGGAAACTCATATATCCATTTTTTTAACCTAGAAAACTGATGAGCAGATTACCCAAAGTTACTGTACCTGCTTCAACTATTAAACATCATTTGGAAGTCAAAGGGCAACTATTTATCGGCTGCAATGTATTTAATTCAGAGCCTTGAGCAGGATTAAATTTCTCATGGGTATTTGTGCTAATTTCAAAGGCTAGACTGACAGACAGTGTCTGAAAACAAAATTATAGAGGGATGGATTTAAACAGAATGTTTTCCTTTCCAGAATCCAAAGTGGCCTTATTTTTCAGTTGCTGGACTGAAAAATACTTCCACGTCCTTGGAGGATCAAGGGCTATCAAAACAGACAAAAGGAAGATCTGTGATTTAGTGGCATCACAGTTCACATGGTTTGTATTTCTACTAAGCTCCCTGTGCTGTTTCACAGACCATGTGGCTTGGGACTGCTTTCAGACACAGAACTATGCACGGAAGTACAGATTTAGATACAACCTAAGATACATCCACAGATATTTGGTGCTTCTGAGCAATCTGTATTGAATCAAACCTGCTTATATTAAAGTATTAAATACATGTTGTCTTTAGAAATTTTCAAAGGCATCTTTGGGAAGTTGTTATGTGGAAAATGTAAGTAATTGCTTCAGACCAAAAGGACACTATGCCATCTGAACAAACAGAGCCTGCAGAGTGTCTTTCAGAGTGAAGGACTATTTGACTTGTAATTACTACAGCAGCAGAGTTAGATCTTATTACTCTAGCATATGCTGTCAACAAAACATATTTTTCAGTTTCTTCTTGATTAAAACAACCAGTTATCCCAATGCACTGTGAGAAAAAAAAACCTGTGACAGAAAGGTCTGCGATGACTCTAGGAGTAGGAGAAAGTGGAGAATATCTCTGGAATCCTGAGAAAGTGCTGCATTTTTTTACCTGAGAAATTATCTGGGGTGAGTTGGGAGTTTCAGTTGCTGTGTCGTGTAAAAGTTGCTGTGTCACTTTGTGGGTTCACCCTAGTAGAAGCTCAGCCCACACAGACATTCACTCACACCTCCCCCAGAGCAGGGGAGTACAAGGGAATTGAGAGGGCAAAGGTAGGAAGAGGTGAGATAGAGACAGTTTAACAGCAAAGCAAAAGCTTTGCTTGCAAGCAAAGCAAAACCAGAAATTAATTCAAGTCTCCCACGGGTAGGCAGGTGCTCAACCCTGGCCAGGACAGCAGGGCTCCAGCACAGTGACAGTGGCTGAGGAGGACAAGAACCCTCACCCCGAGAATCCCCTCCTTCCTTGGGCTTGCCCCAGCTTCTGTGCTGTGTGTGATGTGAAATGATGGGATATGATGGGATATGATGGGATATGATGGGATATGATGGGATACGATGGGATACGATGGGATATGATGTCATATGACATGGGACACCCATTGCTGGCCAGTTGGGGTCAGCTGTCCTGGCTGTGTCCCCTCCCAGCTCCTGGTGCCCCCACCCCTTGCTGCTGGGTTGGTACAAACTCTGCTCACCAATAACTGCAACACCAGGGTGTTATTGACTGGTTTGGTCACACATTCAGATCACTGCACCAAACCAGCTACTTGGAAGGAAAGTAATATTATCCCAGTCAAAACCAGTAAAAATGAAGCACCTATAAAATGCGTTGGTCAACCATATGCAGTCATAGTGAATGCGAGGAGAAAATAGGGATTTGTAAGAGAAAAGAACAAGCATTTTGAAATTAACCCACCTCCTTCTTGAGAACCTGCAGTGAACAAGAAGATCCAGCTTTCAGTCTTGCAACGGGGATTTGAGAGGAAAACATTAAAAGATTTTTGACTAGATTTGAGTCATTCTTCTAGGGAGCAATAATCAGTGCTGTGGGCACTGGCTGTAAATTAATGACCAGCTGAAGGGTTTGGCTTGGAAGGTGAGCTGTAGCAAGTTATTAATTCTGTAAGCCCTGAGCCAGTGTCATGACTACTGTGACCATTTGAGGGTTCCCATTCTGTCAGGATCCAGGCTCACCCAGCTCTGTTTGCAGTGTCACTCACCAGAAAAGGCAGAGCTCATCCTACCCAGTGCATTCCTTCAGGTCATGCCACTTCCACGAGTTCTTTGCACAACCTCTGACCTGATCCACTGCCAAAATCCTGCTCAGAGGGAGCTCATGTCGTTTTTCCTTACAGTACTCACTGCCTACAGGGACATAACTCTACAGCAGCAGGTCAACCAGCATGTTTAGCAAACAGTGCTTCTGCACTGTGAGCCTTTTCTTTGTCTAGACTGGGATCTCCTTGGAGCCCATACCCTCAACAGAAGCAGAGGAGACAAAATTCAGACACTGGAGTTACTCAGATTTTGGTTCCATTGCAAAAAAAATCTGCTTTGGTGCTTTTCAGTCCCAGAATTTGAGAATTCCCAAATCTGGGACACAAACAGTTTAAAAGACAGAAAACTGAGGCTGGACCCCTTTAGTTTTGCACGAGAGCTGCTAAAAGTGAGGGACTAGCCAAAGCCAAAGAGCAGGTCTGTGCTGGTGCTGATTCCTCCCCTGAACAGTTCTGATCACTCTGCAGAACTGACCGTGCCAGACCACACTACTGACATTTGAGCTCTGCCACAACCCCTGGATCTGCTCTCTGCAGGGCACGAGGCTTTGCCATGCACAGCCACACACCTGCAACCTGCACAAGGACAAAGCAGCAGGGAATGGCATTTTCAGTGTGAAACAAGAAGTAGGACTCTTGCAGAAACAGGCAATTGCAGGGTTTCTTTACAGTACCTGCAGCATCTCTGCTCCTCGTTCCCTGGCCGTGGTGTCAGGCACCCCAAGAGAATCCTCTGCTGTGCTCCAAACTAGCACCTCTGAAATGATGTGTCTGGAGAGCTGCACTCTGCTTCAGACCACTCCAAAGCCCCCTCAGTGATTAGTGCTGTGGGACATTAGTTCTGGATGACTAATTATTTGCTTTAAAAACAAGTCTTTTGTTTCTTGGGCTATAAAGACAACATGACCACTTTCTGTACTTTTGACCCCAGGGAAAGAAAAGCCACAGATAATAGAATTAAACCCTCATTTCACTTGAGATAATATTTATATTAGCTCCCTTAGTAAAATGTCATGTACACTGCCAAGTCTGCAGGTTATCACTTCCACAGTTTGAGTGTTTGGAGACAGGGCTTGGAAATAGGGGGTATTTGGGGGAAAGCTCTGAGAATTATAAGACCTGTAACTGTAGAACTCTTTTCCTACTCAGTCCGACATTTCCTTCAAGACTTGAGCTCAGACAGAATAACAGTTAGGATATTTTTTATTGGCCCAACACTGAAACATTATATAAGGTTTCAAGGCCACACTGATGATTTTCACCCTTTTTTTTAAAGGCTTTCTTAGACTTTGCAGGGAAAAGAATCAACACACTCAACTGTGATTCCAATTGTGCTCCTCTTTCAAGGGATTATTTTAAAATTTTAAGCACCATGAAGCAAGAGTGCAGGTTCTCCCCATCAGTACTCAGAGCTTTTCCCTTATAATTCTGAAATCCAGCAACAATAATAAAGCTTCTTGGCTAAGTATTAGTTTGAGACATTTCATTCTATTCCAGGGAAGAAATGACCACTCCCTCCCTTTTCCTACTGCAGACACGTTGTGTTTGGATGCCCAAGTGGTTTCAGGTAAGATTAGATTTTTCCAAAACATGGGAGCTTAGTTCTTCCACTGCCTTCCCCTTTCCCCAGTATGTTATCTTTTTTGCTTTGTGAATGGCAGCACACATTCTGAAAAATAAACCATTGGAAAAGAGAGAATTTCAACCTCTGACATAGGTAGCACACTGAGCAAGTTGGGTGATCAGGTAACAGAGAGGTTTTTAGATTGGCTTGTCTTCCCAATGAGGAAATGAAGTTGAAGAACTTAACCTGAGAAAGTACAAGCCCATTGTTTAAATATTCATTCTACCTTCAGCACTTGGCTGCAGAACTGCACTCCACCCCTTCCCATGAAGGAATCAAAACTCTCAGTTCTCTACACTTTTTAGGGTGCACATGTTCATTCATTCAGTATACACAGTGTAATATTTCCTGAATTCACAGCTCCCAGCTGTTTCTCCTTTCATTTTATCTCCATGCTGGAGTTGTAGGGGCAAAGCACTGTCCTGGTGTGTCTTCACACACAAAGCTGGCTGGCTTTTGTGGGCAGGGCAGGGGGAGCTGCTGGAGCCAGTAGAAGGAAAACAAGACAGAAAGAAAATATTTTATCTGGTTTGTGCCATATGCTTTGGTATCTGGTTACAGAAGAGTCAGTCTGCAATGACAATTTGATTCCCCATAGAGTGCCACAACTGAGACCCGACACAGTGTGCAGGTAGCATTTAACCATATGCATATAATGATCCTCTCTAATTCTGCATCCCCTTCACAAGGCAGGGTTTGCTGTGAGCAGCTCCAGAACGTCTGTTTGAAGCACTAGCCCAAAAATACTGGGAAAGCTGACCTGTAAATCAGCTCTGGGAATGAAATGGAGAAGGGTGTGAGGGAGAAAACTTGCAGGAGGCAGCTAAAGCAACCTATACTGCTATGGCTTAACTGCAGAATTCTGGGATTGGAACAACATGAAAAATATTGGAAATAAACAGATCCCAAAGTAATTCCTCTTAGGTCCTCTGTGTGCTTCTGGCAATGGCCAGTCCAGTGATACCTGCCAAAAAGAATCTGACCTTGCCTGTAGGAGCCTGGCCCTGTTGCCCATGGTCCCAGCCAGAAGCTCACCCCAAACTGCTCCACAGGAGAAAGGCTCTTGGCAGCAGGGGCAGGAGCAGCCCCAGCTCCCAGGCCCTGGGAGCTGCAGCCTTTACTGCTCCAGAATGCCTGTGCTCCCAATGGTGCCGTGCACTGTGTCCCCAAAATATTTTGTGCACTGATTTGATGCATGTGTGTGTGTGTGCGCACATATAGATTTGTCTGGCATTATCTCAGGAATATATAGAATAATAGGCTGTGCACAACTTCAAACCTGGCACACAGCCCACCTCTGTCACCCAAAAGCAGGCACTAGATAGAGAGTCTGTGCTCTGGAAGGACAGCTGTACCAGACACCATTTTTAAGGACATAAAAAGACTTCTGTGGCTATTTAGTATACACTGTGCTGTAATAAGAACAAACACAACAGTGTCTTACTTAAAGGAAAAGCATAGGGATCATTTGAACAGAAATCTTAAAAAAATAATTTAAAAACCTATAAAACTTTCCACAACAGTTTAAACAGATTATTTTAAAAATACTACTATTAGTAAAGCCTTTAAAATTTCATATGAGAAGGATTATTCATCCAAAATCCCAGAGAGCAGTTGTAGATAATTTCTAGTTGTCTTACTGTTCAAGCAAAGTTTTTCCCAAGAATTTCCACTACTCATCCTCTGTTTCCAAGAGAAAAATGAATGGGTCTTCAGGGCTTTTTTTTGTATTCCAAAAACCTAATATTGAGCAATACACAGGATCCAGAAAAAAAGAGAAATCTTTCACGTCTCCTTTTTCAGCTTTAAAAATGCTACAGAGGATACAAACACTATTTCTTCTCTTTAGCAGGTCACTTGTAATAGACAAGCTGCTTGTGATGCATTCCATGCTGGGACCAGCTATAAGCCATGCATCTGCTGAATTTAGGAATAAAGAGCTGGTCCATAAAATGTGGAATCAGAGGAGTGGCCTCAGGGGCATAATGGTGCATTACTGCTGTGAGATCAGAGTGTTTCAGTGAAAGATATATATTGCTACAGGAAAAGGGGTTCCATGCTTTTTGATTCTGTCATTATTTATTGTTGCTATTGCTCATTTTCTGTGATGCTGGATCACACAGCAGAGAGAACTGCAGAGTCCCCTGCAGCTTGCACTGGAGCTCACGTTATTTGCCACAGCAAAGGAATTTTTTCTTACTGCAGTGTTGTGTGCAAGAACTTTAAAGCTACTGCTCATCTAAGTATGAAAACATCAAGTCTAGGAATAACTGGACTCCTCTACTTCCTGAGAAGGTCACAGATAGGCTTGCTCCTTGCTGCCTCTCTCCTGAACAGCTTGATGAAGACAATCAGAATGGAGAAGGAGGAAGGATGAGCAGGACCCTGACTGATCTTCCAGAACAGACAACCTCATTTAACATTGGTCTCAGACACAGTTCCAGCTCTTGCCACTTTTTGATATCAACAAAGGGCAAACATCTGTTCTGCCCTGCTCAACCCTCAATTAATAGAAGTACTCAGGCTCTGGGAGGAGCCTCTTACCAGTTTGCCATTATCAGCATTAATTATTTACTAGAGATACCTGACACCTGTGACGTTTATTGACCAGGAGCCAGTGACTAACTGTAGCTGCATTTCCTAGGCTTTTTCTTCTGAAAGTTGCTCCCAACAGTATAATTCACAGTTGCATCACTTCTTAGGTTTGCTGGGTTAAAAAAATATGGATAAAAGTTTCTTGGGTTAGTTATTAATTGAACTGGGCTCACGAGTCATGGGATTTTTATCCAGGAACAGAAATGTGTCTCTTTAGAATCAGGTGTCTGCATACACTCCTGCAGCTGGATGTGCAGATTTCTGAGTGCCCTTGGAGCTGCTGTGGTACCTGCCTGCTCTGAGGCTGCTCCTGCTTAATAACTTCATAGATACAAGCAGCCTTGTCCAATAGACCAAGCAGGGCTGAGTGACAAGCAGGGGTGGGTTCCACAGCTGGGAGCTGTCACTTTCACTGGGTAGATTTTGATCTACCAGGTTAATGCTGACCATGGGTTAAGTACAAAATCAGAAGGGGATGGGACTGCTGTGGAACATCTCTTGAGTGCTTTATTGTTATTTTTTCTTTCCTCCCAAGCATCAGTCTCATTACAAGGTTGGAACAATGGGAAGATGCCAGCAGCTCACATCCTCAGCAGCAGCCACAGAACATGATGTCACAATGCACTTTGAGAGTTTGACCAATCCCAAAAAGCAAAAGCATATTGGCAGTAGTTCCATCCAACCACTCTTAGTACATGTACCTTTGGTTAAAACAGTGCTTGCATATTTCCAATATAATACCTGCTTGTAAGCCTTAAAATACAGTGCACAGAGCTCCATTATTAAGCTTAGACCTTCCTCACATCTTGCTAGATAAACTTTTCTGCAGCTTAGAGTGTTATTCTAGCCAGGTGTTCATATACAGACCATTGTTCTGCTTGTCCTTGCTTCCTACATCTCACAGAACTTTTCTGCTGACATGCCTTGTGCTTTCAGCTTAGCTTTAATTGCAGTTCTGTCTCTGAGGCCTCTGAGGCTTTTTTGCAGCTTTCCCAGGACCCTCTGATTTTAGGGATTCCCACACCACATTTCCCTTCTTATCTTGAAAGCTGTGGGAGGACAGAGCACATCAGCAGGAGTTCTGCCTTGGTCCTGCCATACTGCAGCTCCACAAACCTCTGCCCCGTGGTGCTGTCCTGTGGCTGGCTTGAATATGCTCATCTAGAACATGTTTGGGTTTGGTTTTTTCCTGGATAAAGCACAGAGAGTGGCTGCAGGCACACTGGAGAATCAAGGGCAGACCTTACTGCTGGTGAGGGTCCCTGTGGGTTTCAGTTGGCTGGTGACAGAGAAGAGCAGTCTCACCTGAAGCTGATATGACCAGAAGCACCAGGGACTTTGCTCTACCTCTGCTATTTTCTGGCTTCTCAGAAAGTCCACTGATGGGTCAAGGGGGATTTCTGAGTATGAATTCATAGTTTGTGTCACTGCCCAGACATGATTTTGGGAGTTACAAACTATGCCAGAAAAAAACTGGCAGGAAATACAGAGAATAGGATTACTAGATAATAGCTAAATCTAAGACACTGGTTTCTTTAGTCCCTTTTCAGCACTGGCTGAATACTCCCAATTTAAAAGCTCCTGTCAGGAGAAACCCTGCTCCTCCTACCCTGTATCCCCAGTCCTTAGAACAGAGAGGTGTCAGCACAGTTTGTTCTCAGATTTACGTAGATTCAGTTGCATTCAGTCAAAGCCCAGCAAAGCCAGGACTGTCACTGCAGAAGGTGCCTGGCCAGGCTGGTGTGCTGGAGGCACTGAGGCTGCCAGTGGGGCAGCAGTGGCAGTCCTGTCCCCTCTGCCACCCTGCACACCTGCAGCACTGCCCCAGGTGGGCAGGGGGTGCAGCCCCTGCCCCTCTGCAGGCAGGGAGGGCACTGAGCCTGGCCAGGAACAGCAGGAACAGCAGGGGCTCTGTGAAACACCCAGCACAGTGTGGGGTGCTGTGTGCTGCACATCTGCCTTGTAAGGACGATACTCTCCTTGCCACTGTCACACAAGGTGCTCTTTATTCCTTCTGAGCAGTTCTTGGCACCTACAAATGGAGTTTCCAGGTGAGATGCCAGAATGAGCTTCATCTCTGTCATCCCAGATCAAGTAAGGGCATCCAGAAGATTCATTTAGGAATTTTCTCTACAGGGTTGCTCCTGGGGAGTTCCAAAACAGAGACTCTAGTTTGCTCTGATGTTTGGGTCTCATATTTTTATTTTGGGCCAGGCTTTTAGGAACAAGTGTTTAAAACACCTTGAATGTAGCCTGTACTAACCCTTTCCATTCCCTGTCATTTTTAAACCTGCAGAAGGGGGATTTAGCATCATCTTCCCACAAAGGACAGAGATTTCAGACTGAAAATTATTGTTGGAAACTGTGTGAAGGGTTAGAGACTAAATAAGAAAATTTTTTTTAGAAAACAATTTCTCCTCTACTACTTGTCAAATGTTGACCTCAGGGTCCTGTGTTTCCTGTATTAGATTGATGATCTCACATATTCTGCTAAATGTGGTATCTTTTCTGCTAGATATTGCATCTTAATATTTCTTTTGAGTTGCATTTACCTTACATTCCTGCTGGAGAAACAACAGCTGAGATTTTTATATTGCACTGGAATTTGTTGTGTGTTTTTTGGTAAAAGTTTGTGAACTTCATTTGAAGGTATTGGGGTTTTTTTCCAAAACAAATCTGGATATCTGAATATAAGGCAAGATATTTCACTGGGGCCATGCATTCATATTCTGAGGAGGTAACAGGTTAGTCAATGCCTTTAATACAAATGCCATACAAGAGGATATAAAACATAAAAATGGCACATATATGCTTGATATTAAGCCAGGGTCTCAGCAAACTGGTCAGAAAATGTAATTCCAGCAGGATGCAATTCAGAGAAGTGGTGTGTACAGCCACAGACTTACCCACGGGCACATACCAGATCAGCCAGCCCTAATCCACTCCAAAAATCACTGCTGAAATGGCCCAGTCCCTTCTGGACTTTAAACAAAGAAATCAGCTGCAGAAAGAGAACTGCATCCATTTTGCGAGGATGAGTACGAGGTTATGGGTATTTATATGTTTTTGTAAAAAAATTTCTTGAGATGGTTGTTCTCCTGAGCAGCCAAAACAGACATCCTTCAGACAATGGAATTTGAAACTCCAGAAACAGCTCATGATCAAGCTCCTGTTCATATACAACTTTTATTTACTTTAAATCTGGGTTTGGGGGGGAATTGGTTTTGATTTGGGTTTGGGTTTTGTTGGGGCTTTTTCTTCCCCCCCTTTTTTTTTTTTTGAGCTTGAATTTTACAGCACTACAAGGAAAAAACCCTCAGTATTGATCCTTTAAGGTTAAGAACTTGGTGCACTTAAATTATTCTAACCCAGAAAGTTTGAAATTTATAGTCCCTCTTCAACCTTTCTGCCTCACCAGCTTCCTTGGGAGGACCCTACTACAGGCTACACGCCAAGTGCAGTAAAATTTAAAGAGGTGAGAGAGAAACTTCCCAGAAAATATAAACATTTCATGGAAATGAAATAAGTCTTCCCTTATAGGAACTCACCTCAGCAAGCTTTAGATAAATGAAAAGGTATTCAGAATTTTAAGTGGATATAAAGTGTGGTGGTTTAGATACATTTGTTTATGAGCAATGCAGAAGTGCAATTGTCTGGGGGCCATCGTGCCCCAGTCCCGGGCCAGTGGCAGCGGGGTGGGGGCTGGGTAGGGGGAAGGAACGACGGCATTGGGGTTG
>JAOTQZ010000776.1:11163216-11180992 GCA_026546895.1 Pogonocichla stellata
CCCCCACCCCACTGCAGGAGGGAGCCGTGCCCGAGTTCAGCGGTGGGAATTGGGAACTGGGAACTGGGAACTGGGAACCGGGAACTGGGAACTGGGAACTGGAACTGGCCAGAGCAGCCCAGGGCAGGCAGGGAACGCGCTCAGCTCTGTGCTCCCATCTCGGCTGACATAACACAGAGACCACGGGGCTGTGGGGAGGAATAAAGGCTGAGCACTAGGAGGGCTGTAAATTCCTCAGCCCCACTCGCTGGGCACAGGGGGCTGCTCCTCCTGCAGCTTTCTGTGACCCACATTTCCTCAGAAATCTCAACACATCCATGGAGGGTCCCAGAAGCTGCTGGGAATATGACATGACCTTGGACAAACCCTTGCTAAGCAGCTGAAAGCTGGTTTCATGTTAACTGACATCGCCAAGGCTTTTCAGAAAATTCTTTTACACTGAGTTTTAAGAGACAATAAGAAGCCAGCTTGAAGAAAGTTGTCAAAACATGTATATGGTAAGGGGACAGAGTCAGCCTCCTGTATGACAGTTTGGGAAATGACCCTAGGAAGAATAATCACAGGCCATAAATCTGCATTTTAGCCTTTTAGCCAAAAGCCCTATCTTTCTAGTCAGCTAGTGGCATTTTGTCAGGACGTGCAGCTGAATTCCTTTAGAAGTGGAGTTGGGGAGACCGCAGGAAAATTCAGTAGTTTAGTGGCAAATTTTTTCTCACCAATGCCTTGGAAATGGTGGTGTATGCCTGCTCTTTCTGAAAAGTTTTATTGTCCAACATTCATTTTAGATATTTCGTGAGTGAAGATGAAGCTTAGGCGAGGCCGTCCTTGCTTTAGGCAGCAGCAGCCGGGGTGCGGACAGGGGGCTGGCGATGCCCCCGTGTCCTGCCTGCCCCTCTCATGCAGAATCCGCGCTGGGCTCTGCTCGCAGCGCCAGCGCTGCCCAGGGCAGGGCAGCCGGGCTCCGGCGCCAGGGCACCTGCTGCTCTGGCCGGGCCGGGCACGGGAGGATAAAGGACGGCAGCGATCGCAGCCGCGCCCGTCTCCGGGACACTTCCCATCCAGAAGAGAAAATGCTGCCTCGCAGGGAGCATAAATCAGGGGCTGCTTGCAGCTTCTAAAATGACGCCAAGTTTGTATGAATATAATTATAGCCTCTGATGCAAATAAAACAAGATGTGACGGATACAGAAGGCTGCCACTACTAAGCTAATGTCATAAAACTTCAGTAAGTGACTAGCAGCTGGCAGGATGTTCAAAGAAGGTTTTACTCTCCCTGACATTGATATCGTGTCTGAGATATCTCTTTTTAAAGCTTTTTGTTGGATTTTATATGCTTTTTAAAAACAGCGATTAGTTAAGATTGCCTTGAGCTGCATTCTTTAAGCCAAATTTATTGATTCCAAAGTACAAAATAATTTTCTTCAGTCATCAAAAACAAAGGTATGCTCTTTGTGGTATTTGTTTCTTGGTAGTGATGTTGCGATTTCATATAGCAAACATATATTCTATTTTCCAAATTCAGACTAATTGATGTTATTTTCTAATGTCTCTCTGAAGCCAGTCTTACCTCATCTCTCTGAAATACTGCATCACTCCACATACGCCACAGACTGAAACGTGGAGTTCAGCTCCTCCACACCCCAAACAGCTCCCTACAGGGACTCTAAGACAAGAGCAGCTGTACTGATTTGCATTTGCTTTTGTATTTTTTTAACAGGCTGCTTTTCTTATGTGTGTAGCAAAGCAGTGTTTAAATACTTAGGCAATGTTCTCTATAAGGTGTGCAGGTTTTGTAAGTAGATATAAAAATACACACACACACAGAGACATATAGATAGTATAGATATAGATATATAGATGATATAGACATAGACATAGATATAGACATAGATATAGATATATAGATATAGATTAGATATAGATTAGATATAGATAATATAGATATATGCCAGGTAAAGGTTGGAGCAGGTACAGAATATTTGGAGGACTGTCCTGTCAGGAATTTGCAAGATTTAGGGATTGTCTGTAAGACGTTACACAACTGTTCCCCACTTGACTGCTCAGATACTTACCAAGTAATCAATCACCACAACTCCTCACAAAGACAGCATTCTGAGCAAGAGTAAATTACAGTGATGAAATCTCTAAGGGAATATTTAAGCAAACTATGATTACAAAAGTTTACTCTCTATGACACTTTCAACTCCTTATCACCAAGCCTTATACAATTTGTTACCTTAATTACAAGTTGCCAAATTGCTCTAGTCTGACCTCAAAAACGACCAGAAATAAGACTGCCTGATATAGGCTGTGTGTTTTTCAAGGTCAGTTACTGAAGGGTCATAAACACAATGGCCATAGTGGGATGAACCATTGTCAGAGAGGTTTGCACCAGTGTCTTGCATTGCTTTTACTTCAATCCATATTTATTTTGTTGGCACACATTTCCCCCCTCCAAACAGAGCCTGGTGCTGACTATACTGCTCTTCAGTATTATCTCTGTGCCCCTCTGTGACAGCCTCCTTTCGGTGGCAGGTGACATTTACATCTCAGGTGTGCCATGCTGTGTGATTCCATCTCGGAAAGGTTTCTTGTAAGCACAGCTACTCCTGCCCAAGCAATGCCCTCCACCAGCTCAGATCAACCAGAACAAAGAACCAGATTTTGCTCCCTATGTAGGGGAATTTTTACTTTTCATTCTGGGATAAAGCATTCTATGGTGAGCTAATTCCACAAGGAAGCCTTCCTTCTGTCACCAGCGTGAAGCAACTCCTGCAGATCTAAAGCAGATCTTCCCATACCGTGTCAGACACATATTTCAGTTTCAGTTCTACTCTAGGAAGTCTCTCTGGCCTGTAAGAACGAGCTCTCAGGGCTACACAGGACAGGGAGGAGCCAGCGGCCAACAAAGGTGCTGGGCTAGTCGCCCCAGAAGGGAATGAGAGTCTGGTACCACTCTGAATGTCAGCTTTTGTGCTGCCAGAGCAGGAAGAGGACAGCTACAAATCCCTGACCAGAAAAACTAGAACCTCAGACTGGAAGATCCTGCAGGCACCCACAGGTTTGAGGTTTCTGGTCCACTGCCTTGACCATTGTTAAACTCAAAGGCAAAGCCAGAGGACAGGAGCCTTGCCTCAGTCTGCAGAGCAGCGTGGGTGCAGGGAAGGACAGGAGCACGAACAGCTTGCACAGGATAACAGACTGCCTAAACCTCAGCTGTAACAGGAGCTGCCTTGTTACTGTTTGTGCTCCTCGGGTCAGCACAGCAAAGGCAAGGGGAGCACCACTATATGAAAAACGGGGTACATAAGAGCTGGCCATATGAGACCCTGTCATTCTGCTTTATCTCTCACTATTGCAGGTCATTTCATCTTCCCCCTCAGCAGTTGTGAGGGTCTTTGAATCAGAGCTGCATTCTCTCTGAGCAATATGACTTTCACCAAGGCACTTGCTGTTCTGAGCGTAATAGAGTTTTGCAGAATGCCCCATTTTTAACTGCACTGAATGAGACTATTGAGTAACCTAATATTGGCCAGTGCCAAAGAGCAGGTAACCTTCCACACTGCCAGCTCAACATCACTCCCCATGCCTCAGCACCAGCTCCACTCTGAGATGTTATCACAGATCTCCTAAAAGAATTAGAGTGACGATGGCAGCAGATCCCAGCCCTGGGCAAAGTGAAACAGGGAGATCCAACAGCTACAACAGCTGGCAGCAATTCCCCCCTCGCTGCTGCCGGGGCAGAAGCTCTGGGCCAGTGCTGGGGGGCCGTGCAGCAGCTGTGGCTCACACTATCCAGTGAACAATTAATACAATCAATTACTTTCCAAGAATGTCTAATGAATCACTGGGCCATTAACCTGAACAGTCATAATGTATATTCCCAACATCAGAATTGTTTGAATAATCCCCAAGGGAATAATTAGAAGAGCATCACTTGGAAGAATGCATGGTATGTAATGCATTACTGGATCCTAACAAATACAGTGGTCCTCAGCATAGTGCCAGGGATTTAGAAAGAAGTCAGTGGATGGAAGAGGTCAAGAGAGAGGCAGGATGTGAATAATACCTTTTTATGAGTTTAGAGAATTTTGTGTATCTCTTTTTTGGCATCAAGATTAAAGTTACGAAGCAGAGAAGGAAGGAAGTTACTTAAATGGTCATATTGGTTCTTGATATGCAATTTAGTCCTCCCTATGGCTAACCTAGCAGTCTAACTTGCTCCTTATTTAATGGTGTCTGTATAACCTATACTTCAGTTACTTAGGCTCCTTTCTAGTTGTAGTTAATACCATTCTTAAAGTAATCTGAGCAGAGCTGACTAATTCACACAAGGGATACTCCAGGAAGAAATTGTGCATGAGAAGAGACAAATTACTCTGCCTCTGTCCAGGACAGGCACTGAACACTACCTCAAAAGCCTCCAATCCACTTTTGTGTTGTGCTACAAGGCACAGAACATTCACCCTCTATGCAATGTTTTAAAAATCATCTCACACCCCTGCACCTTTCATTACTACAGAAATTACAATTGGGTGTTCTGGGAGTACATGGCGTGCAAGGAAACCCAGCTCCTGCAGGCATGGGTAGACATGCTTTTTTCCAAAGGATGCTAACCATGAACAGCACAGATATGACCCATAGACAGAGCAGGATTGTGTCTGTCTGCCTCATTTTCCTGTCCTCATAAGTTACTATTGGTATTAATATTTGTTTAGGTCCACATTAAGGCCTGAGCTGAGCACTGCTGCAGCCTCTGTCCCTACACAATAAGAGCTGGAGGCACACTAGGATGGAGATATGACCCTGGGAGTCACTTATTGCAAAATTAAGCTAAGCTGGCTTCTCAAAAAATCCCTTGGGTAGAAAAGCTCCCTTTACACACCTAAGACTATGAGAGGACATAAATAATTCATTGTTCTGTATCCTTCTTGCTGCAGAAAAGATTTCAGGTAATGCAAGCGTAAAAACATAGATATACATCCACCGTCTACATTTTTTTCTTCATAAGGATGAAGAGTATATTAAGTGACCTTCCTCTTCAATAGGATAAGAAATCTAATGCCAGCTTAGGAAACTTAAAGTTATTAGCAGTTACATATTACTGGCAACATATTTTACACCAGACAGCTATGAAAAAAAGTCATAAAAATGCAATTAAATGTCTGAACAGTTGCTATTTTGGAAATTAAAACAACACACGGTGTCCTTGCTGCATCTTATATTACTTACTTATGACTTCTGCAGTTATTTTCACCAGTTTAACCATGCTTCTTCTCCATAAATGTCTGCTGTAAATAGTTCCTTTGGGAACTTTGAAAAAAACAAGATCTGTAATAAAAAAATTAATAACACTGAGAGAAAATTCAGGTTGGAAAGGCATTTTTAGAGCACATTAAAGGGTTTATTTGAAAAAAAAAAAGCTTGCAGAGAAACACCCCAGTGCTCTGCAGCAGGTAGATGTGAACTGTCACTGCTGAGAAGTAGAAGAAGGGACACCAAGTTTTCAAGAGACTGGACTTGATGGCTGCTAGGAATACTACCAGGCTCTCCAAAGCAGCATTGAAGAATTTTGTTCTCTTGATAAAATCATACAAAATGCCATTGCCAGTGAACAGTATCAACAGTCATGTTTACATTATTTCAACATACCAATTCTTCTTGTTCATGAAAATTCTAAGGCAGCACTCCCCAGCTCAATCCACAAAGAAGTAGGTAGAACACAGATTAATTTACGGGTACTGAATATTCTAGTTGGAAAGTCTAAGCTAAGGAAGAACAGAAAAGAGAATTATATCAACAAAACACATCACAGAACATTGTCAAGTAGTAACATCCTAAATCCTGAACTTCTGTGGTTTCAAAAGATAATGATTTGCTCTTTCTTGTTGTACAAAATGACACCTTTGTCTAATTGGGAGGTTGGGTGTTGGATGTAGTAAGACTACAAAGAGTTCTAAAGATTTTACTGTTTCAAATGAAAATGGCACACTGTCTAATAAGGCAGAAGAAGACAGTGTTCAGCATATATTTCTATTCCAAATACGAGGAAGAAAAGACCAAGAATGGTTATCTTGATGGAAGGTGATGAAACGTTGTCAGAGTGAGTCTGATGGTTACTAAAGAGCAACAATTAGTCAGACATTTATAAGTCAGCAAAACTTCTAGAGCATCCTGTGCATTCCACAGGATGACCAGGTAGAAGAGCCTTTCGCATCCTCAGCTGCATTTGCTCTTACATTATGAGCAAGGATAGATGTGAGACTCTGCTCTTCTGTGGACTTTTTTGATTTCTCATTATTACATTCTCTCTTTTTCATCTCTTCTCTCTATAAAACCAAGTTATTTACAGTAAAATTGAACACTTTTTATTGCCTGCCTATGGACTTACTGATATTTGCATTGTATCATTTTAGAAAGGAGAGAGTAGCCCCAGAGCTTAGATCTCAGTAATGTAATTCTAACAGTTTGTAGTAAGTTTGTCTAATTTTTATGAACTACTTTTCTTTGACTAAAGGCTGCAGTTCATCTGCAGAATTTGGTCTCCCAAACCATCTGCTCTCCTTACAAAAATATGTTCTCACTCCTCTCTAAGATTGAGGGTACCCAGACATCCTACATCCACAATGTCTGCACTCCCATAGATTCTACTTTGCATAGATTTGTGAATGCCAGCAGCTCCTGGTGAGCATTCCAAGAGTGAAATTCCCGTCTGAACACCACCAGCTTTTGCTGTGCTTTTGCATCTCTTTCCTTCACTGTAAGCCTTCTGCCACCAGCAGCACCAATGCCAAAGGCACCTTATCATCTTTTCTCAAAACATATGTCTGTACAGTACTTCAAAGCTATACTTACTGCAAAAGTCATACTTGATCCCAGATACATTTTGAAGCTACATTTATTTTAAAATTCATACTTGATCTGAGATAATGTCTCTTAGTGTATTCACTTGTGTTTGTTCCAAATTGGCTTTTTAGATCAGTTGTGCTGTCGTGTTTTCTCTGGCAATCTGACAATATCACTGACCAGCAGTGACACAGCAAACCTGACAAGTCATAAATGGTTTTATGAATTGTAGCTAAGAGCCACCAATTCACCTAAGATATCAGTAGCCTTTACCAGCCTCATAAAGTCACCTCCAGCATCTGCTCTGCCCAGTGCAAACAGCACTGTGACAGCCCAGGGCTGGGGTACAGCTGTACTGCAGTGTGACAGCTAACTACCTATGACAACAACTGCCCTGAATGTTGAACAAATGCTGGAGGATGCAACAGGGCCATTTCAGTAGAATGCTAGGGATCAGCTATAAATTGTGACATGACCACTCTCCAGGCTTATGATAAGGCAGGCTAGCTCTAATTGTGTTCTGCTAAACATGCCTTTCTTCCCTGTGACACTGGCCAGGAGCCTCCAAAGGCAAACCACACAGGGCAGCCTCCTCACAACAGTGACCAGACTCCATGGTCTGTGAGAAAGCAAGGACAGATCCAGATCCGATTCCTTCACTGCTTCCATCCATCATCCATAACCAAGATTTAATAAAGACACTTTTCGAGCTTACTGGATGTTTCATTCTTGTAAAAACATTTCCAATTCAGTAACAGTCTATACAGAAAAAAAAAATCTGCTGTATAGCTAAAATGAGAGCCAGAGTGTTAAAGATTTTTCTAGTGTGGCAGAAGTGGCAGCAGTCTTATTGGTCATCTCTGTAGTTTTACCCCAGGTGAATGACTTGTTAAGGGGACTGCATGTCTGCCTTTTCTACCAGTCCTGTCCATTGCCTGTGCACTCTGCACTGAGATCTGAGGGCACAGGTCCTCCCAGTGCTTTGGGATTGTGCTGGGCACTGGTTCTTCATCACCACTTCTTTTTGAGTGTACCTACTGTCAGTGCTGACAGGTGTGTAAGTCTGCCTCCAAACAATAACTGGAAATATTACTGGGATTAGCTTGCATGTCAGTGTCACTATCCAGTCACTTAACAGTCACTCAAAGAGATGATATAAAATATCACTTTTTTACATAGATGAATAATAGAGTGTTTGTCAGTCACTTCTAGGCTGACTGAGCCCCTTTGACTTGCTGAAACTAGAGTCCTTTTTTTTTTTCCTAAACCTCACGAGAAAATGTTGACAAAACAGGCAATTTTCTGTAATTTCTCTGCAAGCTTCTGTCAGCACAAGAGGCAGCCAGAGCCTGCTCATTTCAGATAACACCACGGGGTAACCTTTGACATCCAGCCCCTCGCTGCCGTCGGAGGCTCCTCTAAGTGCAACAGTTGTGTCTTTCAGGTTGCAGGATGCAGACCCACAATTTGGGCTCTTGTTCATTGAAGGCAGCCTTTGTTTCCCAGCTGACTAAGAAGCTCTTATAAAAGGGATAAGAAATGTAGTTAATAGCTTGAGAGTGGCCTAATCATCGGCTGCTATTACCCCTCCAATATTAGGGAGGATGACAGACCTATCAATAACAGAGCCCCAGGTGAGGTGCAGCAGCTGATAAGGTGAACTTTGGCTTGATCTTTGCTCTGCAGAGCACAGCACTTATTTGAAAGAGAAGCCAGCACCTATTTTTTTTCTTCATATTGTGCCAAAAATCATTCATCTGAGCAGCTTCTGTTGTGTTTTTCTATCTTAAACCACAGTGATTTGACCAATTTAATTTATAAGCAGAGATGAAAACTGAAGAACTCCCCTATCAGATCATAGAAGCCAGAGAGATGCAGCTGTGGCATGTGTCCACTCAGGTGAAGGTAAAGGGAGGTGAAATGAGAAAGCAGATCTCCTTGTGCTACTCGTCTTTGCAGACATGGTGCAGCCACACACGTGCACGGATTTGCACAAGCACACACCATGCTCGTGCTTTCTAAGCAGTTAACTTCTCCTGGAGTGAACAACATGCAAAAGCTAAGCATGCAGCAAATATATAATAGTATCATTTTATGGTCACAACAAGTTAAAACACAAGCAGAAACTACCAACTAGAGCAACTGGATACACTCTTGCTTGGAAACAAGAGTACCACGTTTCTTTCAGTACCACACAATTTCAGAAGTTACCAGCACTTCCCTGGAAGAGGAAGGACTGGGAGCTGTGGGAGAAGGAAGGTGAAGATTCAGAGCTGATGAGAGGACAAGGGAGGCAGGGCAGAAGGTCGATGTGATGTTTCACTGACCTCTCCCCTGGCTGCGTTCTCTGCCTCCAGCCTGGAAGGAAATGAGAGCAGTGCTCGTCACCAGAGGCTCAGTTCCAGCTCTGTGGAGCGGGTGGGAGTCCTTCCACCAGCTGCAGGGTGCTACCAGCACTGCTGCTCAAGGAGCTGGCACTGAGACTGAGCCACCTTCCATCATGACACAGAAAAGATGCAACCATGGAGTCCTGCAGGCAGCTGCAGGCTCCCATTATGCTGCACTGAATGGAGCTTAGTGTTTAGAAGAGATCACAGCTAAGCAGGCTTTCTTCATTGTCAAACTGTGTTTATTCCAGTGGGTTTTTTTTAAAATCTGTTTAATCCTTTTCTTTTGAAATAAGGGAACTTTTAATATAGTCAAAGTGGATACTACTTTTAAACATATCCAGTTTTTTTGAGAATTTTTTTTTCATCAAGTATTTAACTGGAGTTTTGTTACTAATACTGGACTTATAGTAGCTAAAGCCAATATAATACTTTCCTAAAGTATTGCTCAGAACTACTTAAGCTAATATCTCCAAAGCCAGAATTCTTTAAAAAGCTATGGGCACAATCTCAAATGGCTCAGAGCCATGTACCTCAGTGTCTGACACTAAAGTATTTCTTTTTCTAGGCAAGTTTTATATTCTTAAACTATTGTGGCAAATCTTGCATCAACTTATCTGACAGCAGCCTTCTTCTAAGCATAGTCCTGGCACTCTGAAAAACAATAGAATTTATAATCCTAACACTTACGAGAGGATGCAGTGAACAGATTGGGATCTAAACCCAAGGAAACATGAGCCCCAGAAGAAATAATCTCTATGAATTCTAGCAGCACGCAAAGGTGAAGGAAGCTCCCTGGCTGTTCTCAGGGGCCCTCCATGATCTCCTGGCTCAGAGGATTAGCTTCTTACACAAAGATTGCTTCACCCTGCAAATGCTAACTTGGTCTGGGAGCACAAAGGGGAGCAGCTTTGGTGTGAACGTCACTGTGGTTCTGGAGGTTCAGCCTGATCACAGCCAGGGCCTGGGGCAGACCAGCACCACGTCCACAACACCTCTGGTTCCCCTTTGGCAGAGCTGGCTCCCACCATGGGGCTGCTTGCCAGGAGCAGAGCTGGGCAGTGGTCACTGCTCCATCCACGCTGGGCTGGATCCCAGGAGCAGAGCTGGGCAGTGGTCACTGCTCCATCCACGCTGGGCTGGATCCCAGGAGCAGAGCTGGGCAGCGGTCACTGCTCCATCCACGCTGGGCTGGATCCCAGGAGCAGAGCTGGGCAGCGGTCACTGCTCCATCCATGCTGGGCTGGATCCCCCCGTGCCACACTGGCTCTGTCCCTCTGCCTGCAGCAGCCCTGCCCTCCATGTCCTTGTCCCTTGAGAAGCTCAGGGGGCCGACAGCCACGCCATGGCCATGGGCTGGCAGAACACAACCAAGGTCTGGACACAGGTGCTGGTTTTCCAGAGCAAGCGAGAACCTGGCTGATCTGTCTGTGCATTTACATGCACTCCCAGCAGCATGCACCTGGGTAGCTGCCATGTCTTGTCAAGCCCAGGATGTGCACTTGGAACATCTTTCTTTCCTGCTAGACACTGTCTGTTCTCTGTGTGCCAGGGTCGATGTCTCCATTGTGCTGCAGCAATGCCATCAGTTATATTAACCACTCGACCCAGAAATGACAATCCAGCATATCTCCAAATCAGCCTTTTTATTGAAATCAATAAAGGAGAAAACATATGGCACTAAAGTATTTGGTGGCAGCTTTGTTATAAACTCATTACTGGAAGAGCCTTTTAACAGACCTTTAACCACAGCCATTGATTCCATCACAGCAAGGGTGATCTATGGAGTTAATCAGCTGAGTCACTGCAGACAGCCCTGGCTGTGTGCTGCCCTGCCTGAGACTCTGTGTGTGCAGTAGAGTTGTAGCCTCACAAAGGCAAGACTGACACCACCACCAATCCCCAAACAGACTGATTTTAAAGGCAGTGGTTCACATTCTAGAAAAAAAAAAGAAAATTAAAATATGCAATTCCTGTGCCAAGCTGGCTTGCAACACTCACTTTGGCCTCTGCAGCTATTTAGCCTTGGGGGTAACCAGCCTTTCCCAGCACCAGGTCGGGGGTCGTTGCAGGTTTTGGACTCAAACACCTTGGCCCTGCCCATGAGCTCACCCACGCAGCCACACAGAGCCAGCCCTGCACAAGCAGATCCCAGCACACTCCCAGTCTGAGCAGCTCTCCAGAAATATGCATTTAGGAATAGAGCAGAAGCTTCAGAGAATCCACTCACAGAGTCAATTTTTGCAGGGCTGACCCTTTCTGATCCTCTACCAGTGACGTGCTCAAGGCTGTAGTCCTTCATTTTCGGGTAACTCTCATGCCTGTACCTCTGAGGAAAGGTTAGCATGGCTTTTTTCCCTCAGTAACTACACTTTCAAGCTCCTTTTGAGTTCCTTTTTCATTGAGTTTGCTGAAAGAATAGACAGCACTAGTACATACACAGTGCTCTATGTCTCATTCCTGGCCTTGTGACAGAATTTAGGCAGTAAAACACTTATAATCAGATTGCTTCACAAGAAAGAATTAATTGAATTTTTGCAGGTATCCAATATCTAAGAGCTTTAAAGAGTCAGCATCTGATAACAAATGATTCCTGCAGGAGTCTGGTGTCAGTTTATCCCAAAATATGTGTCTACTTGCAGTCACTGGCATCAAGATGCTTCTTGAAAATACCAGGATATAGCATGTGATGCCAAATAATTTTTAACCTTTTTTTTGTCCGTGGTGCTTCCAGAGAGAAATCTCCTCATAAGTGCCTGTGCAGCTCAAAAAAAACCCCAACAAACCAAGACCAAAAGAAATTCAGCTGGAATTCAAGCACTTTGGGTAAAGAAATGTCTGAGAATAAGGCACATTTTTTCTGTGACACGTGACACAGAATCTTCTTTTTCCTCCTCATACAACCTCTATAACAACCACCACAATTTAGAAGTAAATTGTGAAGTGCTTGCAGGCACATCTGCACTTTCCATGCAGTGTCTGGAGCAGGGTGGGACAGGACAGCCCCTGCCCAGCCCCTCAAGGCTCCCCCAGGGTCCCGCAGAGGCTGCTCTGTGCCTGCCTGGACGGGCTCCATCCACCCCAGTGATGGGCAGGGCACCACGCACAGCCAAAGCCACCACCTGCACACCAGGCATGCATCCTCCCCTCAGCTGCTCTATTACAGCTGAGCCAAAATGGTTTTCTGCTTTATAGACTTTTCTTAATGAATTTTCCCATGCAGGCACTAACTTCTTTTTACAGAATTTTGTGACGATACTCAAATTCATCTTAAGTAGCGTTTATTCTGTTTACTCAAATGAAGCCGAACTGTTTCCCCTGGGAACTTACTGCAGGTTTCTCCCTGGATGACATTCACTATTTTAACATGAAAACATAGTTAATTTAAACTTTAATGGCCTTTGCTAACAAAATTTGGATTAAAACATGAGTCAAGATTTTCAGCACTCTAGATAGCAACAAGTTTATGACTCAGGTCTTATTATGTCTGAGGGGCTTTTCAGCTTGTGGTAAAAGAAAATCCTGCTTCCAGGCCATTCCATACTTTATTGTGAGTGAAATGCTGTAGTCTTCTGGTAGCAACAGAAACAGTCCACACTCATATGTCCTGTCCAGAAAAAGAGCAGATGCACCTGGTAATATCAGCTCCTGCACGTCCTTTCCTCATGTAAAACTACAACACTTATAACAGAAAAGTACTTTTTTTTCCTACTCTTTCCTGGAACAGTTATACTGACCTTGCTGCTCAACATCAGTATTTGGCAAATAGGAGGTCAAATAATTTTTGAGAGTTTTATTTCATCCCTTAAAGTATGTGACAAACAACTAGGCATATATTGGTCCAGTATTCTCTTGGCTATCTGGGGAATTTGGGAGAGACGCGGTGGATCCCAAAACTGGAAACACAGCCAACAGAAGCATACTGTGAATCTTGTTGAGAAGTTCCTAAGCTACACATTTTACTTTAAACTATAAAATAATTTAAATATGCCAGTTTTCAGGTTCAAGGATAGTGGCGTCTCTGGAAATAGTCTGGACAAGTCACGCTTTGATGCCTCATTAAGTTCAGAGGAAAGGCAGTAAAAGGCAAGGAAAGCATTTTGTCCAATAGTCAAGTCCACCTTATTCCCATTGTATTGCAGAACTCACTCCACCCCATTTCAAAGTGAAAGAGCTGAGACACTGCTGTAAAGTGCACAGACTCAAACCTGATTTAATACTGGAACAGACTCATGCACCTATCATGAGAGATATATAAATGCCAAGCTTACAATAGTGCACACAGTGCACTGTAATGTGGTATATGTCCAGATATAAATAAAATAGATTTTTTTTGAAAATACAAATGAGGAAAAACATACAGATACTCTGTATTCCAAAATTCTAAATTTTGGTCATTGCGTGTTTTTTTTATGATTGAGCCAATATCCAGCGAAATTAGATTTAGTGTCCTTGCTTCTTATGAAATTACACAGAGGCTGCTGCTTTATTCCTCTCCAGGACAGTAAAAAGCAATAAAAATTCTTGCAGATTTCGACAGCAGGCAATTCAATAAAAGGCTATGTATATTTTATAAGTACAATAAAGACAAGTCTATAGCTGGATCATAAATGGGGGTTTGGTTGGTTGGTTGGTTTTCTGCACGCATCAGTGTTGGAGTCTATTTTCAAAACAGGATGGTCTCAGCACACAGCCACCCCTTTTTGGGGAGAAGCAGAATGAAATTTATATTTTTATAATGTATTATTTAAGCTTTGCTCAAGGGATTTTGCAATGTGTGTCTGTTTAAAATTTAAAGGTGTTGTGGAACTGACTACTTTTCTGTTCTTGATGAGTGCTATAAAATTTTACAATTTTTTTGTTACATTGTAAAGTGTATCTGTCTTATCATTGCAGCATTCCCTTTTTTATGAACAAACAATAAATATTTGATACACACATCATTATTTCTTAGACTTCCATCAATGTTCACTGGTTTTTTAATTCTACACTAATATGATGGGGAGATTAATAGATTGTTGAGTGAGCATTTAGTGACAATGGCTGCCTGCTGAAATATAAAATTTCATACAAATGTAAAACCAAAACTGACAACATACAAATTACCCACCCTACATAATTACAGCTGTATCATTTTTTTCTTCTCACTTAGAGAAAGAAATTTTAAAACTATGTAGAAACTGATTAAAGAAAAAAACACCCTCCCTATTTGTCTCTGAGACAAGCTGTCTAGCACCAAAAATTAGCAAGAGGTTTATCTGTGGCATTGAACCTGAAATTTTCTGGAGAAGGAAACTTTTCTATGTAACTACACAGAATCCAGTTTGCCCGTCTGAGTAGCTTGGTAGTTAAAGTCTGACTCACAGCAATGCATAACCAGTCATCTTACTAGATGCACCAAGAATACAAATGTTCAGAATATATGAACATTATGGGAGAGACCTACAGACATATTTTTCACCATCAGAGTGAAGCTAGTGCACTGCTGTCCTCACAGAATTGTCATGCAAGAATTGTAGAGACCTTTTGTTTGCCAACACAAGGTGATGCAGACTATCTCCATCTCAAAATCCAAACAGTTATGCTTTGGAAAGACACCTGTGTCAGCCTATCAAATGTCAAGAAAAAATTCCCTTTCAGCATACTCATTAGAACATTGTATTTCTTTTTATAACAGAAAAGGTATGAAACTCACTGCCTTAAAAATATATTGAATGAATCACAGCAGGGAGTACAGAGGAGTTAAAAAAACATACTATAATAATAAAGCATTCAAGGGAGAAAAATTAAGGTCTCTAAGCTTAGATGAATGATCATTCATGAATTTGACCCAAACTTCCATAACCTCAGGAAAAAGTAAAACATACAAACATTAGTTAAAGCTGTTTCCATTTGCTTCCTTTGTAAAACATGAATTTTTATTTAATAAACTAGCCTTGACCCTGCAGCCCTGCTCCTGCAATCCATCTTATCACATGAAGACTGCAGAACTGATCACATGAAGGAAATCCAAAATGTTTTTCATGCCACACTCATGTTTAATCATAACTGGCACTGTGGCAGATTTTACCTTTAAAAATGTGATTTTTTTTTTCCCTGAAGAAAATGCTGGAAAGCAGAAAAAGATAGCAAAAGTAGCAGAAAAAGATAGTAAAGTAGCTGTTAATTCCCCAAATCCTGGAAAGTAAACCTTTACAGGAGCTCATAGCACAAGAGTTCCCATGCTAATTTGAGAAGTACTTTCTGTCTCTTAGCCATATAGAATGATTTTTTCTGTATTTCAAATAATAATCACATATGATTCATGCCACAATGCCCTTATCCCACTTATTCCATCCACTAAGTGTGCTGCAGCCAGCTGCCATGTCTTGCATCCCTTTTTCCACAAATATTTGTGCAGGAACATCCTTTGTTTATTCATTACTCAGTCCTGCAGGATCCTGACTCTTAACGGGGTCTGCCAGTCCTAATTCAATATAAATGCTGAGCCAATATAATATTCCAAATCTTTCACTGACAGTGTTATGAAAAAAAAAAGCAAGGTTGTATATATTCTGTAAACTTGAAGAAAAATTCAAGACTTCATGACTGGCAAAGGATCAGGTGGGATAGAGGACAATGCTCTATTATCAGTCCCATGTAAGATGCTGCATCACATAAATGTTGAAATTCATCTTAGCAAAGAATTTAGTAGCTTCCAAAATCATGACAGACAAAATGATGGTTTGGTTTGCAGCTCTCCACCATGATCTCAGAATCCTGCTCCATACCAGATGATTCCCATTCCAGTTGGCTTCTATCAGACACAGCAGAGATGGAGGCCATTTCAAAGCAAGGAGGGGAGAGGAGTCTGGCAGGTGAAAAACCATCAGCACCATTTTAGCACAGAAGGTAGCAGGAGCTTTCAAGACTCACTGAGATCCCAGTTTACAGTATGAACTTGACATTAGTTGGGATCTCTTCAAAATTGATATATGCTGCTGTGGGCTTCCTGCTGGGGAGCTGCACTGTCCTAGCCAGAGGATGAGGCCTGGAGTCAGGTATCAATTGTGTATATGCGTGTGTCTTTTGACTCTTTACAGAAATCTCTCATTCAAAAAGTGGAGCACATGCTTTCTTTCCTATCCAAATGCTTAGGGAAAGCGACCTAGCAGACCAAGCAAGGTGTGGAGTTAATCGTATGGCAGTCTAGAGTGAAAATCCACAATACCTTCCTACAAAAGTTGTTTTATGCAATCAGTTGTGGTGCAAGTCAGACGGCCTTTGTGAGGCTATCCCTAACAAGTCCCCCATCAGCAGGGAGTGCTGAACTCCCCGCACCACGAGCAGCTGACCCTTCCTCCTCTTGTCTCCTGAACGTGAACCAGGGCAGCCCCTGCTGCTGCTCATGCCACTGGAGGAGGAGCTGAATTCTCTTCTGTTGTGGGTTGATTTCACACCTACTTTATAAATAGTTATTTAATAATTATTAAAAGTGAATACTAAATTATTCACTTTTTGCAACACTTTGCACCTCTAACTGTGGGATCACACTGTTCTCCACATAGGCCAAGCTTTTATCAGGGTTCCTATTATTGTAGGGAGGAATGTACCTAATATGTGAATGTACACTATGAGACCTGAAAATATAGGCAATAGACCAAATATTGTTCAGATACAGTACTTGCTAAAACTATGGATGGCTTCTGTCTAGGGGAACTACTTCAGCTCCCATGGAACAGATTGCTGTCCCTTCTACCCCAGGGTTTTATCACGTTCCCTTGCTCCAGTTCAGTTTTTCACAGAAAACCTCTCTGGCTTTCGCTCAGAGTGCACTAGGTCCACCCAGTCCACCATAATTGCTGATGTTTGTGTTGACTATTTGTTGTTAACGTTTTATGTCTTTGTAAATTGTTAACAGTCTTGGCCGTTTGTCCCTAACCCTGTCGCAGGACCCACTCTGGTACCCACGCCCCTCCAAAACGGTGTACAACAGCAAGTGCTCACGGGATACCCCTCAGTGATAAAAACCCCTAAAAACAACGAGCCATACAACAACTAAGACTAAAAAATGGTACTTCCAGGTGGTGAAAACAGTGGAGAAGATGGAATCACCAACGAGAGCTTTTTCGCCTTGCCGGCATAAGACCCCTAAGCCATGAGTCACCAAGTGCTTCCCTAGGGACTCTGGCGAGGGGGTGACGCTCAGGTGTGTTACTCTGCAAAATTGGTTTTTCTTGTCCTTGGCGTTGTCCATTGGACAGTGCAGTGGTGTGCGCGACCCCTTGGGTTCCCCACCCGAAGCTGACCTTTAATTAAGGCTTTAAAAAGGAGCTAGTGTCCTGGCTCATTTATTTCGTCAGGTGTCTGTGTGGAACCCTCGGGCTGAGCTGGCCCCTGCCGAGGACAGCAGGCTCCAGCTGTGTTTGTGCTGGTCCCCTCCTGGCAAGAGCCCGCAGCGGCGCTGAGAGCCGCCCTGGGCAGCAGCTGGGTGCGAGGAGGGGACAGGAGCGGAGCGGAGCGGCCCGGGGAGCCCGGCCCTGCCCGGGGAGCTCGGCCCGGCC
>JAOTQZ010000776.1:11181931-11192198 GCA_026546895.1 Pogonocichla stellata
AGCGCTGGGCCTGTCCCCCTGCGGGCCGCAGCGATTCCCGGCCGGGCCCCGCCGGTGCGGGGGTGAGATCCGAATCCGCAGCCTGCGCCGCGCCTGGAGAGAAGGAACTCCCTGCTAGTATTTGTTACAAATAATGTCACTTGGAAGCGACTGAAATGTGACTTGTGTGTTCTACTCAGTGCTCCAGCATGGAGACTATTACTTTTATTTTTGTTATTAATTGAAGTAGAAGGACTTTGTTCTTTATCGGTTTGGAGTAAAAGTGCAAAAAAAGATTGTAGAAGGAGGGAGTGAAACCCTCGAAAACCAGTTTGCTTCACGTGTATAGCTTTGCTAATTGAAAATATTTTGCTTACATTTTGTTTGCATGAGAATTTAAAATGCAAAAAAGTCTGCTATCATCTGGAAATGTTTTTTGTGGTGACATGCTGAAATACGACAGTTTAGATTACCAGTGATTGTATGTAAGTTGTACAGGCATCTGCCTTTAAATTTCAGTTGAACATCTCCTGAAGGCCTGTTTTTTTTGTCGGTAAGTGTTGAAGAATAGAATCTTAAATCTGAGAATATTCTGAAGGGAGGTAAAGAACTGCAGATGTATAAGAAAATCTGATTGTTTCAAAAATTAGATGTAGTATACACAAAGTATAAGATAACTTGAAATACTGAAATAATTATGTCAAATTGTTTAAAGCAAAGTGGTAAGAAGAATTAACAATTGAATTGGAAGGTGCAGTATTCTGTTGCTCACTTGAAAAGTATGGGTAGCTAATTCTGTTCTGGAGAGGGTTGGTGTTTTGAGGAAAACAACCTGAGGAGTGCTGGAGACAGTAAATTTAAAGGTGATCTTCTCCGATTATGTGAGTGGCAACTTCATGGAACTTGACCAAGGAAACCACTTGCTGCTCCGTGCCTCTGCAAGAATCCCATAGCACCCAATTTACACATTATCAAATAGAAAAATTGCACAGGTTTAACTTACTCAAGCAGTTAATGTTGGTCATTCATAGTGGCATTTAAATTTCTGTAATTTCTAATTTTAATAAGGTGCAAATTTATCTCAGATTCAATTTAAAATTTCAAGTATGCATTTGAAAAAGTAGTATTACTGCTTAAAAGACTTAACATTGGAGTAAAACATCTAGATCATGTGAGAATACAAATGTGAAAACCTGGGGACTCTTAGCTGAGATTCTGGCTTGTAATTGTTATGTTGGTACAAATACAGGCAGTTTTCAGGCAGGAAAAGTTCTGTGCAGCAAAGGTATCAATTTCTTGACTGACATTTTAAGTTCTGTATGATTTCCCTAAAAGGAACATTATAACCCTAACACTAATCCAAATATCTGAATAAGCTTAGAATTAAAAAACTGTATGAGCTGTTGCTGTTCCACCTTTCAGTTAATAAAACAGTAGGGAAATGCATGAGAAGGGTCATAAGCCTCATTCTTAGTGGGGTTCTGCCTGTGCTTCCGGTGTCATTCTGAGCGTTGATAGAGTTGCTTTTGAAAATTGATTTTAAGTGAAATATTTCATGAGTAAAATCGGTGTTTGTTGGGGGATCAATGAAATGATTTTGTTGGCATTTGAAATACAGAATCTTTAATATGCTGGTACAAACTGTGGAACATCCTGGAGTTAGAACTCTGCAGTATAATTCCATGAAATAACGGTTTCATTAGCCTAAGCTCATGTTTGAAATGCTTAGTCTATCCCAACTGGATAACTTGCTGTTTGTAGATCCTGCTGTAGTTGATGAGTCCTCTTGGACAGAAGAAACACAACAAAATTTGCTGGCATAGCAATTTATGGCCTTAGTACAGCTTTCAGAAGAGAGAAGTGAGGTGGCTTGAGAGAAATACAACAGTGGCAAAAGGTTCTAGAAGATGTTGAGTTCCATGTGAGTCTGTTAAGAAAAAGGAAAGAGAGTAGAAGAAAATAGAAAGGTCAACACTTGACCAAGCAGAATTTCTAATTTTTTTTTTTTTTTTTTTTTTTTTTTTTGCAGCACAACACTAAATTTGTAATGAAATGGAGTCTGGGTCAAGCTCCTTTCGAGTGGAATTTCCAGATTTTTCTAGCACCATTTTGCAGAAGTTAAACCAACAGCGCCAGCAAGGACAATTATGTGATGTGTCCATTGTGGTTCAGGGCCATCTCTTCAGAGCCCATAAAGCTGTTCTTGCAGCTAGTTCACCTTACTTCTGTGATCAGGTTCTCCTGAAAAACAGCAGGCGAATAGTCCTGCCTGATGTGATGAATCCCAGAGTATTTGAAAACATCCTTCTGTCTACCTATACGGGCCGACTGGTAATGCCTGCGCCAGAAATTGTTAGTTATCTGACAGCAGCAAGTTTCCTTCAGATGTGGCATGTAGTGGATAAGTGCACTGAAGTGCTTGAGGGAAACCCAACAGTTTTGTGTCAGAAGATGAATCATGGCAGTGACCATCAGTCCCCAAGCAGCAGTAGCTACAATGGCCTTGTTGAAACATTTGAACTTGGCTCTGGAGGACAGACAGAATTCCACAAAGTGCAGGAACTAAGGGATGGCGAAAATGAAGAAGAGAGCTCTAAAGATGAACTGTCGTGTCAGCTGGCAGAACACGAGTACCTTCCCAGTAATTCTTCAACAGAACACGATAGACTCAGCACTGGAATGACCAGTCAGGATGGGGAAGAGGGAACTAGTGATAGTGCAGAGTACCAGTATAGCAGACCAATGTACAGCAAACCCAGCATCATGTCTCACAAGCGGTGGATCCATGTGAAACCAGAAAGGTTTGAACAAGACTGTGAAGGTGTTGATAATCCTTATGATGAACACCAAGTTTCTGAATCCATGAATGCCATCCAGGCAGATCACTCAATTCAGTCTTCAAGCGTTGAAGATTTTCACATAGGTGACAAAAAGATGGAAACAGAATTTGATGAACAGGCAGATGAAAGTAATTATGATGAACAAGTTGACTTCTATGGCTCATCTATGGAAGAATTTTCTGGTGAAAGGGCAGATGGAAATTTAAGTGCTCACAGACAGGATCTTATGATGGCAGCAGGCTATGGTGAAAGCATTGACATGGCTGCCGGCATTAAAGAAGAAACGTCTCTCACTGGATTCTCCCATGCCGATAAGCTCTATCCGTGTCAGTGTGGAAAAAGCTTTACACACAAAAGTCAGAGAGATCGGCATATGAGTATGCACCTTGGTCTTCGACCTTATGGCTGTGGTGTCTGTGGTAAGAAATTCAAAATGAAACACCATCTTGTAGGCCATATGAAAATTCATACAGGCATAAAACCGTATGAGTGTAACATCTGTGGGAAAAGATTTATGTGGCGGGACAGTTTTCATCGGCATGTGACCTCTTGTGCCAAGTCCTATCAGGCTACTAAAACTGAGCAGAGTACTACTGAGATGAACTAAGACATTAGTGCTTATATTTGTTTAGTAGAGTAAGAAAAATAACCTAATCATGCAAATAATGTCTGGTACTTGCTATTGTACATTCTCAAAAAAAAAAGTTTTAATGACTATGCTAGTATAAACCCATCATATGTATTTTGCTTCCTGCAATATTACTTCAGTGTGTGAAGTGCTTGTGGTTAATCTGAAGGGTGCCTGCAAAATGAGGTCTGAGATTGATTATAATCACAGCAGTATTTAGAAGCCCTCTTGTACTTCTAAGCCATTTAAATTCACAGTAAAACTCAGATCTAAATTGACAAAAATCCGGAAAATACTTAGAGGAACCAGGAATTCAGGTAGCGCTCCTTATTGGAAAAGAAAACAGATCACCAAACTGGGTTATACAATTCACATTTAAATGAAGAAAAAAAAAGAGAGTTGCACCCCAAGGTGAAGACTGCCAACGTACTTATCATGTATCATTGGGTAGTGTGCATCATTCAGTAGCCTTTGTTGTATTGCTTAATGAAAGGCAGTGCTAAAGATGGTTTGGCTTTCCTTTATCCATCTTCTGGTTTTTTTAATTTATCTTCAGTAAAACAAATGTCTAATTTTGTGCTGATTTCTACTTAGTCTGTAATGCACTTACAGTTTATCACTATATAAACTTCAGTATATATTAAGTATACTTTGTCCTTGCTCTTCTAGGGTCTAATGTATGATTCTTGACTTCATTAGATTTTAATTACTACATTGTGAGAGCTTCTAGAAGTGTGTCTAATAAGTATGTCTTATTAAAAAAACAACGATATCAACACAAAGTAAGATGTAACATTTGGAACTTAGTCAAAATAATCAAATACTTAAAGTGTAGATTTCTGTTCAAATTTTTGTGGCTTACTACAGTAGCAAGTACCAAACTCTGGATTCATGAACTGACTTGTTATTGGTACAAAAACTTCTTTGAGAACTTTTCTTTAGTTTTAGAAACCTGCTTTAGGAAAATGACATAGTCATTGATAGGTATTTATACTTTTAATTCTTTACTATTTGAATAGTAAGACCTATAATACAGATTCTTGGTACTGAACTACTGTGACTGGTGATTACAATCAGAGTTGTTTACTTCCTCAAATGAAATTGTTTGTGGAAAAAAGTAGGAAGTATGGGATTTGGATCTTCTAATGGTACTGCAGAACATGGTACCATGCTTATGTCTGAAGTTGGGATTTTTGCTGGGAAAATGACACTTGTTCTTTGTTGGGATGAGGATCTATGTGTGGGGCTCTCATTCATGGAGATAGAGTGTGTAGTTCTAAGGGATGCTGTCAGCTCTGCAGATTGACTAAAGGCATCAGTTATAAAGGTGAAAACAGAGTTTTGGGGTTGAAAGCTTAATGCAATCCAATGCAAAAGCATTTCTTAGTAAGCAAAAGCTTCTTATTAGCTTACTGAAATATAAAAAAGAAAGAGCCTTTAGAACATACATAGAATATAATAGAAAGAGGTGATATCCAAGTACAGTGCTGTTCACATGGGGAAAAAGTTAACCAGCATTAAAGACCTAAGCCTGTCTGGCCCTAATTTCTGTATTAGGCACTGCTGTGCGCAGGATAATGTACTGGAACAGATGATCCTGTATGGTGAAGCAAAACTACACAAAGATTATTACACTTCAGATTCTTTTCTGAACTCCCAGTTACAAATTGTCTTAAGATACAACTGAACTGTGTCCTGAAAATGAATGTCTGCTGCAAGCTGAGGGTTTTCTACTCAGTGCACTGTAATTACTGTAATTTCTTTGCTGGCATTCTACTTACAAACCCCTTTTTTTTTTTTTTTAAGAGGCTCTTAATTATTAATCTTCTAATACTTTAAATATTTTTTTCATATGGAATTTTGCTAAGGCAGATGTTCCCAAGTACAGTGAACCCATTGCTGGCAATGGGCACAAATGATCAGCACCATGGTGTTCCTGTTCTTAGCACTAATTGAACTCTACAAATACCATGGTTTCCATGGTTAATCTTTGTGATCGAGGTACTGAAACAGGGATTTTGCTCACTAACACTGTAACCTGCTTAATGTATAGAAGCACTTTGTATTTAAACAAAACAAAGCAAAAAAAAACCAAAAAACCACAAAAACCAAAACAAACAAAAAACCCCCCAATAATAAAAAACAAACCATAAAACTTTATAAGTATGTTTTTTAAACTCAGAAATTGTATTCCCTCTATGGTTTGTTTACACACTGCTAACACTGTCCTTTTTAATACTAAAAAATACTATAATGCTTGCCTGTTTACATGAGAGTAGAGGAAAGGGTTCTTGCACTTGGTGGCCCTATTTTTCCATTCTCCAAGGCCTTACCACATACATGGTGTCATTTCTGCAAGTACCATGGTCACATTTGAAGGAAGGCATTAAAATCATAGAATGGTTTGGGAGGGAGACTTTGAAGGTTATCTGCTTCCAACCCCCCTCCCATAGGCATGGACACTTTCAACCGGGCCAGGTTGCTTAGAGCCCCATCCAGCCTGGCCTTGAACGTATCCAGGGTCTTTATTCTCATACTCATGTCAAGAATGGTCTTGTATGTTACATTAATTCTCAGCCCCTTTCCAATTGTCATTTTAGTTTTGCATAAAAAGGATAATGGTGCCTCTTCCCATTTAACCTTAAAAAAGGCTGGACAGAAACACCAGTCTGAAAACTGTGGTCATAAAAAAAAAAAGTCGAACTCAGACCATCCTACAGAGCTGCCAGCAAAACTGTTTCTTTTACCGGCTTGGAATGACTTTTATATGGGATATTTCAAGGTTTAACATTACTTCTATTTGCAGTTAGATTACTTTGAAATAAAGCTTTAAAATCAAATGTACTGCGAGAGACACTTTAAAGATTTTATAACAGGTTCAGTAGATCATATTATAGAACCATGTCCTTTTCTTAATGACTTAGCATGAATAGTAACTTTTTAGTATTTGCCTCTTGCTGTTTTACCCCATGTTATGGCATTGTCTTGAAAGTCCAACAAATGTTGCTCCACTGATTTTGTAACACTTGGCTTTCTGCTTTTAATTTACATGAAACTAATTGATTGCAGGAAAATACTGATCTGATTGTCATGAGATCAAGTTGAGAGGATTGATGATTTAAGGACAGCTTGAGATACATCTAAAATCCTTACTTTTGCACGTCACAGGTGAAACAGTTGTCTTGTGGTGTTTTTCGTGAACTCAGTTTATTGCCCTTTGTCAAACTTCTAATTACCATTCTAATTACCATCAGGTACTGGGGGAGGAAACATGAAAAATTACTTAAACCATCTTCCTCATGTTCAGCTTAGGTCTAACACCTCTTCTCCCTGCCTTTGTAGTCTCAGTTTCCTTTGCTTTCACCTTTAGTAAGGTGACGGGTCACACAGGAGTTTGGGGTCATATGCACACTTCCTTGTCTGATGCTTTTCATTTCTTAGTGGGTGTCCTCTGGTGCTCTGGACTAGTGTCACTATTGGTGGTGATACTGGGCCACAGTCCCTTCAGGGACATGTCTGTTCCAGCTCAGTTCTTCTGTGGAACTCAGTTATTCCAGAGGTGTACCTGCTCTGGCAGGGCTCAGCTGTAGGCCAGAGTCCTCTTGGAAGCAAATCTCCTCAGGCAGGGAGTGTGTTCTTCTGTGAGTATGTCCGTACATGTTCTCAGTGGCTTCTTCAGGTGTTCTCCTGAGAGCAGCTCTTCAGTTTCACCACATGTTCCCAGGAGCATCTTCTCCATGTATCTCCCTGCACCTCCTGCTAGAGCTGCCACTCTTCCTTAGGTGTGTTGAAGCAGAATCATTATGTGCACCTCTGGTTGAGATTTTGGCTCGCAGTAGATTGTTCACATCCATTTTTTGTGCAGGCTGAACTTCTTTTGACTAGCACAGGGCAGCTCACAGTCTCTAGCCACGTGTCACCCCTGCAGTCCCTGCCCCTGGTGGCCAGTGCAGTTGAACGTAGCAAGCCAAGATACACAGACGCAGCTTCTGTCAAGCTTCTGATCTTTGCTAATGGAGTGGTCTTGTTCAAGGTACGAAAAATTATTTCTTGTTTGTGGGGAGGAGGGAAGCAATCCATATATATATATGTATATATATAATATGAATGCATATGTATATGATGAATTTCGTTAATCTTCCCGTATGCTTCATTACCTTTGATGATGTGGCTGTTGGCTGTAGTAAAGTGAGTGTCTTCTGAAAACCAGCAATATTGTACACCCAGGTGGCTTTTCGACTTTCCTGCTGCTTTGAAGCCATTCATTGTCCTAGCAGTGATAAGAAGACTTAATGATACTACAGCTAAGTTTCTTTTCATTCCATTTTGTAACTATGTTGTTAATTACCACAGAATTTGTGTAACTGGCATTCTGAAAAATTCAACTGTTAGCAGGGTTAAAATCTGCTTAGGTGTGTATCGGGCCCTTTTGAGGGAGAAGGTTCCTTTTTCACACATCAGTGTTGGTTTGCTTTTTTGTTGTTTGATTTTTTTAAACTTTCCTTGTTAGTTTTATGGGTGAGCAGATAGACCCTAGAAAGTATTGTCAGTACAGTTTGTGGTCACAGCTTTTTTCATCTGAGGTGTGTCTGAGGTTGGGAAACCACCCTGTATCATAAGCAAGGCAGGTGATCAAAGGCTGATTATTGAGTGTTCCAGTATTATTGATCCTGAAAGAACGGAGGCACATCAGGGTTTGTAATCTCAGTCCTTTTGCCTGGGTGCCAGCAAGGTGACCTGTCTCTGAAGTATGAGAGCCTATAGCAGTACATTGAGAGTTTTGGTGTAACAGAAGTAGGACCTTTCTCAAAGCAACAAAGCAAAGTTGGTTTTTTGTCTTAAAAATACTTCATTGGATAGCTTGGCTTCTTTAGCTATTAGCTGTAAACTGTCAGTGGCCTAGAGGAAGATGCTGGAAAAGAAAATGGTATATTTTTAATGTGATTAAATTGCAAGTTCTGATTTTTGCTTGAAGCCTGTGTCTGTCGATTGCTGCTCCTTTTTTTTTTTATTCATGGGATTCCATATTTCTTTCAGAAATGTAACTGTTTATGCAAGTCAAGTGAATCTTCCTTAATGAGCTATAAGTTTTTATTCTAAACAAGTCATTTATAATAGTAAATTTGCATATCTTGATATTTTGTGAGATGTTATGCCTGTATTGCAGAGGTTGGATAGTTTTGTCTATAAATATTGCTGTCCTAATTGTACAGCATGGTTTTAATTTAATGTTACTGTTCAATATTTTCTTCTTATAGAAGAGTCCCATGCCCCTTTTTTTCTATAACATGTTTTAATAAATGTTATCTGTCAACTTTGTAAATGTTTTCTTAAGCTTGAATGAAAGGAATGCATGTCTAGTACTAGTATTTAATATTTCACTTTGCCAAAATAAGTGCTCAAACAAAAGTACAAATCCAAAAGTTGTTGATATATAACTTTATTAAATATATTAAAAAGTGTGTCTAGTAATGTGTGTTCTTGAAATAATGATAATGCCGGCCTAGTCTAAGAAAACATTAAACTAGAACCTGATTTTTATGACACAGTAAGTTTGATGAATTTGTGGAATGGGACCCATTTCTTGGCTGTTAGTTCAGATTTGTCGAACGGGTTTTGTTGTAACTGTTTTTTGCAAAATGGTGATCTCTGAAGTTACGATAGAGAGTATACGTGCTGATAGGAAAATTCCAGAACACTCATTTCATAGTACCAACAACCGCATGTCCCAAAGGCCTCTTGGTACATTTGAAGTAGGTACAGATAACATAGATGGTTTTTTTTCTTGTCTAAGTATAAAAGAAATTTCATGCTGCGAAATATATTAAAGATTAAGTTTCCCTTACCATCCTGTGAGGATTCCTTCGCTCCCTGACTAAATTTAGGTACTCGTACTGAACTTAATTTTGTCTAGCCTCCATCTGCTCAGTCCTGGTGGAACTGTTCCAGCTGCTGCTTACTACCTAAGCAAAAAATGGATTCACTCTCATGAAAGCATGTTCAGTCAATACCTGGAGAAGCCAGTATTTGTATAACACGCTCAGCAAATTCAAATGGAATATGGTCCAAGAAAATTAATTTTCTATTTTGGTTACATTTACTGAACACAGAAGAATAAGCCCAAAGTTTTCTGCCTGTTCAGAATTAGTTGTTTGAGTGTGTTTTATCTGAGTGAACAAATACAGTTTGTCTCTGTTTTCTTTAACTCTGTTATTTGTACCCTGGCCAGGATGCTTCCCAGGCCACTGCTTTATCTGATCAGGATTCAATGCCTAATGTAGGAAGACTCTGTTTTGTGTCCTAAAGGGAGAGAAAGACACACTTCCAGAAGACAGCATGTGGTGTCCAGTTAGACCGGGTGGATATCCCAGCAGGACCTACTGGCACCAGTCACTGACTGTTATCGAGTACTACATGAACTGTCCGGTTCATAAACAGAATCGTTGCATTACCTGACCTCCGAGCATATGCATGATAACTCAAAAAAAAAACCAAAACTGCACGTTTGCTGAAGGGGTTTCTGTCAGTGCCAAGGCCAGTATAACACAGGTGAGCTTTTTAATTCTTCGCTCAGTAAAGGTGGCAGTTCACAGCTGGAGTGGGGGATGTCCTCCCCCAAAAGCTCCCTCGCTGCATCTGCGACTGCCCATCGGGGTACGGCTCTGAGTGCGCGTTCTGTGCTGGAGCTGCACACCGCGAGCGATCTCGGAAGAGCTCTGCCCGCGTACGCACCTTCAGCCGGCGCCCTCATCCTCCTGCCTCCGAGAGCAGTCGCGCTGCGAGGGCGGCTCCGCCCTGCGCCGGCAGCGGCAGCGGCAGC